>SAUG01000084.1:0-205249 GCA_011316305.1 Rusavskia elegans | reverse complement strand
ATAGTAGAGGATTCGTAATCGAATAAAGAAGGAAATAGTTAATATAATTAACTGCGCTATAAATTTTACCTGATAAACTATATACCTTTAGCTATAAAATATTTTTATATATAAAATATAACAATCGTTACCGTATATAACGTTAATAAAAAATATATATATATATATAAAAACTCAATATAACCCCAAACAGGAGTCTTCTAGAGGAGGCGAAACTTCTATAACTAATCTATTTTACCGAACATCTGAAATAGAAGAGCGTACGTAAACTCGAATTTCCGTTTATTATAAAGATTTTTAGTCCAATCTCGTAGTAATTCAATATAGATAGCCTAGTTTATAATTATATCTATTGATGATTAGTATATAGAAACGATATCGTAAAAGTAAAATATTTTTTAAAATATAAAGAAAGCTTTTTTAGAAATTCTAGTAGCCGACGGTCAAAATCTCTAAACTCGCTCGGCTCGCTTAGAAGGCCTTATTTCAAAGGACCTATCACCTCAAACGACCTAAAAAGGGATATTATTACGCGTATTATTATAATATAGTCAAAACTGTCCCGATTCCGGAAATTTTTAAATTAGATTAAAGCTTTAGTTCAGTACTTTATATTGTTAGTACAATACCAAACGATTAGATTGAAAGTAGTTATATAATTCGTAGTTGGAGTTACCGGGTCTCGGGTATAATTATAACACGAATATCTTCTAAACGTTTCTAAATAACAACTATATTAAATACGTATTTAAAACCTACAGATTCTAAAGCTTGATAAATAGTAAATAATTAGGTCTTTTTAGTATATAATAATACCAGGGCTTTAAATTCCTATAATATCGACTACAGGCGTAGTAAAATCGAAGACGAAAGTAAAAAAGGAAGGCAAGTATATATTAGTAAAACTAACTACTAGAACTTTAATATCGGTTATTTTATAAATAGTCTTGGTTTTATCTTTATTAAAAAACTGTTTAACTTTTGCCTATATAATTAATTAGCTAAATAGATAAAGATAGAAGAAATAGTAGATATATATCCATATTATTAATATATAACCTTTTCCAATTCGCTTTATACTATATAATTTATCGGGCGGATAGCTTATACTTCTACTTTAGACGGCGCTGCTTGTTTCTAGATAGCTCGTTAATTCATTGTTAATTTAAAGTAATATAGTAGATAGCTTGCTAACAATCTAGTTATTCAAAACTGAAATGTTTATAAAGACAGCTAGTTTAGTACTAATAGCTGTCTTGAAAAAAAAGCTGATTAACAGTATATTTACTAAAACTCCAAATTAAATTCTAATAATCTGTAAATTTTTTTATCCAGTTAATTTATAGTAAATAAATAGCTAGTTTATAAGAATTTCATATCAATTTAATGTTAATTTGATATTAAGACAATGTTTAAATAAGATT
Source organism: Rusavskia elegans (assembly GCA_011316305.1). Classification (NCBI taxonomy): domain Eukaryota; kingdom Fungi; phylum Ascomycota; class Lecanoromycetes; order Teloschistales; family Teloschistaceae; genus Rusavskia; species Rusavskia elegans. Next base: position 203,825 of record SAUG01000084.1, on the reverse strand, counting down.
TAAAACTTCTTCGAACTCTAGTATAAATGGAATTTATTAGAATTAAAATATATAACCTTAGGGTCACCTATATATTTTCCAGCAACAAGTTGATAATAAGTTAATAGAAAGTTCGTATTACTTTGGTTTATACTAGATTTAAAATCTATAGAAAGTTCCTAATAACTATTTCAAAGATAGAAAATCTCTTTTAGATTATATTTTTTAATAATTGAAACTTTTATTAATTTTATAATTAGTAGTAAATTCTTTCAACTAACAAGTTCATCTTGATATAAATCTATTACAGAGTTATCTTTATAATTAGCTATCAATTAGACTATAATCGAATCGATAATATATCCAACAAAAGCTTGACAACTAGTTAAATCTAATTTAAATCCATTATAGACTTATTTTTCTAGTTAGTAACTAGTTAGAGTATCATTAGATCTATTTTACATCTAACAGAATGTTAATAACAAGTCAATTCTAATTTAAATCTATTATAGATCTGTTTTTATAATTAGCAACCAATTGGAATATTACTAGATCTATTTTATATCTATTAACAATTCAACAATAACTTGACAACAAGTCAATAATAAGCTTTCTAAAATTTTGAAAATTCTACAAATAAATAAAATAGTAGAATAATTCTAGTACTAGAAACTTTAGTCTAGAGGTAAAATATTAGGTTCTTCTATCTACTAGTAAGAACCTCCTAACTAGGTTTAGCTCCTTTAGAGGTCCAGGGTTCGAATCTCGTCGAGAGACTTTTGAAAAAAAATTCTAAACTAATTTCTAGAGTTAAATAAAGTCGATACCTCGTTTCCGATTGAAGATTCTAGACGGTACTAACCAGATCTAGACGTTTCTAAAACTCGAAGTCGATAACCCGATTTCGTTTTCTATTTTTATTATCTTAAGATAAGATATCGAGTTAGTAAAAACTTCTATTTCTATTAAATTGTTATTGAATTGTTGTTGAGTTATTATTAGAGCTTGACTTGTTAATATATACAATTATTAGTAAGTATAGTTTCTATTAACTCCGAACTACATCCGTATTCTACCTTATATAAATTGTTATTGAATCAAACTTGTTACTAGCTGGTTATTAACTTGTTGCTAGAATTTATATAGGTGATTCTAAACAAATCTCTTTAGTCTTGAAAATAAAATAATATATAATATTCTATCTTTCTAAAAACTGTTCCCGATTAGAATAATTCGGTAGATTCAGGGTACGAATTCCTCGGTTTTTAATTTTTTAAACTAATTTGGCGATTTAAATAGCCTAGATAAAATAAATCGATCTATCGGACTTAGATCTCGAAAAGTCGATCTAGAATTCGAGATATCGATTTTAATTTTTTCCCGTAATTTAAATTATAATATCAACAGACTGTTTTTTGAAAATAGTATATTATTTTAAATAGATATAACTATTTACGGCTTGTACGTATTGCCTATACTCGATATTTTTAATTACGTAATATTCTTTTCAACTTAATTTTAACAGGATATTAACAAGCTGTTCAGATACTAGAGGCGTTATCAAAAGTAGTTAACTATACTTATATATATTAGGACTCTAGATACTACTAATAAATTAATAAATTTTATCTAAATTAAAGTATAGCAGAAATGAAATACGGTATTGATTTTATAATTTAGCCATTTTAGCTTTAGGCTTATCGGTAAAATTCGAATATTTACTTTTTACTAGTTAGGGTCTCTTAAGTTTACTAGATTCTATATTCTTTTTCAACTTTTTATTTGATAAATTATCGGGTTTTTATAATTTAGGAGATTTAGAATTAGTAGTATTAAGCTTATTATTTCGGGGACTAGTTATAGTAGACGCCGACTATATAATTATTAGCTATACTATATAGAAAGATAGGAGAGAAAAATATTTATAGAACGATAATCATTAGCTTAGAAAGTACTAGCGGGAAATTAAAAAGTAGAATTTCTATACCTTTTTACGTTCTTATCTATTCTTAATATACTATTATTAGAAAAGATATTCGGCCGACTTTTTAATTTATTCTCTTTTCTTTTCGATTATTAGTTAAAAAGAGATAACTGTTAATACTTTTCAAACTAATAAACCTGATTTTTATTTCTAGTATCTAATTCTACGGAACTAATATAAACCGGACGATTATTATTATTTCTAGTAAAAGTCTTCTAAGTAATTTTAGTAGACAAGTACTATATTTCGTTAGGTACTTTATAGAATATAGATTCCTTATCGATATTATTAGAAACTCCTGATTTTTTTATATTTTAGATCGGTATAATAGAAGGATTTTTAAATTAATATTAAAAGATAGATATAATATTCCTCGATATATTAGAAAATCGGATACGCCGATTGGGAGATATAATCGCTATTTTAAAATAATGAAAATTTGATTATTAGAAGTAAGAAAATAAATTCAGATCTTAATTTTACTAAATATCTGATTATCGACTAAAAAAAAGTAATAAATTGATTTTCTAAATATCTAGAACCTAATAGAAGACTGTATACTATATATATAGGATATCGATATTATACTAGTACAAATAATAATAGACGGAAGCTAAAATTAAAAATAGAAGAAATAGATTATATATAGTATTAATATCCCCTCTAGAAAGCTCCTATCTGGAGTTATATTAAGTATTAATATATATATATATATTATATCAACGTTATATACGGCAACGATCATTTTATTTTATATATAAAGAAATTTTTATAGCTAAAGGTATATAGTTTATCAGGTAAAATTTATAACTATTTCTTTCTTTATTCGATTACGAATCCTCTACTATATAAATATAACTTCGTTACTCGCAGTCCTCGGTCTACCAGTCCTTCCTCGACGTTATAAATAATTAGGAGTATCTAATATTTCTGCTATATCTATCTACTATACTACGAAGTAATTATATATATTTATCGTATTAGCTATATTTATTATATAACCTATACCTAAATATTCCGCTAAACTATTAAAGTACTTTTTAGTCTATCTAGTTTTAAAAAGGTTACTAGGTAGTACGCTAGCTATTATAGCTAGAAGCTTTACTCGGTCGATTAAATTAAAGGGGGGTAGAGAAATTAGATAATATATTTTAAGGGCGGAAAAAAAAAATCTAGGTTAAAATCGAAATAGGTTACTCTAGTTATAACGAAGTAGTCGATAACCGCGCGGATAGATATAGTTATTACGGATATACTACCGTCTGGTTTAGCTTATAGCTATAGCTGTTACGGGAGTATATACGTATATAAAGGCTTTTAATAAGTTGTAGTACTTGCGAGGGTATAGTATTACAGGGCTTATATTACTGGTAAATAAAGAAGAAACGATAACTACGAGGTATACTTATCTATAAAAATCTCTACGTTAAATTATCGATAGAAGGATATATTATTTTACTAAGTAAATTTAAATTAAAATTCTATAAAAAGAACTATTATTTACGTCAATTAAACTAGAATATAAGTTCTACTACCGTATATTTAATACTAGTATACTAACGTTTAATTTACTTACCGAACCACTGGTTTACCGGGTACTAAAACCAAAACAAATAATTAAATAAATAGCATTAATACGCTAAAGTCTACCCTGTATATAACTAATAATAAAACACTTCAGTTAATTTCGTAATAGCTTTAACTTTTAAAAATCGAATTATTTATCTATTAATATTTAACTTACTATTAGTGTATTCGTTCTAGAATTCTTTTTTAAATATTTTATCGGCGTTATAACTCTCTAGCTATTAGTTACGACTAGCGGATAAAGAACTTAGAGCTAGTTATATAACTTTACGATTATATTCCATTATTATTTAATCGACTTTTACTTAATTTTATATCTATTGAATATATTTCTAATAACTTTAAACGCGATTTAAATAGATAAATCAGTTTTCCAAAAAGTAAAAAGATTATTAAATTAAATTCTATCCACTCGTAATATTATATTAAAACCTTCTAGATTAAAACTAGATACGGCAGCGATGGTGAACTTATTAGTATTACTATAGTATACAGTAAATAATATATATCAAGAGATAAAATAGACGTATCCGAAGTTAATAAACCTAATAGAACTCTCGATCAAAGAAAGTAGATAAATCGGAGGGGTTTTTTTTATACGAAGTACTTAAATTTATTACTATATACTAAAGCTTCTTATAACTATATATATATTTCGTTCTAACGCTTGGCCTATATATATTATTATAGCTATAGTTTCGGATTCCGCCTAATTTTTTCCGAAACTTTCTATTAATTCCTACTTTAGAAGGCCTAGGTCTAGCTACTACTTTCTTTTAATAGCCTACTTTAGGTGGCGTCTTATATTCTAGGACGGCTTGTCAACATCCTGTTAATTATATATTGAGAGAAATAAGAAGTTAATAAGATATTATAAAGATATTAATATTAAAGTCTTAAATAATAAAGAATTAACTGCCTGTTCTATTCGATATAGAGTTATATAAAACATCTAATTTATTAAAACAGTATATTATATACAGTTTACTACTAATTCGATATTTTTAATAACTAGGCTTTAATTAAAAATAAAAAATGAATATAAAGTTGATATTAAATTAATATTAAGATACTGTTTTACTATATAAAAAACTAATAAAATAGTAATAAGAAATTTATTAAATATCAAGAATAATTCAGGAATATATATAACTCTAAATTTAATCTAATATAATAGCGGTCGGAAAGTCTAAATATTAAAATAAAAGAATACTTTCGTTTTATCAGTCTAGAGGTTCCGTATTCGAATCCTTCGAAACCTAAATCTTTTTTCTAAATTTTTAAATATAAATTGCTTGTTAATTAGTAGAAATAAAAGAAATCGGTCTATCGAATTCGGAAGATCTAGATCGGCTCTACCGGTCTATCGACCTTAAAGTCGATAGGTCGATTTCGGGGTCGAGGTATCAATTTTTGTTTTTTAACACCTTTTAAAATACCTAGTTAAATATGCTGCTATACTAAATAGCTAGGTTTTCTTTAATTATTACCTCCGCTTCATGAAGAACTCGAGCTAGTGGTATATAGACGGGTATATTTTAAACTCTTTATATTTTAAAAGACTCGTTCTATTTTTTATTGATATATATCAGACCATATATAGATCGCTAATAAATATTTTTATTACAATTGCCTTTTTAAATTAGTAAAGGAGAAAATACTATATTAATATTTTACTTTTTATCTTTAGACTCTATACTAGTAATTATTTTGATATTATTTAAATACTATAGCCTAGTCTTTATCGCCTAGATAAAAGTATTTTATTATCTATTAACGGTTGAAATACGTTAATTTATATATATACTATAAACTATTCCGGTAATATATTACAGTAACCTGTAAATATAGAATTTATAGATCTATCGATAATAAAAAAGTATGGGAATTATATTATTTTTTTTGATATTTTTTTATGCTAATAATTATTTTTAGAAGTTAAAGGCTATACGCGTTCATTATCGAATATTATATAAAAAGATAAAGGGAAATAATCTATTTCATTACGGTAATAAAACTAAAAATACTTCTTTTTTTTAAAAAAATAGGAATAAAATCTGAATCTAGTCTACTAATTACTATTTTTCTTATTTTAGAATTTATTAGAAGTCGACCTATTAATATAGTCTATTCGGAATTTATAGAAATCGCGAAATTTATCTAATAGATTCTTTTTAATACTATTTTTATAGCAAAAGTATAGTAAAAATACTATTCCGAATTTAAAAGATTTTCCTTTTTTTCTAGCTAGGCGAAACTATAAAAGCCATCGAATATAGAAATACGCGTATATATCGATTAATATTATTTAGAAATAGTAGATTCGACTATAATACGCTCTTTAATAGTACCTTTGATTTCGGTACCGCTAACTATATTAATTAATATTTTATCTAAATCGCTAAAAATAATATAATTATTTTTTTATTTAAAATTTTATAAAAAGATAGAAATAATATAAATTAAAATCTAAAGACTAATTAAAAAGTTTTTTAAAAATTATATAAATACGCTTCTATCGCTACGATAACTATATTTAGATACGGTTCAACTCCAATATTTCATTATATATCTATTTTAAAGGCTTTCGTATATACTATAATATACCGTAGACGAGCTATTAATAGAATAATTTATTAGAACGGTATATAGTAATAAACGCGTTCCAGATAGACCGTTAATTAGCCGCCATTTTCTAACGGGCCGTTTTCTAGTAACGGCCCGTTACGCTATTCGGCGCGTTTTATTAAAACGTTCTGTAGTTTTTATTAGTTCGTTATCTTTCTATTCGGATATATTTTAGATAACGCCTCTAGTATTTGAACAGCTTGTTAATATTCTGTTAAAGTCAAATTGAAAAGTATATTACGTAATCAAAAATATCGAGTATAGATAATACGAATATATCGTAATTAATAATATCTATTTTAAAAAATATACTGTTTTCGAAAACAGGCAATTCGTATATTATTTTAATGTACCGTAAAATATAAAAAATCTATACGACGGATTCTAGATCGACTTTTCGAGATTTTAATCCGATAGATCGATTGGGATTCGAACGCTGAACCTATCGAATTATTTTAATCGGAACTGGTTTCTAGGGATAGAATGATAAATACTACTTTACTATCTAGATTAAAGTAACCGGTAGATTTAAATACTAAAGGATTAAATATATACTAGGATTTTAAATAGTTTTAAATCTCATTTAAATATCGTTTTAACATCGAATTAACATTAAATAGATTTTAGTTTTTTTTAAACTAGCAATTGCCGATTAATTAACTAGATATTGAAATTTACAAACAGTTAATATTTAATTTAAAGTTTTATTTAATATAATCTTTGTTAAATTTTACCAAAAACAGTTATTAGTATAAAACTAGCTGTTTTTACGAACGTTTTATTTTTAAAAATTAAATATCTATTAGCAGCTTCAATAAATTCAATTGTTAACGAACTGTCTATTTCATTTACTATATAACATTAAATCAATTATAAAATAACAGGCGATCTAGAAACTAGCAGCGCTGTCTAAGATAATATATTAGTTTTTTTGACGATTGAATAACGGTTAATTAACGGGCTATTGACGTTGAATTTAAATTTAACGGAACGTTTAATAATAATATTACCGGTTATTACTATTATATATATTATTTTTATCGTGTATTTAGTTTCGCTTTATATTATCGTCTATCCTACTAATCTTTACTTTAATCGAAATTCTGCTTTAAAATAGTAATAGAAAAGGGTAGATAGACTGGCCATTTCGGTCCAAAGTGGCGACCCGACTTCGCGATAAACGTAGCTAACGCGTTGAAATTACTAGTTAAAGTTAGTCTCTTTTCTAATACGGTTAGAAATTCGGGTCGGTTTCTCCGATCCGGGTTCGAAACCCGATAAAACGGCCAGACTAAAGGTAGATAGTAAACTTCTATTTATATTTTAGGAAAGCGCTATATAAATATAGAAATAGATCTGGATATAAAAATTCTAGAAATAAATTAATAAATATCGAATTATATATTTTTATAAGATAGTCAAATAATATACTATAAAAAGTTAGTAGACATTTATTAATAGGAATTCTAAAAATACAAGATAATAGAAATAGATAAACTAACTCGTTTTTTAAACGTCTATAAAATCATTTTATGGCTATATTTATAAGAGTACTAGTATCGATCACTATAGAACTTTCTCTAATAAAAGTCTAATACCAATATTAATTTTAAATAGAATTTAAGAAAAATAAAAAGCAGGTAGATAGAACTTTAGGTGGCGCCTTATATTCTAGAACGGCTTGTTAACATCCTGTTAATTATATATTAAAAAAAATAAGAAGTTAATATGATTTTATAAAGATATTAATATTAAGATCTTAAATAATAAGAAATTAATTAGCTGCTATATTTAATATAAAGTTATATAATATAGCTAGTATATTAAAATAATTTATTATATATAGCTTATTACTAGATTAATACTTTTAATAACTAGGCGTAGTTTATAAATAGAAAATTAATATAAATTTATTATTAAAATAATATCAAGATACTGTTTTACTATACAGGATATTAATAAAATACTAGTAAAAAATTAATAGAATATTAAAATAGTTCTAGTATATATATAACTATAAGTCTGATCTAATAAAATATAGGTCGGATAGTCTAAATATTAAAATAAAAGTTTACTTTCGTTTAGTCAGCCTAGAGGTTCCGTATTCGAATCCTTCGAAACCTAAATCTTTTTTCTAGATTTTTAAATATAAATTGCTTACTAATTAGTAGAGGTAAAAGAAATCGGTCTATCGAATTCGGAAGGTCTAGATCGGCTCTACCGGTCTATTGACCTTAAAGTCGATAGGTCGATTTCGGGGTCGAGGTATCGATTTTTGTTTTTTAATACCTTATAAAATACCTAATTAAATATACTGTTACGGCGTAACATTACGTATATTATAACAGCTGTCAATAGATATTACGCGTATTTTAACGTCTATGGTACGTATATAACAGGATTTTAACCATTTTATACTACGCGTAACATGACGTTAACATATGAGACAAAAAGACCCACCTAAGGAAGTTATTAGAAAAAGAAAAAGAAAAAGAAGATAGTAAACTAAAAGACGCCTTACTAGTAATCTATTATCTCGGTATTTTAAAGTTAAAGGTATTTAACGCCTTAAAGGGAGAAGAAAGTACTATATAACTAAAATCGACGGATACGATGGATGTTGAAATCATATATATAGAATATCAAGCTTAATTTACTAAGATAGGCTTTCGCCTAAACTAAATATATAAAAAGGAAGTAGCAGAGCCTTGGCGTCTAGATCTACTAGATTTGATCGGTACTAGCGCCTTTAGCGCTTTAGTATAGCTATTATATATAATATATACTTCTAATACTTCCATACGAATAATATATTATATATATACTAAAGGTAAAAATTAAATAGATTTACTATATACTCGCTTAAAAACTTATAGAAAAAAAGAGTTTATATATAATAAAGGCGAGGTAGATAAATTTTAAAAGGCTCCTATAATATAGATATATATATTAATTATAAAAATCGAAATTTAGATAAAAGAAATTAGAGTTTCTATAGCTTCTATAGTATTTTGAATCCTCTATAGTAGTAGTATACCTAGTAGAATACTAGTATAGGTATTAATTTATAATATAGATTTCTGTAAAGTATTTAAAATAGATATCGTCTATTTAGAAGAGTATATCTAAGGCTTCGGCGATTAAAAATACCGATCTAATAATAAGTTATAGATATTATAAGTTTTTATCAATTACCGCTAAAATACTAAAAGGTATAGATATTATATTTCTTTTTAACTTACTAAAAGAGCGTATATTAAACGAGTATTAGAATATTATAAGCCTTTATAGATATATTAAAGGTTATATCGTCTAGATAGTTCTAGATATAGAAATATTTACTATAGTTTTAAAGATTAATATAAATTTTTAGATTATTAATAATTACGGTATTCTAATAGTACTATTTCTAAAATTCCTATAAAATCCTATAATTAATTTAGCGGTACAGCTAGATAGTAAAGACCTCGATATATATTTATATATTTTTACTATCTAGCTATAGAAAGTTAAAAATATCGCGATTCTAAAAGCTATTAATATTATCTCTTATCTAATAGCGTTTAGATTCGAGGTTTAGATAAAATAGTACCCGAAAGTAGAAATAGAATAGATTATTATTATAGTTTATATAGATAATATAAACTCGAAAGTTATCGAATAGTCTATTAAATATTTTAATATATATATATATAAGTCGAGCTCTCTTGAAATATAGAAGTTAAAATTAAATTTTCGAAGGTTACCTAAATCTATAACGGCTATAAATAGTATTTAATAAAAGTATAGAATATAGAGAATTAAATAATATAATTTATATATTAGACGGTATAGAATTAGTAAGAATATATTCGAAGATATAATAGTAGTAGATAGCAGATAAAAATAAATAGTAGGCTCTAAAAAGCTTTATATAAAGCCCGAATAGTCTACTAGATAGTTAAAATACGTTTTACTAATATTAAAACTAGTTAATATATTAAATCTAATATAGAATTTAGTAGGATATAGACTAAAGGTATCTTTTTAATATTTTACTACTAAAATAGAAAGATATATAGATAATTATATATAGATTTCGATCGAATATATTATCGAAAAGTATATAAAGAATATAGTAATTTAAAAATAATATAGATATTATATATATAGGTCTATAGAGCCTAAATTCATTTAAATGTTGAACTATTTTCTATAGTATATATTATATTTTCCGAAAATAATATTTATAGGTATATAGTAATCGCTAGTACCCCGGAATTAATTATATTCCGGGGGAAATTATTATTAGAAAGGATTCTTATAATTTAGATAGATTATCGCTATTATTACTTAAAGTTTAGAGTATTTTTAGATCTTTAAGCCTAAATACTATATAGAAGGCCTCGAATTTACTTTTATCTAAGGCTTTAGTAAGCCTATTAGCTACTATTTATTCCGTTAGAATATACTAAAAGTCGATAGTTTTATTTATAACTTTTTTCTATAGAAATTTAATATAGATATTAATATATTTAGTATAACTATAGAATTAAGGGTTTTTAATAAAGATAATAGCGCTCTAGTTATCGCTATAGAGGGTTACTATATCTAGGATAGCGTTTAGATTCTATATATCGACTAATAACTAAATTAAAATATAATTTAACTAAATAGCTTCTTTAGTAGCTTTAGTCTCGCTATTTAATTCTACTTTAATAGTCGATTTAACTATAGTAGCTTACCGTTTAGATAACTAGCTAGTAGCGCCGGATTTAATATTAAAAATATATTTAGAAATAGAGTAACAGATTTTATAGTTATCTATTTAATCGGCGTTAGTATACCCCCGAAACTTCTATAGATTACTTCTATAAATAAAAATAAAGTAAACTATTTTATATCGATATTTAAAAATTCTAATAATAGTATTCTAGTAATAGCTTATAGGGTTAGAAAAATATTAATTAATAATAGAAATAGTAAAAGTAATATCGGGACAGATTCTAAATATAGTATATATTAAAGAGCCGATAGTATTCTAATATTTATACTTTAATAGTAGAAGGTAGTTCTAGTCGGTAGAAATAGTTTCTTAATAAAGGCTAGATCCTATAGAGATCGAAATATAATTTTTATAGATAGTAGAACTATAATTTTTTAAAATCTATTTAATATAGATAGTTTAGTTTAACTAAATAGTCCGGTTTCTAATAATCTTTATACTAAAGTAGAAGTTAATAGGGCCTAAATCTAAAATTTAAAAACGTTCGTTTAAATATATTTTAATATTATTAAAGTTCTAATAACTAGTACTATATAAACGAATATTATTAATATATACGCCGAAAATAATTGTACTATTATAGTAAATATTATAATCGGATTCTAGAAGTTTAAAGCCGATAGTAGCGAAAAATTTAGCGAAGTAGCGGTACTAGATCTAAAACGACTAATTAAAACTATAGAAAACTTTCCGAAATTTATATATTATATTAGAGTCGCTAAAACTAATATAATATTATATATAGATAATTTTATCTATATAACTATAGAGGAAGGCGGTCTTAATATTTATTTAATTAAACTCTAGACTATAGGCGGTAGCTATAGTAAAGATAGCTTTATATAATATTAATTTAATAATAGAAGTAAAAGTTTTATTAAAATCGATACTAGCTTCCTATTTAAAACTATAAACGACCTAGCGAGTTTTAAAACGCGTAATTTTACTATTAGCGTCCCTTTTAATCTTATATATCTGTTTACCTCCAAGAAAATATTTTATAGAAGGTATTAATATTTTAGTATATAGTATCTAAATATTATTTTATTCTAATAATACTAGTTCTTCTTCTATAGTCTTATACTATTCGTCGGCGTAAAGTAACTTTATAGCCTTTTTATATAACTAGAGTTCGGAAGAATTGAATACTATATCTTTTTTTATAGTACTAATAAATATACAGACGTTTATAATTAAATCTAGCAAGGAACGATTATAATTATCTAGTATCCGGAGTTCGGGATAATTATAAAGAACTTTAATAAAGAATTAGATAGTATAATCGATTTACAGGCGAGATATAATAGTCTAAAGATAGAGTAGTAATATATCGGAATTAGAATCCGAATTATTAACCTCGATAATATAAGAACTATTAGATAGGTTAGCTAGTAATAGAACCTAACTATAGATAAAAGGAATTCGGTAAAATACTAGGATTTAATATAAAGAAACTATTAGTTTGGATATTAATAAATAACTACTAGATTATAAATATAATCTACTAGAATTAGACCTTCTATTAATACGCTATCGTTTCTATAAAAGTTACTATTTACTTTTAGATTCTTCTAACTCCTATAAATCTAATAAATCTAGATTTTAATCTATTTCTTTAAATACTATATAAGAGGAATACAGATAATTTTATTTTAAGAGTTTAATAGTTTATAGATAGTATTACTAAAGTAACCGACTAAGATATATCTATAGCTTTAATTATAGAACTGCCGAATCTTATTATTATATATTAGATATACTATAGAATTTAGAATACGGAATCGATTTAAATCTAAAAGTTTACTATATTCCTTTTTTTATAGAGTTATACCTAATTTACTACTAGATAACCGGAAATATAAAAAGATAGTAGCTTTAATAAATAGCGGCTAATATTTCTTACTAAAGCCGCTATAAACTAATATAAAATAGGTTTTATATATTAGTATTTACCCGAAGCGTTCGGAAGTACTATTCTATTATAGATTATTAGATATAGTAGGCTTTTATTAGATACTTTTATTAGTAAAGCTTTTAGATATAATATAGCTCCTAAATTCGTTATTACTATATAAATATTTAATAATAAAAACGCTTTTTTTATTATAGATATAAAGATAATTCTAGTATTTATAGATTTTAGGGCTGTTTTTTATTTTAGTTATATAAATACCGTATTTCTAGATATTATTATCTAGGAAAGTAAAGATATTATAGCTCCTATTATATACTACTAGAACTTTACCTTTTTAAATAGGTCCTATATAGTTAATATAAATAAAGTCTATAGAACCGCTACTAGAGCGGATATAGCCCCTATAAAGTTATATATATAATTTATCTAGAATATAAACTAAATAGAAATCGGATTTAGATTTAAAAACTTTAAATAAATTAATCCCTATAGATATATTCGCTAGTTTATATAAATTCTAGTTATCTAGATATCTAAACTGGGTATACTAGATATTTTCAACTTCTACCGATATTTTAATAAAGGCTTTTAAAGTTATATCGGATATTAATAAAAATAAAAACGAAGATAAAAAAGAAAAAGAAATAAAAGAAAATTTTAGGCCTAGGTGGCGCAGTAGTAACGCTGCGTGACCTGGAGGCCCGGCGGATCCAGCGCTCTTCGGAGTTAACGGAGTTAATCCGACGGGTCGGGGGTTTAAATCCCTCGAAGGCTAACCTAATATTTAAGTTTTTTCTATCGACCCTAGTCGATTTTTATAGAGTTTAAAAATATAGAAAGATTATATAGTAGATCGTCTCGGCCTAGCCCGATCGATTAGATTAAATTAAGTTAATTAAAGTTAAATAGATTACGGTTTCCCTCTGGGTTTTAGTCTAGATCTAGCTCTTTCGGGAGTCCTTAATTAAGTTTTCGGTAAAGATTCGAGTCTAAATAATTACGTAATCTGATCGATTAGTACCTCTAGTACTAATTCGTGAAAGACAATCAAAAATCCGAATGATTAATCGTATATAAAAGAAAATATTATAAAGTCGCGCTATATAGTATAAATTTTTTAATAGGAATAGACCTTTATATATATAGATAGTTAATATTAAATCCGGTATACTAAAACTAAAACGAAAGCTATAGTCTTTAATAATTATTTTAACGCCTATCTTCTAAATTTATAATATTAATAAAAGGTTAGTACCGGATCCGGGGATATAAAAAATATTATAGAATTCTATAAAATAGTATTTACTATTTATAAAATAGTTAAATATAATAGTATCTTTAGCGATTGGTCAGAAACTAATAGTACTACTAATACCGATTATAAACTCGCTCTAGATAGATTTTATACTATATTCGATAGAAAGATACTACTAGAAAATAGTATAATTGTTATAGATATAGTCGAATATCTAACTATTAGTAAAATCTAGTTTATTTAATAAAACTAATAAAGCTATAGAAGTAAAAATTATAAAGTTAAAGTTAATAGAAACCGGTACTACTATAATAAAATTTAGTAATTTTTTAAATTCGGTAGACTTATTTTTAAATTTATCGTTTTTAGATTTATTATTTTTATTATCTTTACTATTTTTACTATCTTTTCCTTTACCGCCTTTACCTTTATTACTATTACCTTTTTAATATTTACTACTACCGTTTTTCTACTTTTTTATTATCTAAATCTTCTTTAATTTAGAATATATACTATAGTAGGTATCTTTTATATAGCTATTTTAGTTATAATAGGAATAGTAGTCGACTTTAATAATTTACTTATTCGGGTTATTTATAGATAGAAAAGCCTTAGTTCTAGTAGTAGTAGATTTACTATTACTATATTAACGATATTCCTCGCTAATAGTAGTACTAATAGTTTTATCTAAGATAACTACTTTCTATTTTTATTTATCTTTATTACTAACGATAACGTTACTTTAGGTAAACAAGGTCTAAAAGTAGTTAAAAACGGTTCTAAAACTTTAAAAAATTATTAAATTAAAAAGGCTTTTTGAAATAATAATACCTATAGCTAAAACTTCGTTAGTAAACTTATAAAATTTAATTATATAGGCTTCTATACTCTCGAAAGAACTATTATAATAGAAACTATCTAGCTAGACGTTAAATTCTATAAATTTACTAGTATTACGGATTTTATATTATATTTAAAATTTATCTAGTATCTTTTTAATATTAAATATAATATCTTTAATAAGGTTTTTAATATTAATACTATAGATTATCTTATTTACTATATAGATATATTTTAGCCGTTCTTCCTCGTAGTTAAAAAAAGCCAGGGGTAAAGGACCTTTAGTAACAGCTCGGAAGTTATTAAAAACGAAGTAGACTATAATAGTTTCCTCCTAATTTTTATAATCCGAATAGATTTTAAGTTTCGGGACTATATTAGTAAAGTAGCTAGAACCTTCTAGTTTAGTATTATCTATAGTTAATATTATCATCGGTGGAAGGATGCCTTATATTGCTGAGCAGATTTGAATTAAAATTCTATAGAAAGAACCGTTATTTGCGTCAACTAAACGGGGATATAGGTTCTGCTACCGTGTATTCAATACTAGTATACTAACGCTTGATTTGCTTACCGAACCACTGGTTCACCGGGCACCAAAACCAAAATAAATTAACTAAATAAATAGTTAATATTATAGAGATAGATATATTTCGCTAAGCTTAGTACTAGACCGTAGAATACCGCAAGGAATAGTATTATTGAAGAAAGAATCCGAAAGAAGGCCTAGAAGTAAGTACCCGGGAGGTATAATAATTTCGAAGCTAAATAAATTACTCGGATTTTAAAGTATTAGAAAAGGACTAAAAAGGTCCGGATTATCTTTAGATATAATAGAAAATAACTTTAATAGATAGTAATTAGAGTTAAGGTATAGATAGCTCTAGATAATAAAGTCGATTTATTATTAGTTATATAGGAGTCTATAGTTTTCGATAGAAAATTAAAAGTTATAGGCGGTTTAGCTTACCTAGAAGTAATTAGGTAGTCTTTAAAAAATATTATTTAAAATTTATAAAGTTATAAAAATTAATATAAAGCTTTAATAATAATAATATAGAAGTAGATATAAGATTTAGAATATATTAAATAAAGCTTCGAAAATTAAAACGATATAATAATAGTCTTTAGTAATAAATAGAAAGCTTCGAGATTTTATACTATTTAGGACTAGACGATATAGCTAGTAAAGCCGAAGGCTAGGCTCTATAGCTCTAGTTCTAGAAACGAAGTAGTTAGTTTAAAAATAGTAGGGGTTCGTTTAGACCGTTAGAAAATTAGAAAAGATATAATAACTAGGAATATAGTCTACTAGCCTTCTATTTTATAAAAGTCCTAGTCTATATTAAATTAGCTAGATAGTCGCTTTCTATCTTTATTTATAATAGCTAGTATAAACTCAGCTATCTAGATTACTACGCCGCTAACTAGCGTTAGCTAGGCGGCAGAATATAAAACTAATAATTATAAAAATCTGATTTTAAAAGGCTAACTACTATATCTAGTATAGTATTTCTATAGTAATATATCTATATATAATAGATTAGCGACTTAATAGTTCTATCCGAAAGTAAAAAGGTTAGTAATTTAAACGGCTAGAAAGAGTTATAAAGTAAAATAAAAAGAGTCTATTTAGTTATTTATAATTTCGGTTATTACTAGAGTACTTATTAGTAGTAGTATAACTATAGACTTTATCGTTTACTATATTAGATATTTTATACGGTTTAATAATATATATCGGATCTATTAAAGGATAGATAAAAAAGAATATTTAATAAAGATATAATACTCGCGAATAAAGATAATAACTATTATAAACTAATTTATCTAGAACTTCTAAATTTATAACCTATTAAAATTATATATATAGAATATTAAATTTAATTTACTAAAATAGACTTTCGCCTAAACTAAATATATAAAAAGGAGATATTAGGGCTTTAGCGCCTAGATCTACTAGGTCTAATCGGTACTAGCGCTCTTAGCGCTTTAGTATAGCTATTGTACGTAACACGTACTTCTAATAATAGACGGCTTCGTTTATTAAAAGAATAGACGGTTTCGATTATTAATAGTATAACGATTTAAATCTATAGAGTTACTAGTATAGTAAAGAAAGGCTTTATTAAATATTTTACTAGATTTAAAAATCTAATAGAGATTTCTAGAAGTTTTCTATTATCTATTATAGCTTTATTATTCTTTAAAATAAAGGGGGAAAGAATAAAAATAACTTCTTCGTACTATAAAGCTATAAATAAAGCTATAGAAAATTCTCTAGTACGCCGGTAATAGAATAGAAAACATTTAGAGGGATTATATAAAAATTAGAACTATCGGTTAATAGAAGTTAATTATTGATTTAGAGAAGAAAAGAAATCGTCTACCGACTAATATATAATTAACTAATTTATTTATAACTATTTCTATACTATTTTTTAGTTATTGTATCTATATATACGTCGTAGCTCTTTCTTATACCTTCGAAGCTTTTTTTTAAAAAAAAGGAAAGTATAACTTTAGAGCTTTAAATGATATAGAGGAAAAAATAAAATATAAGAAATTATAATATTTATTGTAGTTTTATATGAAATATTAGCCAAGTCTTTAGATATTAGTTTAGTAATAGAGTTTTTCCTCTTTCGATAATCTTCTATAATATTCTTTTTATATAATAGGTATTTAATAAATATCCAGATACGTTTTTAACAGTCTTTAATCCCGCTAGATAAAATATCATCCATTTTTTAATTACTAGATTAGAGTATCGTCTTCTGGCGATATAATAGAGTATATACTCTATTAAAGGTCTATTGAAAATCTATAAAAGGTCCTTTCAGCGAATAGATCTAGGTATTAGTTATATAATAAAATTATATTAATTACGGAAAAGATACTAATAAAATAAATATAATAAAATTATCGAATTCCGGGGTCTTCGGAAAGAGCTAGAAAGTTTTCAATATAAAAAAGCAGCTTATATAACTAGAAATATAAAGGTAATCAAATATGAATTAGCTATATAGATATAATAGAATAGTATAAAGTTTTTTAAATATTACTATAGGATTTTATTATTTTTCATCTATATTTTATTTTTCCTTTCGTTTAATTAATTCCTTCTACCAATACTATATAATAATCTATAGTCTATTTATAACTATTAGCTTCCTAGATTAATATTTTTGAACGAATCTAGATATTATTTTCTATTATACCGAATCCTATATTTTAATTTTAGAATATTAGATAGGGCTTGTATAAAAAGAATAGAATAAAATATATACTAGTATTTAATTTCTATTATTTATCTATTCTATAACACTAGATATTTAGTTATTTATTTTGGTTTTGGTGCCCGGTGAACCAGTGGTTCGGTAAGCAAATCAAGCGTTGGTATACCAGCATTAAATATACGGTAGTAGAACTTATACCCTAGTTTAATTAACGTAAATAACGGTTCTTTCTATAGAATTTTAATTTAAATTTACTTAGTAATATAACGTATCCTTCTACCGATAATTTAATATCGAATTTTTATAGATAAGTATACCTCGTAGTTATCGCTTCTTCTTCTTCTTTTACTAGTAATATAAGCCCTATAATACTATACCCTCGTAAGTACTATAACTTATAAAAACCCCTTACGTACGTATATATTCCCGTAACAGCTATAGCTATAAGCTAAACCAGACAGTAGTACCTATATCTATAATAACTATACCTACCCGCGCGGACGTCGACCACCTTATAGCAGCTAGAGTAAGCTATTCTAACTTCGATATAAATACCCTTTTTACCGCTTTTAAAACGTACTATCCGACCTCTCTACCCCTCTTTAGCCTAATCGACCGGGTAAAGCTTCTGGCCGTAGTAGCTAGCGTACTAGCTAGCGACCGTTTTACAGCTAGCGACCCTTTTAAAGCTACGCGGGCTAAAAAGTACCTTAATAGCTTAGCGGAACGTTTAGGTACGGTTTATACGATAAGTATAGCCGAGGCGAGGACTATAAATAGATACTTCGTAGTATAGTAGGTAGATATAGCGGAAATATTAGAAGCTGATAATTATATATAATATCGAGGAAGGACTGGTAGACCGAGGACTGCGAGTAACGAAGTTATACTTATATAGTAGAGGATTCGTAATCGCGAATAAAGAAGGAAATAGTTAAATAGAAATAATTAACTGCGCTGTAAATTTTGCCTGATAAACTATATACCTTTAGCTGTAAAAATTTCTTTATACGTGAAATACAACAATCGTTGCCGTATATAACGTTGATGAAACATATATATATATATGAAAACTCAATATAACCCCAGACAGGAGCCCCCCAGGGGGGATAACGCTAGATATTATAAAAGTCTACTTCGAATTTTAGATTTATAAAATTTCTTATTATCTCGATTAATATTTAAAGATCCCGGAGAATTAAAGTTACTACTATATATAAGCTAGCTATATACTATACGCGTAGTATCGGTAATAGATATTTTAGAGTAATAAAGTGAAATAGCGGTAATAAAAAATTATAAATAACGATATTAGATAAATAAACTATATATTAAATAGGGCTTTTATATTACAGATAGTAAAAAAAGATTATAAATACTAGAAGCAAATTAGAAAAAATATTCAGAAGTTTAAATTTAATATATAGAAGAACCGAGGCTATAGCTATTATAGGTAAATAAATATAAATCCGCTGAATTAATTTTACTAGTATTATTTCTTTTCTATAGAATCTAGATTAAAATCTGAAAAGTTACTAAAAAGTAGATATTAATACCGTTTTAATATAATCTAAAACTATTGATTAGACTTTATATAATATTAATAAAGGAGGCAATTTATTTATAGCTAGAATCTATTTTAAAAGCGCTATAAAAATAGATAGTAATATATTTTCCGAAATATAATAATTTAAAATTATAATATTAGATCATTTAAAAAGTTAGTTAAAAAAAATAGTAGAAGATCTAATTATTTATAGTATTAGGTAAAATAAACTATCTAATATCGATAAAAGTAAAAGAAATATTAGAAATACTTTAGACTATAGATTATTAATTTTTCAAAGTATCCGGATAGTATTATAAATACTAATTTTCGGGGGTATATAATGGAAAGAAAAATTAAATAAAGTAGAAATAATATAAATCTTCTATAAATATAGAAAAAGAATATTAGAACGATAGTAGAGAATTTTAATATTGAAATTCCATTATAGTTATAAAGATATATATATTATCTTCTATTCTAAATATATTTTTATTTTATTTAATATACTATAAATCCGGATTATATGATATTTTTTTTCTCTAATTTCCGGATGATCTATAATATTAATATTATCTAATAATATTCAATATAGATTATTAAAAGTAGAATTTACTATACTATTATTAAATTCCGTTAATATTATTATTCGGGCGAATAATATATAATAGACGCTACTAAAATTATAATTAAAAATACTCTTAATTTAATTTAGATAATAAAATCAAATTATAATAAAATCGCTAGTTTTAAAAATAAGACGGTATTTAGAAACTCTACTAATCATTAGTTGAAAGACTCTATAGAATAAATAAATTACATGGAAAAAAGCTAATACTTTAAAAAAAAGGCTAAAAATAAAAGAATAGATCGAATAAAATAAAATAAGAATTAACGACTTATAGATTTATAAAACTAAAATTTATTACATTATTAAATACGGGCTTTAAATAGTATTATAATATATTTACTATAGTTTTAATTATATATATAACGAAGTATTAAAAAAAAAGTTCTTTTATAAATAAAAAAGATTATATCGGCTATTTTAAATATTTTTTAACAAATAAGATTTAAAGATATCTAATTACTAGTAGCTTCCAAAATTATTATCTATTATAATCTATACTTTTACTTTATTTTTTTAAATAGTATTTTCTATATATCGCTTAGAAAAAGATAGTAGATTTTAAAATAATAAAAGATATTATCTATAAATCTATTGATTTTATTCTATAATTACTAGATTAACTTTTTTATATCTTTCTTCTAGTATAAATTTTAAATATTACTAGAAGTCTTCTTTAAATAGTAAAGATTTAATAATATTATATTTATTAATTTTTATATTAGCTAGTTTTTAGCCTCTAAAATTAATTAGTCGATAACTCTAGATGATCGTATAGTCGAAATAAAGTAAAAAAAATAGAATAAATAAATAGTAAAAGGGAAATAAAAATAATAGAGCCTAAATAAATAATAAAAAATTAGGCGGAAAAGAATAGAATTTAATATATTTACCGGTATTTATTTTAATTAATTAAAGTTATAATATCATTGGAAATTACGTATTCGATAGTAATATTAGTAAAATATAAGCTAATATATATATTAAAACGGCTAAAGACTTTATAGTATTCTAAAAATTTTCTAGTAGTAATATACGTACTAATTTTAAATAGTATTAAATAAATCGAAAGTCTAATATACGTATATATTTCTATTCGATCGGATATTATATTCGTTTTCGAACGTTTTAGATAATATTTTAGTAATCCCGCGAAAAATTATCGATAAATTCTAGACTTTAGGAAGCGCTGCTAGTTAATTAAAAGTTATATAATAGGTAAAATAGAAATTCTATTAACAATTAAATTTATTGAAACTGCTAGTAGATATTTAATTTCAAAAAATAAAACGTTTATAATAACAGCGAGTTTAATACTATTAGCTGTTTTTAGAAAAAGTCTGTTAATAGTCTGTTATCTAGAACTTGAAATTATACTATAATAGTCAGTTTCTCTTTATAACTCGTTAATTTACTGCTAATCAATTATTTTAGAGGATTCTAGATTAATTTGATATTAATCTAATATTAATTTAATATTGAAATAAAATTTTAAATAATCGAAAGCTTTACTATATATTTAATTTATTAGAATTAAAACTTATAACTTTCTTTAGTCTAGTTAATAAAGTGCTATAGATATTCTATCCTTTTATAAATTTGTCCCGATTAGGATAATTCGGTAGGTTCGGGGTTCGAATCTCTCGGTTTTCGATTTTTTAAACAAATTTGGCTATTTAACCCGCCTAGATAAAATAAATCGACCTATCGGATTAAGATTTCGAAAGGTCGGTCTACAGACCGATAGATCGATTTTTGTATTTTACGGTAATTTAAAATATAATACGAACAAGCTATTTTTGTAAAACAATATATTATTTTGAACAGATATAATAAATTACGGTATATTCGTATTATCTATACTCGATATATTTGATCACGTGATGTTTTTGATTATATAATCTGAATAATATATTAATACGCTGTTCAGGTACTGGAAGCGTCATCTAAAATAGAATTTCCTAAAATATTTTCGATTGACTATCGATAAAAGTCTAGTATTTAACGCTAGTAAAAATTTAAAAATTATCGGTTTTTCCGATTCCGATTATATAATAAATCTAATCGATAGAAAATCTATTTTCATCTTTTAATATATATTCGCCGGCGGACTAATATTTTAGATAAATTAAAAATAGAAATTAAATATAACTTTAATAACCGAAATCGAACTACGCGAAAAAAGGTTTCTAGATTTTATAATTACTAAAAGATTTTAGATCTATCTAATTTATTAACGATTAGCTTAAACGTATTATTATTATCTAAAATAAAAAATATATAAATTAACTTTATTTCTTTTAATTAGAAATAATAGCTAATTAGTATTCGCGTAAATAGATAATAAATATATTTATAACCGATTAAAATATATCGATATTAACTACTATAATATCCGCGATTTATATAAAAATTATTATTAACTTTTTATCGAACGTGGAAATAGTAGCCGAAAATTTAATTGAACTAACAATAAAAGGTAAATATAGTCAATATAACTATAAAAATATAGAAATAGTCCAATATAGAAGATATAATCCATTTAATTATAAATATTCCAATTTTTTTTATTAAATAGAAATCGTATATTTTAAATTAATTTAAAAAAAACTATAGAGATAATTATTAATTATTAATTAATTTTTATAAATTTTTGAATCGCTATTGATATTTTTTCTATTTCTTTTTCTATTTCTATTTTTTTTCTACGGAAAAGATATTAATTGGGATAATAGCCGAAAATCTAATATAAAAAATACTATAATATTATATAAAAATAGAAATAAAAGTTTAAATTAGAATCAAAATTGGAATTGAAATAGAAATCGGAATATAAATTATATAAATAAACAATAAACAAGCGTATTTAAATACTAGCAATAAATATTTTGTATATAAAGATCGTTATCGATATTTATATTGGTAAAATATAGATAAAAACTATATAAAACGTTTAAAAACGTATAAATAATAAATGTAATAAAGCCGAAAGATTAAAAAATATATATTTTAAATTTATCTAGTAATATATATTATCGATCGGATTAATTTTAAAAGTAGTCTATTTTTGTATAGAAAATCATTTTAATAATTATAAATGGAATCTATAAATTAATTTATAATATTAAATTTTCAATTATTAATTTTACATCGAAAATTTTATAATAACTAAAAGATATTATTTTAAAAAAATCGCGTCTTTTTTTATAGGAAAAGATAAAAATAATACTAACAATATAAAATTTAAATTCTAAATAATTTTTTTTAAAAAATTTCAATTTAATTTTTTTATTTAGTTATTTGTTTTGGTTTTGGTACCCGGTAAACCAGTGGTTCGGTAAGTAAATTAAACGTTAGTATACTAGTATTCAATATACGGTAATAGAATTTACATTTTAGTTTAGTTAATATAAATAACAGATCTTTTTATAGAATTTTAATTTAAATTTACTTAGTAATATAACGTATCCTTTTACCGATAATTTAACTAACGTAGAAATTTTTATAGATAAATATACCTCGCAGTTATCGTTTCTTTTTCTTTTACTAGTAATATAAACTTTAAAGCCTTTATATATATATATATATACTCTCGTAATAGCTATAGCTATAAACTAAACCAGACGGTAGTATATCCGTAATAACTATATCTACTCGTATAGTCGTCGACTATCTCTAGCTAACCTATTTCGACTTTAATCTAAATCTTCTTTTTACTATCTTTAAAACGCGCTATTCGATCTTTCTATCTCCTTTTAATCTAATCGACCAGGTAAAACTTCTAGCCGTAATAGCCAGCGTACTATCTAACGACCCTTTTAAAGCTAGATAGATTAAAGAATATTTTAATAGCTTAGCGGAACGTTTAGATACAGGTTATACGATAAATATAGCCGATACGATAAATATAGATAATTACTTCGTAGTATAGTAGGTAGATATAGCGGAAATATTAGATATTTCTAATTATTTATAATATCGAAGAAAGACTGGTAGACCGAAAACTACGAGTAACGAAGTTATATTTATATAGTAGAGGATTCGTAAACGAATAAAAAAGGAAATAGTTAAATAGAAGTAATTAACTGCGCTATAAACCTTGCCTGACGAATATACCTTTAAATATAAAAGTTTCTTTATACGTAAAATACAATATTCGTTGCCGTATATAACGTTGATAAAATATATATATACATATATGAAAATTCAATATAATTCCAGATAGGAACCTTCCAAAAGGAAATTTCAATTTAAATTAAAGTCGTAATATATATCGATAGTACTAAATTTAATTTTCTATTAAAATGGCGATTGCTACTACTATATAATATAGTTTCAATTATAGTTCTGAATTTATATTATATCAAATTAGATCTATAATAATATTAACTATTTATCAATTTAAAAATACTTTGAATTTTTTTACAACTGATTATATTATAAATTATATAAAATAGAAAAATATAAACGAAATGAAATATAATTTTTTATATAAATTCAAATAGACTATATACTTCCTATATCATTAATATATTCTATTTTAATCTATCAATCGCGTATTAAATAGAGATAAAAGTAATTATAATAAAGAGAATAGTATAAAAAACGCGATTATTATAGATATAAACAGCGTATTTATAGAAACGCTATAGTATTTAATACAGCGCTAGATTTCCGATTATATTTTAATAGACTGAAATATATAAAACTATTTTATTTTTAGTATTAATAGATATTTAGTAATTGTAGTAAATCAATATTAAAATATTCGAAGATTCTTTATTTAAATATATATATACTTGTAAAAAAGGCTAGTTTATTAGTTTTAGTAAATAAAAATGATAAAAATTGTTTATTCCGATAGTTTTTATTAATAAATACTTTAAATAAATAGATAATAAAGAATTCGACGTTTTTATAGTTCGTATTTTATTAATTAATTATCGCTATATACTATTTTTATAATTAAATATTATTTATATAAATCTTAGATAATTGTTTATTATATCTAAATTTATAGATATAATAGAAAAACTGATATTTTAAATATATTTAGATTATCTACTTTAGATTAATATATAATTTCTATTTTGAATATCTTTTATATTATAATATTACTATCAAAATCAATCCGTAATATTAAATTTAATAAAATTTATTAATATTAGACTGGCTACTTCGATATAGATTTCCGTCGGTATCTATAAACTAATCCGAATTTTTAGCGAATTAAATCGATTCGATTTACTAAATAGTCGGTTCCGAGTTAAATTCGGGAATCCGATAAAAATATACTAAATCTTCAATTTTTGATTAATAGTATAATATTATAATTTAGTTAATTAAATAATCATTTATAAATGAATATAAGATATTTAAATAATATATTTAGTTTAACTGAAATCCTTTTTTCTAGCGTAGTTAATTAACTAGAACTTTTTAAAATTATTCGTACAACTTTTATACTAGAATGATACTAGAATTATATAAATTATATAAATTTATCGAATTATTCGGATCTAATTAGATTATAAACTAGAAACCGAAAATCTAAAGTTAAAACCGATTCGGATTAAATCGGTTCTTTTAATCCGGATTCGAAATCTAATCCGACAATCGATCTAATAAATATTATATAAACTGTAAAAAATTAAAGAATTAGCTTTTATAAATAGATTAGTCTGGCCGTTTTATCGGGTTTCGAACCCGGATCGAAGGAACCGACCCGAGTTTCTAACCGTATTAGGAAGGAAACTAACTTTAACTAGTAATTTCGACGCGTTAGCCACGTTTATCGCGAAATCGAGTCGCCACTTTGGACCGAAATAGCCAATCTAGATATTAGCAACGAAACAAAATAATAACGCCGTATTGATAATATTTAAACGAGGATTTAGAAAATGAATAAAAGGTAAAATTATATAAAATAATTAAATCTATAATTATATTCGCCGTCGGATCGGATTTTGAACCCGAGTTAAAAAAACCGATCCGACCCGAATCGGTTTCGACTTTTCTAGATACCGAATAGAGTCGGTTCCGACTTTTCTAAATACTAAATCGATTCGGTTCCGAATCGAATTCGAATTTCCGGAATTAATCCGCTAAAGCTATTAAAACTATTAAAATTTAGAAAAAAATATAAATTTAGTTTAAAAGTTTTATTTATTTATCTAAAATAATTTTATTTAAATAACTATAGTAGTTAGAAGGATTCTAGTTAGATAAAAAATATTATCTAAATATATTACTTTATAAAAAAAAATTATTAGTTAATTTACTAATTAATTATATTATTTTACTATATATAAAAGATTTAGCGTATTTAATCAAATTTCTATTAATTTCTATTTTATAATCCGATTTAATTTTCGGTTCTAATTTTAGAAACCGACCTATACTATTTAAAGGGTTAAATCGAACCGATTTATTAAAACTCGGATCGGATTTCTAAAATACCAATAGAAACCCGTACCGAAATAGCCAGTCTATCTATTATATATTAGATAATCTAATTATAATATCTATCGATTTCGATAATAAATTATTAGACTGGCCGTCGGATCGGTTCCGATTTTTCTAGATATTAAATCGAATCGGATCGAATTTTTTAAAAATTTAATTCGATTTAATTTTAAATTAAATCCGAATTCCCTGGTTTAATCTATTGAAACTACTAAAATTTCCTATAAAAATATAAATATATCTATCTAAAATAAATCTAATTAATTAAATACGCTGGTTAAAAGATTTCTAGTTAGATTAAATATATTATCTAAATATATTACATTTATATATTATTAAATGATTTAATTCTATAAATATAATATTATATTGATTAAAGTATTATAATATCTATAGAAAACCTAGTATATCGGATCAAATTTCTATCGATTTTTATTTTATAATCTAATTATTTTCGGTTTTAACTATAGAAACCGATCTATAGCCGTTTAGTATATCGGGTCTAGACTGGCCGTCGGGTCGGATTTCGAACCCGAGGTCGTATTCCGGGTTCGAACCGAATCGGTTCCGACTTTTCTAGGTACCGAACCGACTCGGTTCTAATTTTTCTAGATACTAAACCGACTCGGTTCTAAATCGAATCTAGATTTCCGGATTCGATCTATTAAAACCGCTAAAACCTAGTATAAAAATATAATTCTAGTATAAAAGTTATATCTACCTATTAAAATTTAATTCAATAAAAGGAAATAAATTATCCATTTATATTATTTATTGATAAAATTAAATAATTATTTATTTATTGTATTTACTATAGTATTATACTATAAAAATCATAGTATTATATTATATATAGAAGATTTAGTAGATTAGATCGGGTTTCCGTTAATTTCTATTTTATAATCTAATTTGACTTTCGGTTCTAATTTTAGAAACAGATCTATATCGTTTAATAGATTAGATTAAACCGACTCGCTAAAACTCGGGTCGGATTTCCGAAATACCGACGGAAACCCGTATCGAAATAGCCAATCTAGTCGGGTCGAACCGATTTATTTAAATTCGGATCGGGTTTTTAAAATATCGATGGAAATTCGTATCGAAATAGCCAGTCTATAAATTATATAAACGAAATATAGAAAAATTCAATATTATAAAACTATAAAATAACGTTAAATGTTGATTAGAAAAATTCTATAAAAGATAATATCTGAAGAAAGTGAAATAGTTAATATAAATATATATTAATAGAACTGAATTCTCTATAAAAATATTATAAAAAATGAAATTTTAAAAATAAATTAAAAAAAAGTTTCAAAACGTACTGTAATTATAATAAAGTAAATTATTTTTTAAAAGTATATCGATTAGATAAAAAAATATCTTTTAAATAAAATATAACGACGATAATTCAATATTATATTAAAGTAAATTTCTAAAAACTAGTAAATTAATAATTTTAAAAGACGATAATAGTAGTTTTCAATTCTATAAAACCAATTTAAATAAACGTTTTA
Source organism: Rusavskia elegans (assembly GCA_011316305.1). NCBI lineage: Eukaryota > Fungi > Ascomycota > Lecanoromycetes > Teloschistales > Teloschistaceae > Rusavskia > Rusavskia elegans. Next base: position 175,477 of record SAUG01000084.1, on the reverse strand, counting down.
TATTTATAAAAGACTATAATTTTTTTCAGAAAACTATTATAGATAATACTTTACCACGAATATTAACCCGTAATAGAAGATATTTAATAAATAAAACTAAACTTTTATATTCGATTTTATCTAATAAGCAATTAGTAAAAGAAAAACTATTAAAACGGAATATTTCTAGAGCAATATATAATTATAAACCAGGCGAAAGATATATTATAAAACTAATTTATATTTTAGAAAGACTAGAATATAACCTAGTAATAAAGGAAAGGAAAAAGTAAGAAAGAATCGAGATCCGATACGCTAGCGATATTCTAGCGACTAGACGGTAAACTTCGTTTCTAAACGTTCTAATTATATTTCTAGAATCAATATAAACGATTTAGCGTTTATAATTACTTTTCTTTTAATAATATTATCTCCGATATTATATAATATCTGTCTATATATTTTATAGTATTTATTAAATTAATCTATTAACTATATAATTATCTATTTAAATTAAAAAAAAATAAAAATTAAAGTTACTTTTTAGCTATTATTATAATCGGCTTCTATCCGTATATATTTATATCTCGGTTATATAGATATATATTAGGATAAAGATAAAAAGAAAATAATACTATTATAAATCGAATATAAATTTTCTAAAATCTATAATATAATCTGGAATATATTAATATTATATTATAGTACCGACTAGACCTGGTGGCGCAGTGGTAACGCTGCGTGACCTGGAGGCCTAACGGATTCGCGTTCCATCTCGGAGTTAGCGGAGTTAATCCAGCGGGTCGGGGATTCGAATCCCTCGAAGGCTAATCTAATACTTAAGTTTTTTCTATCGACTAAGTCGATTTTTACAGAGTTTAAAATACAGAAAGACTAGACAGTAGATCGTCTCGGCCTAGCCCGATCGATCGAAGGAAATAAAGTTAATTAAAGTTAAATAGATCACGGTTTCCTTCTAGATTTTAGTCCAGATCTAGCTCCTTCGGGAATCCTTAATTCGAATTCTCGGTAAAATATTTAAATACTAAATAATTACGTAATCTAATCGATTCAGCGCCTCTAGCGTTAAAATCGTAAAAGATTAAAATTAAAATTCGAATGATTAATTCTATATATTTATAGATATACATTATATTCGTATATCTATATATATATAGCTTTTAAAAAATACTAGATAAAAATTCTATTAGATGTAATCAGACTCGAATCTATTATAAATATTTAAAAATTTTAAATAGTAAATAAACGTTCGAAACGATACGGATTCGATATACTAGTAATAATATAGTAATATTTTATTTAATAAAAATTCTTATTTTCTATATTTTATTTACTTTAATAATTTATTTATTTATATAAATCTTTCTACTTTATATATATAGATATATCTTTTCTATTATATATTAGATATTTCTACTACGCGACTAGTAATTATAGTAATATAAATCGCTTTCGTTTAGTTTTTAAATATTCGAAAAACTATTTTACTAAAATTAATTTAAAATATAAAAAAATAGGAGAAAACTATTTAATTATAAAACGGTATAGTTTTCTCTATTATATTAATTTAAGGCAAACTATAATAGATATTCTATATTTTTAATTTAGCTATATAGTAAATTATATACGTCTACTATTTTACTATCTAAAATAGAAATAACTTTTTTTAAATAACTATAAATCTATAAAGAAGCTATCAAATTAGATCTAGATATTATAAATATCTGTTAATATATCTCGGCCTTTAATATAATATTTTATAAGTTTATTTATAATTCCGAGACCTTAGAATAGTTTATAGAAGCTTTAAATTTAATAATCTAATATTTTAATATCTATAGATATATTAATAAAAGTTTAGTTCGAAAGAATATAATTATATAAAATAGATAAATTTTTTTTAACGGTAAAAATTATATATTTTAAATTCTAGCGTCTTCTAGCTATATTTTTCTTTCTCGGCTTTAATTTTCTACGCGGCTTCGATTTACTATTACTATTTCTATTTATCTTTCGCTTATATTATAAAAGTTCTATCCTACCGGTAGTATCTAGACTTTTTTTTTTAGAATAGATACTACTAGTATCTCGATAATAGCTCCGATATTTATAGTTATATTACGCTCGGCGGTAGTAGATTTAAAATCCCTAGATATAATCTATAATCTTCTAAATAAAGTAGCCAATTATTAACGTATCGCTATAAAATCTGGTAAAATTCTTCGGATTATAGTATTTTCGATAATAGAACGATATAAATATTATATATCCTTTTCTAATACTGTTTCTAAAATCTTAGATAATAGAATATTTAAATCTATTTAGATTCGAACGCCTATAGTAGAATATCCGACGCTGATAATCGAGTAATCTATACTGACTATTATCGAGGTTTTTTTTTTATATAAAACGATATCTTTATCTAATATATCTTTAAATAGATTCCGCATTTTTAATAATTTTAATAATAAGATATTATATCGAATTACCTTTCCGTATATTATTAAAAAGGAAATTTTATTATCTATTATTTTATTATAGTCTCTATTAATTCTTTTACTTATCGGTCTAATATAGTTTCCGTTAACTTTTTCGTATATAGTTTCGAAGGCGTCGGAAATATCCGGATTCTAATTTCTAGAAATTAGAACTACCGATACCCCGGCTTTTTAGACGGTTTTTTAGATAAATAGTCTAACGTCTTTTAATATTTTTAATTTAGTTTATAAGTTTCTATAGACTATTTTCTCGGTAGTATTAAAAGCGATTTCTCTTTCTATACTATTTCCTCCGTCTATTATAGATGAGAAAGATAGCCCGGAATAGAAATTTATTATAAAACTAGATTATTTATATTAATATAAATATTTAAAGATAAAAATTTATCATTCGTATTCTAATAAATAAGAATTAGAATATTATAGATTCCATAGCGTAATTTAAATAGGTTATATTAACTATAATAATTATTTTCTAGATATATATAATATATATATATATATATATTCTATAAACGTTTAATATCAATAATTTTAGTTTATTTCTATTAAATCCTGCCTTTTTTTTATTATATTCTAGCTTATATTATGTTATTAGAAAGTTATCCTAATTATATATTTCGATAAATCTTTAAATCTTTTTAAAATTATTTTATAGCTATTAGAAATTAAATTTCTTTAATTAACCAGTTTATTTAATTAGATATTCCGTTTTTAGTTTCTTACTATTTGTAGGTTTTATAAATCTTTTATTTAAAATAGCTTTTATTTTCTATTCTTCTTTATTATTAATAAAATCCGATAATAGATATTCTAGTAATTTGCTATTTTAATAGTAATAGAACTTTTTTAATAAAAATATATAAAAGGTATTATAAATCTTTAATTTAATTAGAAAAACTAATCTATAAATCTAAAGATTTAATTATTTCGAAATCTAATATAGATCAATAAATTTAGAAATAATTTTTTCTAATTATTTAAATTTTAGATTTTTTATAGACAATAGTACTAAATCGTTAATTTTATATTCTATCGATTAATATTTTTTATTATAATATTTAGTTTAATTTATTCAAACTTTATTCTAATTTATATATATCAATTTATTTATTTTGAATAAATTTATAACTTTTTTTTTACTATTAGTTATTTCGTTTTTACTATTTTTCTTTCTAGAGTATTATTTTTAATTTCTTCGAATATTATATTTAAATTATAGTCTATAAACGTTTTGAAAAAAAATATTTTTATAATATTATATTTACTATTATTATAGATAATTTTAGCTAAAAATACAAATTTAGCCTAGTTTTTTTTATTTTTTTCAAATATATACATTTAGATAATATTTTTATAATAAATTTTATTTTTTAATTTATCTATCTATTTAAAAATACAATATAATATTTAAACTATATCTAATTTTTAGATAATAGTTAGACTGGCCACTTCGGTTTAAAGTGGCGACCCGACTTCGCGAGAAACGTAGTTAACGCGTTAAAATTACTATTTAAAGTTAGTTTCCTTCTTAATACGGTTAGAAACTCGGGTCGGTTCCTCCGATCCGGGTTCGAAACCCGATAAAAAGGCCAGACGAATAATAGTAGACCTCCGACTAGAATTTATTTATAAATAGTAATCTTCTATTACTAATGATCCTATTAAAAATAAATCCATTATATTAGAGTTTATTAATAATAAATTCTATAAAATCATTCGTATTAATAATTTTATAATAAAGAATATATCTCGTTATTTTAGTAAATCGATTAATAGCTATAAATACTAAATTTACTACGCCCTGAAAATATCGAATAGATAGTAATCTAGTAATAAAATCTATTATTATCTCTTTCTATAGCAATATAAAATATAGTAAAATTTAAAACATTTTATATAATTTATATCTATAGATTTTAATTTAATAATAGATATTATATATTTTTATATACTTTCCAATATATTTAGATAAATTCGGCTAGCTATAGCTACGATAAATAAGCGACAAAATTCGCTAATATCTAAAATATTTAGTTATAGAATTATTATAGTATTTTGTTAAAAACTTTATATATAATACCTTATTTTTAAATATATCTAAAGACTTTTTATAAAAGAAAAAACCAATTTTTACTTCTATATTTTATAGCCCGGCGTTTTTTTTAATTTACGCTAGATAGTTTATATATATTTTTTTATATCGGCGTTTCGATTTTAAAACTAGATAATTATATCCTATATACTAGAAATTACTTTACTATCAACTAGTTTATTAATAGTAGCCTTTTTATTTATTTAATATAGAATATTTAGGCTATAGTATATATTTCTAGTAATAGAATTTATTCTATTATTATTTTTTTATCGGATATAGTTATTATTAATCTATTACTACCGCGTCGTCAGCCTATTATATCCGGAAATAATCTCGATATATAAAATATATCGCGTTTTTTTATTAGTAATAGAAGATTAATTCTATTATTATTCGAATTTTTAGATTTTATAAAAGGTTTTTTAGACTTTTCTATTATACGCCCGCGTAGAATATAATTAATTTGAACCGTTTATAATAAAGACGGTTTACTATTAGATTTCTAGTTAATAAAGTTTAATTTCCGCTGAATTATTAGTAATATTATTTAGATTTAAAAAATAATATTTTTATAATCCGGTTTTCTAGATAGCGGATTAGCTAGGTTCGTTTTTTCTAAATAATAGAAGATATTAAAGTCTATAGTAGCTAATTTAATAACCTAGTAATATTATTTAACGTTAAATTTTTCAATTTTTACAAAACCCCGGAGGTTATTATAATCTATCTAGACTTTTATTATATTTTTCGCGCCTTTAAAAAAATATATCTATTATTTAAAGAATTTAATATATAGTAAGTAATTTAGTATTTTATATTTTATAATTACGTTTATTAGAAAATATTTTGTTTAACTAAAATATAACTTGATACTAGTAACTATGGTTATTAGATTAAAATATAATTTCAGATAACCTAATTCTAAAAGTATTAGTTTTAATCTAGGTTTTTTTTTTCCGATTAAAATATTATAATATCTCGGCGGTATTAAAAATATATTTTCGTTTTTTAAAAGCCTTTTAGATTCCGATAATTTAGTAAAACGATTCCGATTTCTTTTCGGTAATATTTTCTATAAATAAACTTTTTAAAGGTATTATAATCTAAGTATATTAGTAAATAAAACGCCGATAAAAATTTATAAACTTTAAAAAAATTTATATTTTCCGGTAAATTTTTAGAATCGGCTATTTTTTAATAGTTACTATTTATTCCGGATCCATCGATATGTTTTCTATAGATATAATAAAGTCTGAAAACTTTATATTTTTAATACTAAAAGTATATTTTTTAAATTTTAATTTATCTATATATTATAAAGTTTATAAACTATCTATCGGATATAATTCTAGTATTTTTTTTCCGAATTAAAAAAGATTGGAATATTATTTAAATAGACTATATAATATTTATTAACCAGTTTTTTTTAAAGTTTTATTAATATAGGTTTAAAATATCGTAGGTATATTAGTAAAACCGAAAGATATAATAAAATATAGTCTTCTATTTATTATCTTTTTTAATTTAAACTCGATAGTAGACGTCTTTAATATTATATTTAGAAAAGTATTCTACCTTTAATAATCGATCTAGGATCTTAGAAATAAAAGATAAAAGATAACGATTTTTAATAATTATTTTATTAAAACCTTTATAGTCGAGATATATATAAAAACTACTATCTTTTTTTAATATAAAAAAAATAGAAACTTCTATAGAAAATATTAAATAGCGAATCTAGCATTTTTTTTTAAAATACTATCTAAATAATTATATAACTCGTCGAGCTCGCGTTTAGATAGGCTATAGATTAAACTATACGGTAGATTTCATCAATCTAGTTTAATTATATAATCGGTATTTTTAAATAGCGATAAAGAATTTACTAAATATTTATTTCAAGTTTCGATTTCTTTATATACTAGTTCCGGAATCGATTCGGACTATTATATATTTTTATTATTGTTTTTTTATCGCTATTAGCTCCCGTCTATATAATAGTATTATTAATAGATTTTATAAATACAGCGGTATTCGATATTATATTTACAAATATATACTTTTCGGCCTATAATATATAAATAAAAACTACTATTAAATTTATACTAAAATAGGTTAACCGTTTTCTACCTATCTAGTCATTTTATATTATTTTATTATAGATAGAAAATTATTATTATTTTAACATTCGATCTATAACTATATCTTGTTAATATAAAGATAATATATTTGAAAAGATACTATATTTATTAATTCTACCTAGAATATAGAATCGTAATATATATATTTTCCGATAGCTTTAACTATTAATTATTATTTAATTTAAATTATATATTCTGTAGGAAATAGCGCGTTTATTTCTAATCTATTAATAATAGAATTTTTCTATTTACTAGATAGATGCTAAATCGTATTAAATAATTAAAGATTAAAAAATAATATTAATCTAAAAATTTAGATCTAGAAATACTATAGTTCTACTATATCTTTTCGCTAGTAATTTAATTAATACTTTTATTAGAAAATCGTTCTTTATTTTAATTTATTTATTTTAGACTATTAATAAAGCTATAATAGACTTTTTTGGTTTTTTAACTAATTAATATTACTAGAATTACATTTCGTTATATTAATAATAGACTCTTTAAAAAATCTATTATTATTACTACAAGAATTATTAGATTACTAATTACTTTAACTTTAGTCTTGGTTTTTAGAATAATTTATAGATTAATAATCTATTTTATTTTAAATGAAATATATACTAGATTTATTATTTTATTTATATTTTCTAGAATCATTATTATCGATATTCGAAATACCTTTTCTATTAATACTATTTCGATTACTCTATAATCGGTTTTTTCGGTTCCGGTTTTCGAATTTTTAAAAATTTCTTTTATTATATAAAAACAGATAAAATCTATTAATAAAAGAATTCTACTATTAATCTAGTATCATTTTTTCTATATTTTTCTATTAGATAATCTAAACTAATTATTTATTATAGCCGAAATCTTTAAACTTCGCGCTTTAAACGTAAATAGTATACTATAACTCTAGATAAAATATTGAAGAAAAAATCGAATACTATTTTTCTAATAAAAAAAATAGCTAGACTTTTAATATTATAAAAAAAATTATAGAATTTTAGAATATCCTAGTCTTTATTCTAGTTTATACGAAGGTATTTTATCGCGGTATTTAATAAACGATATTTAGAATCGATAGTAAAATTTAAAAAAAAATCTATAAATTTATTTTATAGTATACTATTAAAGGTATTTTTAATAATAAAAAATTTCTTTTTTTTTAGTTAATAGTTTAATATCTAGCTTTTAATAAAATACTAGACCTATCGAATAGATTGGCTACTTCGATATAGGTTCCCGTCGGTACTTCGGAAATCCGACCCGAATTTTAGTAAATCGGTTCGATCTAATCTACTAAGCGGTTCGGGTTAATTTCTAATATTAAAACCGAAAATCGGATTAGATTATAAAATAGATATTAATAGAAATTCGATTTAACTTAATTTATAATTATATTAAATAGTTAAATACTATAGTTTTTATAAACGATTAATATTTTAGATATATTATTTCTTTTAATTATAATAAATAATATAGGTAATAGTAAACGGTAATATATTTTATTTAATACCAGTTAATATAACGGCCGGAATCTATATATTCTTTTTTAGAAAAATTCTAAATTATATTTCTTTTTTCTATATTTTTAAATTATATAGAATTCGGTCATTAACTAGTTTATCTTTTTCTAACTATACCTCTAAGTTCTTTATTAGGTTTTTAATAAACTAAAAATCTTTAGCTTAAATAGTAATTGATTTTATATAAATTACTACTAAATTAATATTTAAATTATATAAATATAATTATATATAAATATAATTATATATAAATATAATTATATATAAATAGTAATATATTAATAAAATATATTTATTTACTAGATAAATAGTAATATATATTTTTATAGAATTATATAAAATTACTAACGCCGTATTTTATATTCTAATAACTTCGGCTAAAAGAAATTCTATAGTAATATTTTCGAAGATTTTATAATATAGTCTAGTAAATAGTACCTTTAGAATTAGATTATTAAAACCTTTTTAATAGCGATAGATATCTCGGAAAATAATTATACTAGCCTTCTTTGGTAATCCTATTAATTAATTAGCTGGACTATTTAGAATATATTATTTTAGAATATTTCTTTTACTATTATACTAACGGATTTCCTTTTCTTTTATCCGATTCTATTACCTCTAATCTTTTCTAGGCCTCTACGAGTCGGTTTTATAATATTTTTATGTACTAGAATATCTTTTAGCGCTATTATATTATTTATTATATTATTTTTATATATTATTAGTCCGATTAATACGTACTATAAATATATTTATATAATATAATAAATAGAACGACGAGTATTATAGTACGGTATATATTATATAAGGGATTTACGGTAATAGTTAGTAGATAAAAAAAAGAAAATCGGAAATAAAATTTAGTCAGTTAGTATAATTATTAGATAGACTTCGGCTAAAGTAAGCGAGCCTATATATTTCTATAAATTTTTAGCGTATTCTACTATATATTTCTATATATTTTTAGCTACTATTTTATATAAACTCTTTCTAGTATTAATTATATTACTCTATTATATTACCTACGCTACTATCTAATATTTTGCTATATCTAAATTAAAATTACTATCTATAAAAATTAAATCGGTCGTAAACTATAAACGCGGTAGAGAATAGTCAGAATCTAAATATACGTTCTATAAAAAATTAATTATAGATTATATTACTATATATAAACGCCTCTAGAAACTAAAAGAAACCGATATATAGAAAGATATAAATCCAAGTACTAAAATCAATTTAGAATAAAACGCTAGAAACGAGGAAATAGACTATAGATTTAATAAAAGGCTTTATAGTAATATAATAGGATAATATAGACTATACTAGATATTGATTTATATATAATATTATATTACGAAACCGAGTTCCGTAATAGAACTCGCTAAAAAGAAATAAGAAAAGTAATATTTATTAATTAGATAAAGTAGGAACGGAATAAGATAATATATTAGAATAATATATAAAATATAAATTAAAATATTTAATTTATAATTATTTATTTCTAATATATCTTTAAATCAACTATAGCTATTAATAGTATAGGCGAGGTAATTTTAATTAAATATATAGTTCTAATCGTTAATTTAATCCAATAATAAATAATCTATTATAGCGGTTTTAAAAAATTTAAAACCGCTAGAATATTAAAACTTTTATAAAAATAGTCGAAGTTTACTAAAGAATTTAGTAATAGTAGTAATACGGCTTATATAGCTATCGAGTCTCTATATAAAAAGAATGACGAAAATATTAATAATATCGTCGAAGTTAATAATAAAAACTAGGTAGTAGAAAGGTATTCTATTAAATAGAATAATACTAAACTCGAAAATAATAAAAGTTTAGCTAGAAATATTAACTTTAATTAGAACGAGGATAAAGATAAAGATAAGGATAAAAATAAAAATAAAAATATAGAAGAAAAAGGAAATATAGAAAAAGAAGCGGAAGCCGAAGACGATAAAAATAAAGATATAAAGAAAATTATTAAACTTTCCAATTAGTTTAACTAGTATTCTATATCTAGGAATAGTAGATTTAGATAAATATATTACTTGGATATATTACTATATTATTTATAAAAGATTACATTTTACTTAAATAAAATTTTTTAATATAAATTTATAATTTAAAAATCTTTAAATTTATAGATTTTAATAATAAATCTAATTTAAATTCGTATTTAGATTAATCTATCTAAAATACTTTTAAGTTCTTTTTTAAAGAAATTCTATTTTCTAGATAGAATTTTATATTCTAGTTCTACCCGGTTATATATATCCTATAGCTCCTTTTAAGCTTTTTCTACTTCTAAACCTATAGTACGGTTATAGTATTTATTTATTATTATCTGCTATATATATTCTAGAGTTATTCAAATTCGATTCTACCGATAAACTCTCTTTATAAAACTAAAAGTCCGCTCTATTTCTACCGAGGATATTAGATAAATAAAAATATTATAAGCTATCTATACTAGTTTTAGAAAGTTCGAAGTATCATTTTTTTTAAATATCTAATTTAGATTCTTTTCGGTAATATTAGTATTAAAATATCGATTAGCTTCGGAAATAGCTGCTCGAAGATACTAGGGTTATAAAAAATTACTATTTAAAATAGATAAAATAGGCTTTAAACTGATTAGTAAAGTTATAATATATTATTCTTTTATATTATCTTACTTTCCTTTATATAGCTAGTTTTAGATTTTAATAGATAAATAGAAGCCCTATAGTATTTAATAAAGTACTTTTTAAACTCGTCTCGATATCTATCTTTATACCCTAAAAAATCTTTTATTTCTTTATTATTATCTTCTTTATTCTAGTCTCGATAAAGACTAAACTTTATTATAGAATCTAGAATATTTATAATATTATAAATTTATTTACTCTTAATTTTAATATAAAAATAGTATTAAATTAACTTTATATAAGTATTATTATAAGCTATTAGTATTATTTCTTTATTAGCGTAGTTTAATAATCGAACTATTTTTTCTATTTTAGAAAGATAATCGAAAATAGTACTATAAAATTAGAAAATTAAATAAATTCTATTATCTATAGTTTTTAAAACTAATAAAGTAAATTTAAAGAACGCCTATAGTATACTATTTATAAAAAAAAAAAAAAACTACGATTTATCTATATTAAAGGTAATTCTATATATTTATAGATTTTATAAATTCTTTTCTATAAATTTATTAATAGAATAGCGTAATTAATATACCCGACGAATTATAAAATATATTAAATTCGATCGAATATAAATATTTTAAATTATATTTCTAGATTAGAAATTAGAATCGATCTTTTTTAAATTCTTTTTTTAATATATTGTTAGAACTAATATTATCGATAATAATATCTAGAAACTTCGGCCTAAACTAGAAAAATTTTAAAAGTTTTAAAAGTTTCTAGTACTATAAAAAGTTAGAATAATTAGTAGAAAAGAATATAAATCTAATTAGACGCTTTTAATATTAGAATTAAATATTAACCTAATATACTAGTATTTCTAAATATACGATCTTTTATATACTTAACTAAATATCTAATATAAAGAAAATATATTTTAAAGTTTTTAAATTAGATTTAATTTACTCGCGGATAGTATTATAACTATTAAAAACTATCTATATAAATCGTATATAGCTAATAAATTTTATATCTGGATAAAATATTTATAGTAGTAGTTTAAATCTTATATTATCAATAGTTTAAACTAGTAGATTTAGATCTAAAATAGTTTTATATAGATAATTATTTTATATAGTTTAGTCAAAAGTAGGTTTAAATTTAATATAGCTTTTTTTCTATAATTAAAATAAATTTTATATTACCTCTTTATATTACTATTAGCTATTTACGCGGATAAATTCTATTTTAATATAAAACTATAAATTATATTATTTAGTTCCTTAGTAAATAATAGTAGAAAGATATTTCTTTATAGTAGATATATTAGAAGAATTAGTAGTTATAGGATAGTCGAGAATTTTAGAATAGTTTTTATATATAATTTTAAGTAGACTATCTATTATTAAAGCTATCTAGTTAAACTTTTATTACTATTTCGACTATATTTACTCTATAGCTTTCTTTAATTAGAACGGATTAATTAACTTTCTATAGATTTTATTTTTAATACTAATAGCTATAAAAATTCTAGATTATTAAAATTTAAATTCTTTATAGTAATCTAGATCCTATTATATATACCTATCATTATTTTAAAAGATTAGTATTAGATTTTTGGCCCGGATCTTATTAGCTATATCTTTAATAATCTATTTTTACTTTCTATATAATTAATCAAATTTTAAAAGTATAATATTTATAGATCGGCTTACCGTCTAGTTTATAGATTAGCTAGGATAGATTTTATTTTAAAAAGAAAACCTATTAAAAAGAATCTCGCTAGGCGTATCGGTTTAGAAAATAGAAAGATAAAAACTAATTAAAAAATTAAAAATTTTATATTAGTTTTGATTTCGTATAAATATAATTTATATTTAGATAATAAATAATATAGAAAGGTTATATAGATATAGAAATATTAATTTAATTATTATTTACTACTAAATAGTAAAGAATCGACATTTATCTAAATAGTACCTAAAGTAATAATATAACTATATAATAAAAGTAGAGATTTTCTAGAATTATAATATAAAATAGGAGGTTTTAGTAGTTTTAGTAAATTAAATCTAGGAACCCGGGTTCGATCCGAAACCGAGTCGGTTTAATATTTAGAAAAGTCGGAAGCGACTTAGTTCGGTATCTAGAAAAGTTAGAACTGACTCGGGTCGGGTCGGTTCCTCTAACCCGGGTTCGAAACCCGACCCGACGGCCAAACTACTATCGGATTTAATCGATTTAGATAAATAAAACGTCGGACTTATAAAACTAATTTTTATTAAATTTAATTGATTTATAGTATTTTTTAAATATTATTTTATCGTTATACTTTTTGGACTTTTTAATTTTAAATTTTAATAAAATTTAAAGCGCTCGCGAATATCTAATAGCTAGTTTTAATAAAATTAGTTATTATCTAGAATATAATTCGTATCTATTATATAAAAAGCTTCTATTCTATAATATATTTTTAAAAGAGTTTTCTTTTTTACTATTATTTAAATTTCTAAGATTTAAAGATTTTTATTATTATCGAAATCTTCGCTATTATTTTTACTATTATTCGGGTTATTTAGATTATTATTATTATTAGACGGCTAACCGAGATTATATTTTCTAGAAATAAAAATTTCTAAAAAATTATTTTTATTAGATTATAATTTACTATTAGAAAGCTACTATTAATAGATTCAGCTACCGGAAATAATATAGTTTTCCGATACGCTAGTAATAAAATTACTATAGAATTCCGTTTAGATTTTTTAAATAATAGAAAATAATCTAGAGTTTTTCTATTAGGCGTTTTCGGTATAGGTAAATTATATTTATAAAACTAATTCGTAATATTTATTATCCGCGGCTTAATAGTTTTAGCGTTAGTTTAGTATAGTCCTATCTAAAGTACTTTCCTATAGCTATAACTATTATAAATACTTTACGTTGATATTAATATAGTTATACTATAATTAATATATATCGAATTAAAAATATTTCAATAATAAATTAAAACTATTAAAATAGAATATTTCTGAAATAGTATATAATTATAGCCTAGTCGAAAGATATATTATAGAACTAATTTATATCTTTGAAAAGCTAGGGTATAGTCTAATAATAAAAGAAAGAAAATAACGGAAAAGGATCGAAATCCGATATACTAGTAACGCTCTAGTGACTAGGCGGCGAATCTTGTTTCTAAACGTTTTAATTATATTTTCAGAGTCTATATAAAGCGTTTGGCGCTTATAAAAACTTAAAACAATCTATAAAAGATATTAAAATATCTTTAAAAAGAATGAATAAAACTAAAAAGCTAATTATATCGTCGATATATTTAAAAAAAATTAAAAAAATCATATTTTTAAAAATTAAATTATTTCAAAAACAATTTTATAGTAAATAAATATAATAATAGAAATAGATTATCTATATTTTAGCTGAATCATCTGCTACGACGATATTTATAAAATCTATAAATTAGAAAAAAAAACCGGATTGTATCTATTAGACTACGCTAATATATTTTTAAAATATTTATTTAAATCGAAAATTAAAATATTTATAACTATTTCGACTATATAAAATATAATAGATATAATTACTAGAAAAGTTAATAGAAAATTTTTTAAATACGAAATCTTTTATTAAAAACTCTATTTCTATAAATTAGATAAAATAAAGAAAAATATATTCGATTTAGAAATAATATTTAATTTTATAGTAATAAACATACTATTAATATAGGCTGGGTGGCGCAGTAGTAGACTACGTTGTTTGGAAGTCTAACGGATCCGCGTTCTATCTCGGAATTAGCGGAGTTAATCCAGCGGGTCGGAGGCTCGAATCCTTCGAAAGTTAACCTAATATTTAAGTTTTTTCTAATCGATTAAATCGATTTTTATATAGAGTTTATATAGAAATTATATACAGAGATTATTTAGAAAATTATCTCGGTCTAGCCGTTCCTAATCGTAGTAAATAAAATTAATTAAAGTTAAATAGACTACGGTTTCCCTCTGGGTTTTAATCCAAGTCTAGCTTTTTCGAGAATTTTAAATTAAATTCGCGGTAAATACTTATATTCAAATAATTATATAATTTAATTGAATAGTATTTCTAGTATTAATTCGTATAAAATAATCAAAAATTCGAATTATTAAATCGTATATAAACTATTAATATATTATCTATAAATTTCAAAATATTAATTCAATTTAATTAACTAAATATTAATATTCGATATCAAAATATTTATCGAAATCAATAATAGACAAAAGAGAATTATAATAATAATTAGTTTAAACGCGACCGGAGATTTTATATTAAAATATTTAATTAAAAGAAAAAAGATTTTTCGAATTAAAAAATAGTTCTATAATTTAAATTCTATAGATAGAGGTCTATTACTAAATAATAATAGAAAAATTAAAGAAAAATCAATATTTTTCGAAATAACGATTAATTAATATTAAAAGAAATTTATAGTTGATATTATTTAAATAACTAGCTAAAAAATTATATTTAGACATTTTTAATTATCAATTTTATAATCTATTAACAAATCAAAATATATCTTTTTCTATATATATATATATATTATTTGCCTCTTGTAGAGCTCCTGTCCGGGATTATAATTGAGTCATTATATATATACGTTTCATCACCGTAGTTTTTATACGGCAACCATAATTGTTACTTGTATAGCAAAGAATTTTCGTAGTTAAAAGAAGCAGTCAAGCAAGGTTTGCAGCGTTGATCGTTTTTATTCTATTATATCCTCTATTTAATTACTATTTCTCCTCTATATAAGTATACCTTTTATTACTCGTAGTCCTCTACGCAGATTCCCTTATACTACTTCGAAATACGTACGATTATAAGCTACTAATATAGCCTCTAGGACTATCTACTAGGCGGTAATATTATCCTTTACTTTCGTTACTTCGTTCTCGTCTACGGTCGTACCCGAATCTAGACGGCCTACTAACCTATCTAGATATCCGACGACTACTAGCTTAATTTCTAGCTCGACTACTAGCTCGGATTCTAGTAGGATAAGGGCCCCTACTAGAAGTTTAATACGGTCGCTAAGACCGTACGGCTCCGGCGGATTCGGAATACGAAGCTTTAACGTCGTAGTTAGAACCGACGGATTTCGGGATTTAAAGTCCGTTATAGGCGGACTAGCGAGGACTCGGTCGACGTTATCGAGTAGCTTAAGTTTAGCGATTTCGAGCTCTATTTCTTCTAATTAGAAAGGTATAATCGTAATTTATTATTAGTAGAGGTTCTATATATATTAGCCTGCAGCCTAGGCTGTTACGGAAGATACGTACGTCAGATACGATAGTAGGTACTAGTAAAAGAAGAAAAAGAAAAAGCGACTGTAAAGTATATATATTACGAAAATTCTGCTATATTATATTTTAAGTAAGCTATAGGAATTTATACTACGAGCGTAATACGAAGTAGATTCGAGTTAATTTTATATAGTTCTTTAGTTTAAATTAATTAGACTAGGGTATTAGTTTTTATACCGTATATCCAACGCTAGCGTACTAATACTAAAGTGAATTGTTTACGGAACCGACGGTTGACCGGGTACCAAAAAAATAAACAAAACAATATATTATTTATATATAAAAAAATATTATCTATATTCTAATAATAGCGTTTATAGATAAATAAAAAATTTAATACAAAACGCGAATTCGTAGTTTCAAATAAAAATAATTAATAATTATTTAGATCCGATATATTAGATATCGGTAAAAGTTAACAAGATTAATAAATAGACTGGCCGTCGGGTCGGATTATTCTAGAGTTCGATCCGATTCGAGTCCGAATTAAACCCGGGTTCCTAGATTCGACCCGTTAAAATCGTTAAAATCTTTTTTTCTATATAGGAAACCTCCGCTTTTATTATACGTTTATATTAATATTTTAAATACTATTTAAATAGATGTCGATTTTTTACTACTAAATAGTAAATAATAATTAAATTAATATTTATATATCTATATTATCCTTTTATATTACTTTATTATTTATATATAAATTATATTAATTCTAAATCTTTAAAACTAATATAAAATATCTAATCTTTTTATATCTTGCGAGATATTTTCCGACGGGTTTTTTCTAGATAAAATCTATTCTAGCTAGTCTATAAATTAAGAGTATTATACTATTAAAATTTAATCGATTATATAGAAAATAAAGATAGATAATTAAAAATATAGCTAATAAAATTCGAGCCGACTATCTAATACTAGTCTTTTAGAATAATAATAGATATATTTAATAGGATCTAGACTACTATAAAGAGTTTAAATATTAGTAATCTAGTATTTCTATAGCTATCGGTATTAAGAATAAATTCTATAGAAAATTAGTTAAATCTTTCTAATTAAAGAAAGCTATAGAATATATATATTCGAAATAATAGTAAAAATTCTACTAGATAGTTTTAATAATAGATAGTCTATCTAAGATTATATATAAAAACTATTTTAAAATTTTCGATAATTTTATAGCTTCTATTCTTCTAATATATCTGTTAAAAAGAAATACTTTAATATTATTACTTATTAAAAAACTAAGTAATATAATTTATAATCTTTTATTAAATTAATATTTATCCGTATAAATAGCTAATAGTAAAATAAAGAGATAATATAAAATTTATTTTAATTATAGAAAAAGAATTATATTAAATTCGAGTCTACTTTCGATTAAATTATATAAAATAAATATTTATATAAAACTTTTTTAGATAAAAATCTAATAGTTCGGACTATTAAAAATAAGAGATTTAAACTACTACTATTAATATTTCGTTTTAATATAAAGTTTATCGGCCGTATATAATTTATATAGATAGTTTTTAATAACTATAATATTATACGCGAGTAAATTAAATCTAATTTAAATATTTTAAAATATATTATCTTTATACTAGATATCTAGTTAAATCTATAAAAGATAATATATTTAGAAATATTTATATACTAGATTAATATTTATTTTTAATTTTAGGAACGTCTAATAAGATTTATATTTCTTTCTATTAATTGTTCTAGCCGTTTATAGTACTAGAAGCTATTAAAACTTTTAGAATTTTTCTAATTTAGACCGAAACTTCTAGATATTATTACCGATAATATTAGTTCTAATAATATATTAAAAGAAAAATTTAAAAAGATTTTTATTCGGTTTAATCGCTAATAGAATCGAGTTTAAAGTTTTCTATTCTATCTAGTTTATATAATAAATCTAGTAGTCTAAAATTTTATTAAAACTTTTAAATTATAAATAATTAGCGATAATTTTATTTAAAAAATAGATAAGAAGTAAGTTAGAACTATTAGTACTAATCTATTAGATATTATAAAAAAGATAAAATATATAGATAATATAAAGTTAGAAATTTTAAAACTAATATTTATTTTAGGCTCGTACTAATATAGTCTATATTTCTACTTTTTTTTAATATAAATTTCGCTTTAAAGAAATCTAGAAAAGGGTTAATCCTAATTTCTAATCTAGAAATTTAATTTAAATTATTTATATTTAATAGAATTTTATATACTTTTAAATTTATCGGATATATTAATTATACTATTTTATTAATAAAATTATAGAAAAGAATTTATAAAATCTATAAATATAAAAAATTACCTTTAATATAGATAAATAGTAATTTTTTTTCTTTATAAATAGTATATTATAGCTATTCTATTAAATTATTTCATTAAATTTAAAAATTATAAATATTAGAGTTTATTTAGTATTCCGACTTTCTAGTACTATTTTCGATTATTTTACTAGAATAGAGGAAATAGTTCGATTATCGAATTATATTAATAAAGAAATAATAGTAATAGTTTATAATAATACTAATATAAAGTTTATAAAATAATACTTTTATATTAAAAGTAAAAATTAATTAATTTATAATACTATTAATATTCTAGATTCTATAATAAAGTATAGCTTTTATTAAAACTAAAATAAAAAAGATAAAAATAAAAAAATAAAAGACTTTTTAAAATATAGAAATAGATATCGGAATAAATTTAAAAAGTATTTTACTAAATACTATAGAAAGCCTATTAATCTTTTAAAACCTAAAACCTACAATATAGAGGAAAATCAAGTAATATAAAAGAACAATATATTATAATTTTACTAGTTAATCTAAAGCTTATATTATTTATTTTAAATAATATTTTTCGATAAACCTAGTATCTTCGAATAGCTATTTCCGAAGCTAATCGATATCTTCGTATTAATACTATTAAAGAAAATCTAAATTAGATATTTTAGAAAAAATACAATAGCTCGCGATATTTTTATTTATCTAATATTTTCGATAGAAATAGAACGGACTTTTAGTTTTATAAAAAAAGTTTATTAGTAGAATTAAATCTAAATAACTCTAGAATATATAGAGTAGATAATATAAATTAAATACTATAACCGTACTATAGATTTAAAAGTAGAAAAAACTTTAAAGAAATTATAGGATATATATAACCGGATGGAATTAAAAGATAGAATTCTATCTAGAAAACGGAATCTTTTTAAAAAGGAATTTAAAAGTATTTTAAATAGATTAATCTAAGTATTTTTTTATTTTAAAAATAAATATCTATTCCTAATATTTAGACTATTTCGTCTATTTAAATATTAAATTCAAAAATTTCGACTTTAATAAATATAAAAAGATAAAAAAATTTAAAGTTTTACCGTTTTAAATAGAAGTTTTATATTTTAATAAAGTTTATTATATAGTAGATAATTTATATATTATAAAAATCCCTTTAGAATAAATCGAATAGATTAGTAAAATATTAATTATTAATTATTTTTTTATAATAGATTTATATAAAATACTTTTATAAAACTTTAGATAAAATTTCAAAACTTAATTTAATTATATAGAAATAACTTTTTATATTCTAAATAAAGCTATTTCGCTAAAGATTAAAGTAAAGATAGCTATAAAAAAATAATTAATTTCTAGCTAAATAAAAAATTAAAAAAGTTTATAATAAAAAGATTTAAAATTAAAATATTAATTATTTCATTTTTTATTATCTATTATTATACTTTTATTATTAAATTTACTATATAGGTATTAGATTTACTTTATTCTAGAATTATAATCTCTTTATATATATTTTAGGATAAAAGTAGAAATTAGATTAATTTAATAATTAAAATTTATAAATTTAAATATATTAAATCTATAATCTTATATTAAAATATATTATTTAGATAAAATTGGTTTTTCTATTAATAATATAATAATATATCGAAATAGTATTTTTATCTAAACTTACTATTTCTAGATATAGGTAATTAGTTAGAAAGTTTAATAATTTCTTTTATATTTTTATCTTTATCGTTTTCGGCTTTTATTTTTACTTCTTTTTCTATATCTCTCCTATCTTCTATATTTTTATCTTTATTTTTATTTTTATCTTTATTTTCATCTTTATTCTAATTAAAATTAATACTTTTAACTAAATTTTTATTATCTTTAAATTTAATATTATTCTACGTCGAAGAGTACCTCTCTATTATCTAATTATTTTTATTAACTTTAATATTATTATTTCTATTTTTACTCTTTTTTCTATAAAAAAACTTAATATATTTATTAGCCGTATTTCTACTATAATTAAATTCTTTAGTAAATACTATTTATTTTTTTAAAAGGTCTGGAATTCTAGTAGACTAAAGTTTTTATAAACCAGTATAATAAATTATTTATTATTAGATAAAATTAACGATTAGAACTATATATTTTATTAAAATTACTCTAT
Source organism: Rusavskia elegans (assembly GCA_011316305.1). Classification (NCBI taxonomy): domain Eukaryota; kingdom Fungi; phylum Ascomycota; class Lecanoromycetes; order Teloschistales; family Teloschistaceae; genus Rusavskia; species Rusavskia elegans. Next base: position 154,727 of record SAUG01000084.1, on the reverse strand, counting down.
TTGGATTATTAAAAGCGATATTAGATTAGAAAAAATATTAGAAATAAATATTTCTATACTAGATAGCTTTATCTATATATACGATTAATCATTCGGATTTTTGATTTTAGTCTTTTACGAATTTAACGCTAGAGGCGCTAATTCGATTAGATTACGTAATTATTTAATATTCAAGTATTTTACCGAAAACTCGAAATAAAGATTCCCGAAGAAGCTAGATCTAGACTAAAATCTAGAGAGAAACCGTAATTTATTTAATTTTAATTAACTTAATTTCCTTCGATCGATCGGGCTAGGCCGAGACGATCTATTATCTAGTTTTTCTATATTTTAAAACTCTATAAAAATCGACTAGAGTCGATAGAAAAAATTTAAGTATTAGGTTAGCCTTCGAAGGATTCGAATCCTCGACCCGTAGAATTAACTCCGTTAACTCCGAAGAACGCTAGATCCGCCGGGCCTCCAGGTCACGCAGCGTTGCTACTACGCCATCCAGGCCTTTAATATACTAATATATATAAGATAATATTATATATAGAAAGTTTAACAAATATCCGGATTCGTTCGCTTAGTAGATCGAATCGATTCGACTCGCTAAAAAATCGGATCGGATTATCGGATTATAAAATTGGACGGAAATCCGATCCGAAATAGCCAGTCTAGTTTTAGTAAATATAAACTGGCCGTCGAATCGGATTTCGAATTCGGATTAATTAATTTAATTTAAATCGATCCGGCCGAATTTCGAATCTAGATTAATTAACCCGATTTGATCCGAAAAGACGTTAAATTTTAGTATAAAAATATACAATTAGTATAATCTTTATACGAATTTACTAAAAAAAATTCTAATTAATTAACTACGCTAGCTAGAGATATTTTGGTTCGAAGTAATTTATTATCTAAATATTTTTTTTTAAAAATATTAATATTATAATATAGTAAATATGTAATTTAATTAAATTAAATTCCGATCGGATTACTAAATAATCCGATCCGGATCGGACTCGATTAAATAATATATTTAATATATTATTTTTTTCATATTTTAATTAAAGTAATACGTTTAGATTATATATTTTTTTTAAATCAGAAATTTTCTAGCTAGTATAGTTAATTAATTAGAATTCTTTTAGTAAATTCGTATATAAGTTATACTAGCTTTATACTTTTATACTAGAGTTTAGTAGTTTTAGTAAATTGGATTAGATTATAATTTAGAATCCGAAATTCGGTCGGATCGGATTATATTTTAATCTAATCTGATTTAAATTCGATCGAATTAGTTAATTCGGATTCGAAACTCGACCCGATAGTCAATCTATCGATAGTATTAAATAATCTAATATTTTTAAAAGCAAGATATTTATATCTATAGAACGTAATTATACTATTTATAAGTAAAGACCTTTTACCATTAAAGATTTTCAATAGTAATAGCGTTGCTATATTAAAAACGGAATAATTATAGTTATTAGAAAAGATTATATAGATTTATAATATTTCAAAACTACTACTAAATAAATAATAGTACTAGATATTTCAAACCGAAAAAACGACTTCCCGTTATTTACCGGGAAAATCAATAATTATATAATATTATTTAATAGTATTATTAGAGTTTATATAGAATCCGAAACACCAATTAATAGTCCGAGAATAAAAACTATTTAAAAGTAATATAAATACTTTTTCCGAATTAAAAATAATATAGTATAATATCGGGATTTATTTTAAAATAGTAAAATATTCTTTATTCCAATATCGATTTATAAATTATACGAACTTTCTAGATTATATCTATATATAATGCAGGTACTATTTCTACGATTTTAATAATAGATATTAGTTTTCAAAATAGTAATAGTACGAGATAAAAAAAGATACTAAATATTATATTAAATACATTTCTAAATATCTATTTTCTACAATTATTCGTATAATTAAATAGAATATAATATATCTTTTAAATATCTAAAAAAATAGATTAAATCTTTTTAAATAGTAGAGATTCGATTTTATCGATTTTTTACTAGAAACCAAGTAGGATAATAAAAAGATTATAACTATAAATAACTACGTTACTAGATAATCTATAATATAAACGCTTTTAAACGTAATAGTAGAAATATTAACCGAATTTATTATCTATCGGATCTACCGTAATTACGGTTTTCTAAAAGAAATTATTACTAATCGAAGTATAAATCTTTAGATTTTAGCTATAAATAAAATATACCGCCTACTAGAAATCAAGTATCGAGATATAATATCTTATTACCTACGAATAAACAGCGCTATTTAAAGGTTTAATAGAGTTTTCGATAAGATATTTATTAAATACTATATCGAATAACCGAGAAAAATTTATAATCTTTATTTAAACTAAATTCTATTTACTACTCGTAATCGTATATATATAAATACTAGATTTTCGTCTTTCTATTCATTCTATAACGTTAATCCGACGCTACTAACTAATATTTCTAGCTTATTTCTAGAAAAATATAATAAAAGAATTGGTTTTACGCCGTTTCTTTCGCGCGATTAATTTAAAATATTTAAAAATATAATAGTACAAATAAAAACTAATAAAAAGAAATAAAATTCGAAGATAAAAGATAATATTTTTATTAAAGGAAATATGATTTTAATCAAAATTAAATAATTTTAAAAGTTTAAAATTAAATAATACGGTCTATATAAAGTTATTTAAACTAAAATTTTAAATATTTATATTTTTAAACTTTGATATCAATCGGCTAATAAAAAATTAATCAGTAGAAATTGTATAAAGAAATATTTTATAGAAAGAAATATTACTATTTAGACTAGTTATTTCGGGTCGAATTCCTATCGGTATTTTAGAAACCCGATCCGAATTTTAGCGAGTCGATTCGATCCGACCTGTTAAATGATATAGGTCGGTTTCTACGGATCATAAAATAGAAACCGATAGAAATCCGATTCGATTTATTAAACTTTTTATATATAGTATAATATTATAATTTCTATATTATAATATTATAACTCATAAATGAATTTATAAAAATTAAAGTAAAAAACTTAGATAATATATTTAGTTTCACTAGAAGTCTTTTAGCTAATATAGTTAGTTAACTAGATTTTTTTTAATTAGATAGATATAATTTTTATACTAGAATTATAATTTTTTACTAAAATTTTACGGTTTTAATAAATCAAATACGGAAACCTATATTTAATCTAAAATCGAATCGGATTAGTATTTAGAAAAATCAGAACCGATTTAAATTAATATTTAAAAAAGTCGGAACCGATTCGAATCGGATCGGTTTTTTTGATCCGGATTTAAAATTCGATCCGATAACCAATCTATTACTATTAGATAGAAAATATTTTATAGATATAGAAAATTAAAAAAAGTTATTATAAAATAGTTAGACTGGCTATTTCGATACGAGTTTCCGTCGATACTTCGGAAATCCGATCCGAGTTTTAGCGAATTAGTTCGATTTAATCTATTAAGCGATTTAGATCGATTTCTAATATTAGAACCGAAAGTCGGATCGGATTATAAAATAGAAACTAATAAAAATCTAATTTAATTAGATTTATAATTATATTAGATAATTAAATATAAAAGTAATTATAGATAATATAAAATAGTAATAGATTCTATTTAATACTAGTTCATATACCGGTACTATATAAATAGTATTAAATTTTTTTTAAAACTTTTAGTTTTTTAAAATTTATTATTAATTAGTTATTATTATATTTTCGGCTATATCTCTAGATTCTATATTAATCTTCTAATAAACTAGGCGTCCTTTTATTAAATAATAATAAATTTAATATAGATAATAGCTTGTTTATAATCTATAAAGAATAAATAAAGTCGAATATATATAATAATATAGTAAAATAATATATTTATTTAATAGAAAAGTCATTATATATTTTTCTATTATTTCTAAAAACTTTAGTCCGCTAGTACTCTAGATTTTCTAGAAAAATAGACGTCGTTTATTAAAAAATTTAATTATTACGGGAATACGGCTAATAAATATATTAAAACTTTATATAAAATAAAGAATAAATATAGCGATAATACTATAAAAATTAATAAAAAGAATTAGATAGTAGAAAAATATTCTTTTATATAAAATAATACTAAGTTTAGAAATAATAAATATTTGGCTAGAAGTATTATTTATAATAGTTAGAATAAAAATATAGAAAAGAAAATGGAAACAAATAATAATAAAAATATAAAAAAAAATATAAATAAAAATATAAATAAAAATATAAATAAAAATATAAATAAAAATATAAATAAAAATATAAATAAAAATATAAAGGAAAGTATTAAACTATTTAACTAGTTATAAAAATTAAAAAATAATAGTCTAGAAAAAATTTATTATCTATATATAATTGTTTAATACCAGAAATACATTTTTATACTAGAATTTAACGGTTTTAATAAATTAAATCCGAGAATCCGAATTTAACCCGAAACCGAATTAGATTAATATCTAAAAAAATCGGAATCGATTTAGATCGGATCGGTTTTTTTAATTCGAGTTCGAAACCCGATCCGACGACCAATCTAAAAATAGTTTCCGCTAGACAAAAAACGTAAACGAAAAAAATCTCGCAAGTTAAAACCAGCGGAAAATCTAGATAATAATTATTTATTTAAATTTAAATTTATATCTAAAAATAATTTCCGTAAAAAAAACGATAATAAAATATAAATTTCTAGAAAAAGAAAAAATTAATTAAATTTTTAATTTTATTCATTATTTTATATATTCGTCTATACTAGATTATAATTTAGTTTTTATCTAAATATAAGATCTTTATCTTTTATTTTTTTATAAAAAATAGTTATTTTTATTAATTTACCGTAGAGTAAAAAGTAAATAAATATATATATATAATTCTAAAATAATATAAAAAATAGAACTTTTTACTAGTTTATAAAATTTTATTTAATAATGATTTAATAACGATTTCGGATACGGTTTTTTATTCTAAAATATATACGATATATATTTATTAATCGGAAAAATTTAAATTGAAAATTCGATAAATTAAATTTCTTCTATATTCTAATATAAAACTAAAATATAATAGAACCGCTTTTTATAATATAACTGTTATTTTTTCAATATAGCTATATTCAAATTTAAATAATTTTTTACTGTTATTTAATTTTAGTATATCTATCGCTTTCGACGAAGCCGAAACTTCCGTTAAAAATCAAAACGATTTTATTAGTAAAATTAAAATCTTCGTATTCGTATTCTTTTTCGTTCTAGAGCCGATCTATTTAACGATAAATTATTATATATTATATTTTAAAAATATATATATATAGTAAACTTTATAGCGAGCTATATAGATATTAATAAAAACAGCCGATAAAAATAATATATTTTCTAGATCCGAAAATATAAAAAAAAAACAAATAATTTCTAAAAAAAAATATAGAGCCGAATTAAAATTCTAATTATATAAAATCGGGATTCGATAAAAATTTATAATTAAACGAATTTTTAACTTTTTATATATATAATAGAAATCTAACTAATAACTAACTATTAGCTTTTTTTCTTTTAATAATATTTACTAACGAAATTTCGGTTTAAACTATACAAAGTTTATTTTCATATCTAGATCTATTGGAATTATTAGTAGTCATCTAGAAAGATAAAATCAGCGAATTAAAACCTCTATTATTCTATAAAAAATCGGGCTAGATAGCGTTATAGTCTATAATTCGCTTCGACGACGAACGACGTAGCCGTAGTAGAATAGAATAAAGTAATAAGACGTTATTATCTATATAGCTTCTTGTTCTCGTATCTATTCGTAATCTATAAAATAATAGAATATAAATAGAAACTCTATATCGATAATAGATGACGATTTATATAAAGATAAATATAGATATTTATTTAAGTGATATTTTTATAGATAATTACTATATATATTTCTGATCTTCTATTATATATTTATATAGTATACGAAAAAACGAATAATATCGTTAGTATAAAGACTATAGAATTTATTCGTCTGAATTTTATATAACTAAAATAAAACTAATCGTTCGAAACAAAATAAATCGTATATATCTATAAAACGATTAATATATATAAATATAATATTATATTTTTAAAAGTATATACTCTAAATAAAACAATTAAATTCGCTTAAATATTCTATACGAATTTTAATATTTTAACGCCGGAAACTATTAGAAAGGATAATATTTTCTAATACGAATGAACAGAATTACTGATATAAACGATATCTTTATTGAATACGCCTAATTTATAGTTTCTAGTACTATATAAAAATAATATCGGCTTCTATAAATGATAATTACTATTTTATAAATTCGCTATTAATTATTATATAAAAATTTTATAGTAATTCTAAATATACCGGAATAGATACGGTATACTATATTAGTTATTATAACTATTATTAGATTAGATAATTAATAATATTATCGAAGAAAAAGTTTCGAAAGTTAAAAAATTTAAGATTATAGTAATCGATAGCGAGTTTTCGCTAATATATTTATTTACTTCTATATAAATTGAATAAAGATATACTATTACTTTTTAATTTTTATATCCGTTATTAGTAATTATAGTTTTATTTCTATTATTTATTTATTTTAGAAAATATTAAATATCTTCTATATTTTATTTAAAAAGGAAAAAATATAGTAATTAAAATTTTAAACCGTATAAACGATTTAAAAAATTATAGAAAAAATATCTAAATTATATAATTATATATAAATTCGAATATTAACTAATTCGATCGCTAGTTATAAAAGCGGATACAAAAACGATAATAGATTTAATATAGAAATACTTATATATATAAATATTTTACCTTTCTATAATTTTAGAAAATAGATTAGCCGTCGGATCGAGATTCGAACCCGGGGTCGTTTTCCGGGTTCGAATTAAATCGGTTTCGACTTTTTTAGATACCGAACCGATTTAGTTCCGGATCGAACCTAAATTCCTAGATTTAATCTGCTAAAACCGTTAAAATATAGTATATAAATATAATGCTAGTATAAAAGTAATATCTATCTATTAAAAATTTATCTATTAAAAGAAAATATAGTATCTATATATATTATCTATAGATAAAATTAATAATTTTAATATTTATTACCGGGCACCAAAAAAACAAACAAAACAAGATTATATTAATTATAATATTATATTATATATAGATGATTAAATAGATTAGATCGGATTTCTATTAATTTTTATTTTATAATCTAATCCGATTTTTAGTTCTAATTTTAGAAATCGATCTATACCGTTTAGCGGGTCGGGTCGAACCGATTTACTAAAATTCGAGTCGGATTCTCGAAATACTAACGGAAATCTATATCGAAGTAGCCAGTTTAATAGAAAATTGTAGTAATCAAGGTTTTGAACCATTTAAACGGTTTAAAGAATTATAGAATATATATCTGGATTTTATAGTTATATACGAATTCGGATACTAACTAATCCGGCCGTTAATCGTAAAAACGGATATAGAAACGGGTATAGATCTAGCGTAGAAATGTTTATATATATAAATATTTTACCTTTCTATAATTATAGTAAATCAGTCTGGAATTCTATACTAGTAGTAATAACCTTTTAAACTATAAATAATACAATTTTACTCTATTATTTAAACTTTTTTAAACCGGTTTTATCTACCTTTATAAACGAAAGTCTTTAAACTCGAATACAAGTTTCTAAATAAAATATTTCTTCTATTTTTAACTCGATATAAATATAGAGCGAATAATAGTATATAATAAAAATATAGTTTTTTCTAAAATTTATATAAACCAGAAGTCCTATTATAAAATCTTTTTAAATAATTCTTTTACGACCTATATCGCTACTATTTCTACTATAGAAAAAGATATTTTTAGAAAAGATATTAGTCTCGGGGGTACCCTAGATATTCTAGAAAATAACGATTTTTACGACGGCGATAATAAAAGTAGATCTAGTAGTAGATATAACCGACCCTTTAATTATCTTTATACGAACTATAGAAATAGCTATATCGGTTTAGTTTATTATTATTCCGGTCGTAGTAGTTTAAATTAAAGTCTACTAGAACCTTCCGAGGAAGATTATAATCCGCCGTTATATAGATCTATTCTTCCTAATATCTCTAATATTTCTATAGTCTATATAATATAAGACGCTTATAATAAAAAGCCTTCTAATTTTAAAAGTTATAAGCGTAACTATTATATCGCCTTTATCTAGTTCCGCTGCTATAAATATTATTATTAGTTCTATAGTATAACTATCTCTAACTCTATTTTCTATAGTAGTTAGTATTCTATCGATAATACTAAACTGTAGTATATTAAATAGGTTTTTAATCTAGAAAAAAGCTTCTAAAAGTACTTCCGTAAAACTTTTTTAAAATAATAAAATAAACCGAACTTTTTAGAAAAAGCTTTAGCTACTTATTATAAACTAGCCTAGGCTAAAATCTTTAGCGATATTAAAATATACTACTCCGTTTTTATTAAAATATATATAGATATTAAAGGCGAAGTTAATAAATTCGCTATTTTAAAATATTTTATTAATTATCTAAAATCTAATATCTAGTTAACTACCGAATAATATCTCGTTTTATAATAATAAAGCAGATAAATAGTAAATTTAATAAATATTATAAATACTATAACGATATTCGAAAAGATTAATACTAAATACTATAATAACCGGAGTACTATAACTACTTTAATAGACGAATAATCTAGTACCGCCGAGATTAACTTTATAGATACTAGTAGTCGAAGCGGTCGAGGCGGCCGCGGCCGAAACTAAAATAGTCGAGGAAGAAAAGATAGATAAAAGAGATTAAATAGTACGAATAAATACTATAATTATAGGAAATCTAACTATCGCGAAAAAGATTACCGGAGTATTTATATTCCGGGATATATTTCTACGAGATAGACTTTTTTTTAAAAGGAAAAGCCTATTAGTAATAGCTAATAATAAATCGTCGGAAATTAAATAGTATCGTATATATCTAGGCGTATATATAATACCGATAAAATACTTTTAATAGTAGAAAAATAACTCGGTCTAGTTAAAGTAAGAATCGAGGAGTTAGAAATAACTTCTAAAAGGACGCCGGAAGAGATTTTAATTATTTTCCGCGATATAATACTATTATTTAAAGATATATAAAATAGTAAGTAACTTTTATATATAGGTCGAATACCGAGCCTTAATAGATAGATATAGTTTAACCTAGAAATTAATAGAAATTACTTCGAAGTTTTCGCTAATTTAGGTACTACTAATTACTTTATTACTAGGCGTATTATTAATCTTCTAGGATTAGAGTTTTAGTAGTTATCGGATAGAATACGGTTTAAAAATAGTAAAACTATAAATATATTAGAAGTAACGGAACTTTTATAGTTTTATAGAACTTTTTCTACTACTAATTCTTATATAGTATTAGATATAAACTATAATCTAATTCTCGGAAAAGATTTCTAAAAGTAATATATTTTAGTATCTAACTATAATATTCTAGAAATATAAATCTAAAAAGATAAAATTATATATTAAATATATAGCGCCTCGAATATATATCGCTTATAACTTTTTAAAAATACTCTAATCGAGTTTTTTAAAATTAATTTTAGAGGATTTAAATAATTTATTAAAAAAAGCGTATAGGCCTATTTATAAATTATATAAAATAAATCTAATTTTCTAGAATAATTTAATCCGAATTAGAAAACGATAGGCTATACGGGACTAGATAGAATTCTCGGTTCGAAATTTTTAGATTATTTCTAAAATAACTTTCCGATAAAACTATTACTAGAAAGGCTATTAGATAATATAATTAAAATCGAAGATATTTAACCTATTAATCGAACTTATTATAGCTTATTTTCCAAGTAAAATAAAGAGTAGAAGCGTTAGATTAAATATTTTACCGAATTAAAATTAATTTAATTAAATTAATCTTTTTAGAACGCGCCTATTCTTTTTACTAAGAAAAAGGACGATAGCTGGCGTATATATATCGACTACTAGAACTTTAATAATATAACTATAAAGAATAGATATCTATTACTAAAAATTTAAAATTATCTAGATACTATCGGGATAGCGAAATACTTTAATAAAATTAATCTAATAAGCGGTTACTAGCAGATTAACGTTATTAAAAAAAATCGTACGAAGATAGCTTTTAATACTAAAACTAGTAAATATAAGTTTTTAGTTATACTATTTAAGGTAACGAATATACCTATAATATTCTATACTATAATAAATAATATATTTAGACTATTTCTCGACGATTTTATAGTTATTTACCTCGATAATATCTTAATCTATTCGAAGAATAAGGAGAAGTATCTATAATATATTAAAGCTATTATAGAAATACTTGAAAAGAATTAACTATTCGCGAAACCTTTAAAATATCTATTTTTCTAGAAATATATTAAATTCTATGGATATATTATTAGTAATAGAGAAATTCGTATAGATATAACGAAGGTAAAAGCTATTAGAAACTAGCTATTACTATAAACGGTATATAATATACGTTCCTTTTTAGAATTATATACCTATTATCGAAAATTTATAGAAAATTTCGCTCTAATATATAGATCTTTCTATAAATTAATCTAGAGCTCGGAAGGTAAAAAATATAAACTAATTCGAATAAATTTTTTAGCTCGAAATATATACGAACTAATTAAAAACGTTATAACGAATAATAAAGTATTTATTTAATCTAATATAATTCCATCTTTTATTATCGAATCGAATACTTCCGGTTTTAAATAGAGCGCTATTTTTTATTAGATTAATATCGATAGTATTAAATAGCCTATTACTTTTAAAAGTAAGGTATTTATAATTATAGAACGTAACTATACTACCTACGAACGAGAGCTTTTTACTATTAAAGAATCTCTACAGCGATAGTACTACTATATTAAAAACGGAATAATTATAACTATTAAAACGGATTATATAGATTTATAATATTTTAAAACTACTATTAAATCTTCTAGAATACTTACTCGCTAGCTCGCGGAATTTAGAGAATATAAATTCGATATTAAATATAAACCGGGCAGTAAAATAACGGTAGTAGATATCCTAAACTAAAAAAGAAACTTCTAGTTATTTATCGTAAAAGTCGATAATTATATAGTTTTATTTAACGACGCTATTAAAGTTTATATAGAGTCCGAAACTCTATCTAATAATCCAAAAATAAAGATTATTTTAGAAAAATATAAATATTATTTCCGAATTAAAGATAATATAATATAGTACTAGGATTCGCTTTAAAATAGTTAGGTACTATATATTTTAGTATAGGCTCCTACGAACTTTCTAGACTATATCTATAAATATTATAGTAACTATTCGTATAAGATAATAATAGATATTATTTATATAAAATAGTAGTAGCCTGAAATAAAAAAAGATATTAAATATTATATTAAATACTATTCCGAATATCAATTTACTACTATCTCTCGCAATATTAAACGAAATATAATATATCTTTCTAGTACTCAGAAAAATAGATTAAATTCTTTTAAACGTTAAAAATTCCATTTTATTAGTTTTTTACTAGAAATTGACTAAGGTAATAAATAGATTATACTAATATCTACTACGCTACTAGATAGTCTATAATTTAGTCGTTTTTAAATATAATAGTAGAAGTACTAGCCGAATTTATTATCTATCGGATCTACTATAATTACGGCTTTTTAAAGAAAATTATTACTAATTAAAATATAATTCTTTAGATTCTAGCTATAGATAAGATATACCCTCTATTAATAGTTAAATATCGAGATATAACGCTCTATTACTTATAAACGAATAGCGTTATCGAAAGGTTTAACGGAGTTTTTAGAAAAATACTTACTAAATATTATATCGGGCAGCCGAAAAAGATTTAAAATCTTTATTTAAACTAGGTTTTATTTACTATACGTATTTATATATATACGATTACTAGATTTCTATTCTTCTATTTACTTTATAATATTAATCTAATACTATCGACTAATATTTCTAGCTATTTTCCGGAAGGATATAATAAAAGAATTAATCCTATATCGTTTTTTTTATACGATTAAGCTAAAGTATTTAGAATTATAATAATATAAATAAAGATAAATAAAAAGATATAGAACGCGAAGATAAAAAGTAATATCTTTATTAAAAAGAATATAATTTTAATTAGTACTAAATAATTTTAAAAGTTTAAAGTTAACTAGTATAGCCTATATAAGATTATTTAAATTAAAATCTTAAATATTTATATTCTAAATTCTTCTAGTAAATCTACTAATAAATATCTAATTAGTAGAGATTATATAAAAAAATATTTTATAAAAGGAAATATTACTATTAGATAGAAAATACTTTATAGATATAGAAGACTAAAGAAAGTTACTATAGAGCCGCCTCCGCTAAACGAAAAACGTAAATAAAAAAGATTTTATAAACTAAAGCTAGCGGAGAATCTAGATAATAATTTTTTATCTAAATTTAAGCCTATATCTAAAAATAATCTCTATAAAAAAGATAACGATAAAATATAAATTTCTAGAAAAAAAAAAGATTAATTAAATTTTTACTTTTATTTATTATTTTATTTATTCGTATATATTGAAATCTAGTTTAATTCTAATTTAAATATAATATCTTTACTTTTTATTTATATTAAAAAAAGTTATTCCTATTCATTTTCCCTAGAATAAAGAATAAATAAGTTGGCCTGGATGGCGCAGTAGTAACGCTGCGTGATCTAGAGGCCCGGCGGATCTAGCGTTTTTCGGAATTAACGGAATTAATCCGATAGATCGGGGGTTCGAATCTCTCGAAAGCTAACCTAATATTTAAGTTTTTTCTATCGACTCTAGTCGATTTTTATAGAGTTTTAAAATATAGAAAGACTAGATAGTAGATAATTTTAGTCTAGCCCGATCAATCGAAAGAATTTAAGTTAATTAAAATTAAATAAATTACGGTTTCCCTCTAGGTTTTAGTCTAGATCTAGTTCCTTCGGGAATTTTTATTTCGAGTTTTCGGTAATATACTTGAGTACTAAATAATTACGTAATCTAATCGAATTAGCGCCTCTAGTATTAAATTTATAAAAGATTAAAATTAAAAATCAAAATGATTAATCGTATATATATATATAAAAAATAAATAAATATTTAAATAATTTTAAAATAACGTTAAAGGCGAAGTATTTTACTAGTTTACGAAATTATATTTAGTAAATATTTAATAGCGATATTAAATACGGTTATTTTTTCTAAAATATATATAATATATATTTATTTAACCGAAAAAGTTTAAATTAAAAATTTAGAAAATTAAATCCCTTTATATTCTAGTATAAAACTAAGATATAATAGAATCGCCTTTTATAATATAACTATTATACTTTAAATATAGCTATATCGAAATCTAAATAATAATTTACTACTTTTTAGTTTTAGTATATTTACCGCTTTTAACGAGGCCGAAGTATCTATTTAGGACTAGAGCGATTTTTATTAGTAAAGTCGAGATTTTCGCGTTTATATTCCCTTTCGTTTTAAAACCGTTCTATTTAATATTAAACTGCTATATATTATACTTTAAATGTATTTATATAGTAAAATTTACAGCGAGCCGCGCGGGCGTTAATAGAAACGGCCGGTAAAAATAGTATATTTTCTGGATCCAAAAGCGTAGAAAAGAAAAAAAATAATTTCTAAAAAAGCCCGAAGCCGAATTAAAATTCTAATTATATATAATCGGTATCTAATAGAAGTATATAGTTAAACGAGTTCGTAGTTCTTAATATATACGACGGAGATCCAGCTAACGGACGACTACTAGCTTTTTCTCTTTTAACTATATTCGTTAACGAGGTCTCGGCTTAGAATAGTAGGCTAGAAGAGTAAAGCCAGAAAACTAAAGCCTTTATTATTCCGTAGAAAATCGAGCGGAAAAACGTTACGATCTATAATTCGCTTCGACAATAATTAATATAGCTGTAGCGGAATAGGAGGAAGCGATAGAAGATTATCGTCTATACGGCTTCTAGCTTTTATACCCGCTCGTTTCCTAGGAGATTATAGAATCTATATCTATAATAAAAGTTCTATATCGACTATAGACTATAATCTATATAAAGAAGTATACGAATATTTATTTTAGCGATACTTCTATAGATAGTTACTATATATATCTCCGATTTTCTATTATATATTTATATAGTTTCCGAAAGGACGGATAATACCGCTAGTATAAAAGCTATAAAGTTTACTCGATTAAATTCTATATAGCTAGAAAGAAGTTAATTATTTAAAGGAAAGCGATTCGTATATATCTAAAGGACGATTTATTTATATAAAAAAGATATTAAACTTTTAAAAATATATAATTTTAATAAATCGGCTAAGTTTACTAAAAAAATTCTATATAAATCTCGATATTTTAGCGCCGGAAATTATCTAAAAAGGTAACGCTTTCTAAAACAAATTAACGGAACTACTAATATAAGTAGACTGATTACTTCGGTCCAAAGTGGCGATCCGACTTCGCGATAAACGTGGCTAACGGGTTAAAATTACTAGTTAAAGTTAATTTCCTTCCTAATACGGTTAGAAACTCGGATCGGTTCCTTCGATCCGGGTTCGAACCCCGACAAAACGGCCAGACTAAATATAAACGATATATCTATTAAATACGTTTAATTTAGAATTTCCAATACTATATAAAAATAGTATTTACTATCTATAAATAATTATTACTATTTTATTAATTCACTATCGATTATTATATAAAAGTTTTATAATAATTCTAACCGCCGCCGGATTAGATACGGTATACTATAATAATAATTATTATTATTAATAAAATAGATAATCGATAGTATTATTAAAGGAAAAAATTTCGAAAATTACGAAATTCGAAATTATAGTAGTCGATAGCGAGTTCCTGCTAATATATTTATTTCTTTCTATATAAATCGTACGAAAGTAAACTTTTATTTTTCGTTTGATTTCTTTCGTTATTATTAATTATAGTTTTATATCTATTACTACTTGGCTTTAAAGAATATTTACTTTCCCTTCTATATTTTATTTAGGAAGAGAAAAATATAGTAGTTAAAGTTCTAAACTATTTAAATAGTTTAAAAGATTATAGAATATAAATCTGGATTCTATAGTTATATACGAATTCGGATACTAACTAATCCGGCCGCTAATTATAAAAGCGGATATAAAAGCGGATAAAGATCTAGCGTAGAAATATTTATATATATAAATATTTTATTTTTTTATAATTATAGTAAATCAGCTTGGAATTCTACAAAATCAATTTAAAATTTCATAATATTAATAAAATCAATATTTTTCAAAAATATCAATTTTTATATAATTTTATAATGAAAATAAAAAGATTTAGTATAATATTAATACGAATATATAAATTTTCCTTAAAAGATTTCAATTTAAAATTATATTAAATTGATTTATATTTATATATAAGAAAATTTTATAGCTAAAAGTATATTTTTTAAACAAAAAAGATTTATCGCGTAGTTAATTACTTCTATTTAACTATTTTCCTTTTTATTTATAATTACGAATTTTCTATTATTCTTTCCTCGACGTTATATATAATTTTCAACTTCTAATATTTCCGCTATATCTATTTACTATACTACGAAATAATTATCTATATCCGTCGTATCGGCTATATTTATTATATAATCTATATCTAAATATTTCGTTAAACTATTAAAATATTTTTTTGTCTATCTAGTTCTAAAAAGGTCGCTAGATAGTACGCTAGCTACTATAGCTAGAAGTTTTACCCGGTCGATTAAATTAAAAAGAAATAGAAAGATCGGATAACGTGTTTTAAAGATAGTAAAAAAAAAATCCTTTATTAAAATCGAAATAGGTTACTCTAGCTATAACAAAATAGTCGATAACCGCGCGGATAGATATAATTATTACGGATATAAAAAGATACTACCGTTTGGTTTAGTTTATAGCTATAGCTATTACGAGAATATTTACGTACGTAAAAGCTTTTAGATATTATAGAACTTATATTATTGGTAAAAAAAGAAAAGAAAAAAACGATAACTATAAAATATATTTATCTATAAGAATTTCTATATTAACTAAATTATAGGTAGGAAGATATATTATATTACTAAATAAATTTAAAATAAAATTCTATAGACCTATTATTTATATTAATTAAATTAAAAAATAAATTCTACTATTGTATATTTTATACTAGTATACTAATATTTAATTTAGTTACCGAATTACTAGTTTATCGGATATTAAAATCAAAACAAATTAATTGAATAATATATTAATATTTTAAATTATTTAATTAGCCGGTTCGAATCGAATTTTCGTCGAATTATCGGATATCCGATTCGATTTTAATAATCCGATCTAGACTGGCCGTCGGATCGGGTTTCGAATCCAAGTTAGCTAATCCGACCCGATCCGAATCGAGTTAAAAAATAGTCTAACCCGATCTGAGTCGGATCGGATTATTATAGAATTCGATTCGATTTAGATCCGAGTCGAATCCGGGTTCCCGGGTTCGACCCGTTAAAACTATTAAAATCTTCTTTTTTATATAAAAAACCCCCGCTTTTGCTATAAATTTATATTAATACTTTAAATACTATTTAAATAGATTTCGATTCTTTACTATTAAATAGTAAATGATAATTAAATTAATATTTATATATCTATATTACCTTTTTATATTTTTTTATTATCTAAATATAAATTATATCAATTCTAAATTTTTAAAACTAATATAAAATATCTAATTCTTCTATATCTAGCGAGATTTTTTTTAATAGTTTCTTTTTAGTAAAATCTATTCTAGCTAATCTATAAATCAGGCGGTAAACCGATCTATAAATATTATATTATTAATATTTAATCGATTATATAGAAAGAAAAAATAGATTATTAAAAGTATAGCTAATAAAATCCGAGCCGACTATCTAGTACTAGTCTTTTAAAATAATAATAAATATATTTAATAGGATTTAGATTACTATAAAGAGTTCGAATAATAGTAGTCTAGTATTTCTATAGCTATCGATTTTAAAAATAGATTCTATAGAAAACTAGTTAATTTTTTCTAGATAAAAAAAGCTATAGAATATATATAGTCGAAATAGTAGTAGAAATTCTAATAGATAGTTTTAATAATAGATAGTCTATCTAAAATCATATATAAAAACTATTCTAAAATTTTCGACTATCCTATAACTTCTAGTTCTTCTAATATAACTATTTTAAAGAAATACTATAGTACTATTATTTACTAAAAAACTAAACGATAGAATTTATAGTCTTTTATTAAATTAATATTTATCCGCGTAACAAGCTAATAGTAATATAAAAAGATAATATAAAATTTATTTTAATTAAAAAAAAAAGAGTTATATTAAATTCGAATCTACTTTTAACTAAACTATATAGAATAAATATCTATATAAAAATTTCTTAAATCTAAATCTATTAGTTCGGATTATCGAAAATAAAAGATTTAAAATACTACTATAAATACTTTATTTTAATATAAAATTTATTAGATATATATAATTTATATAGATAGTTTTTAATAGCTATAATATTATCTGTAAATAAATTAAATCTAATTTAAAAATCTTAGAATAAATATCCTTTATACTAGATATCTAGTTAAATCTATAAAAGATCGCGTATTTAAAAGTATTTATATACTAGATTAATATTTATTTTTAATTTTAGAAATATCTAATTAGATTTGTATTTTTTTTACTAATTATTCTAGGTATTTATAGTACTAGAAACTATTAAAACTTTTAGAATTTTTCTAGCTTAAGCCGAAACTTTTAGATATTATTACTAATAATACCAGTTTTAATAATATATTAAAAAAAAGTTTAAAAAGACTTTTATTCGGCTTTATAGCCGATAGAATTAAATCTAAAATTCTCTATTTAATCTAGTTTATATAATTAATCTAGTAGCTTAAAACTTTATTAAACCTATTAGATTATAAGTAATTATCGACGGTTTTATTTAAAAACTAGGTAAAAAGTGAATTAGAGCTATTAGTACTAGCCTATTAAATTTTATAAAAAAGATAATATAAATAAATAATATAAATTTAGAAATTTTAAAACTCCTATTTATTTTAGGCTCGTACTATTATAGTTTATATTTCTATTTCCTTTTAATATAAACTTCGCTTTAAAAAAAATCTAGAAAAGAGTTAATTCTAATTTCTAATCTAGAAATATAATTTAAAATATTTATATTTAATAGAATTCGATATATTTTATAATTTATCGGGTATTTCAATTATATTATTTTATTAAAAAATTTATAGAAAAGAATTCGTAAAATCTATAAATATAAAAGATTACCTTTAATATAGATAAATCGTATTTTCTTTTCATTATATATAGTATATTATAGCTATTTTATAAAATTATTATATTAGTTTTAAAAACTATAGATATTAGAATTTATTTTATATTCCGATTTTATAGTACTATTTTCGATTATCGAACTATATTAATAAAAAACTAATATTAATAGTATATAATAATACTAATATAAAGTTTATAAAATTCTATTTTTATATTAAAAATAAATATAAATTAATTTATAATATTATAAATTTTCTAGATTCTATAATAAAGTATATCCTTTATTAAAACTAGAATAAAGAAAATAATAATAATAAAATCGAAAACTTTTTAGAATATAAAAATAGATATCGGAATAAATTTAAAAAGTATTTTACTAAATATTATAGAAAGCCTATTAATCTATTAAAATCTAAAACCTACTATTTAAAAGAAAATAAAATAATATAAAAAAGTATTATATTATAACTTTACTAATTAGTCTAAAGTTTATTTTATCTATTTTAAATAATATTTTTCGATAATTTTAGTATCTTCGAATAACTACTTCCGAAACTAATTAATATTTTCGCGCTAATACTACCGAAGAAAGTCTAAATTAGATATTCTAAAAAAATAATATTTCGAACTTTTAAAACTAGCGTAGATAGTATATAATATTTTTACTTACCTAATATCCTCGGTAAAAATAGAGCGGATTTTTAGTTTTATAAAAGAAATTTATAAGTAGAATCGAGCCTAAATAATTCTAGAATATATAGAATAGATAATAATAATTAAATACTATAACTATACTATAGATTTAGAAGTAGAAAAAGCTTTAAAGGAGCTATAGAATATATATAACCGGATAGAACTAGAAGATAGAATTCTATTTAGAAAATAGAATTCTTTAAAAAAGAATTTAGAAATATTTTAGATAGATTAATCTAAATATTCTTTAGCTTAGAAAATAAATCCCTATTTCTAATATATAGACTATTTCGTCGATTTAAATATTAAATTCTAAAATTTCGATTTTAATAAATATAAAAAGATTTAAAAAATAAAAAAATTTAAAAGTTTACTATTTTAAATAGAAGTATTATATTTTAATAAGGTTTATTATATATAGTCTAGCCGTTTTATCGGGTTTCGAATCTAAATCGAAAAAATCGACCCGAGTTTCTAACTATACTAGAAAAGAAACTAACTTAAACTAGTAATTTTAACGCGATAGCTATATTTATCGCGAAATCGGATTACTATTTTAGACCGAAGTAACTAATTTAATTATATAGTAGATAATTTAAATATCGTTAAAATCTTATTAGAATAGATCGAATAGATTAGTAAAGTAATAATTATTAATTATTTTTTTATAATAGATTTATATAGAATACTTTTATAAAATTTTAGATAAAATTTCGAAACTTAATCTAATTATATAGAAATAACTTTCTATATTCTAAATAAAGCTATTTTGCTAAAAATTTAAATAAATCTAATTATAAAAGAGATAATTAACTTCTTACTAAATAAATAATTAAAAAAGTTTATAATAAAAAGGTTTAAAATTAAAATATTAATTATTTAATTTCTTATTATCTATTATTAAACTTTTATTACTAAATCTACTATATAGGTACTAGATTTAATTTATATTAGAACCTTAGTTTCTTTAAATATATTTTAGAATAAAAATAGAATTTAAATTAATTTAATAATTAAAATCTACGAATTTAAAGATTTTAAATCTATAATTTTAAATTAAAATATATTATTTAGATTAAATTAGTTATTTTATTTATAATATAATAATATATTAAAGTAATATATTTATCTAAATCTATTATTTCTAGATATAGATAATTAGTTAAAGAATTTAATAATTTCTTTTATAATTTTAGCTTTATTAAATTTAGTTTCTACTTCTATTTTATTTTCTATATTTCCTCTTTCTTCTATATCTTTATCTTTATCTTTATTCTTATTTTTATCTTTATTTTTATATTAATTAAAGTTTATATTTCTAGTTAAATCTTTATTATTTTTAAACTTAGTATTATTCTATATAAAAGAATATTTCTCTACTATCTAATCTTATTTATTAACTTTAATAATATTATCGCTATTTTTATTTTTCTTTTTATAAAAAGACTTAATATATTTATTAGCCGTATTTCTACTATAACTAAATATTTTAATAACGCTATCTATTTTTTTAGAAGGTTTAGAACTCTAGTAGACTAAAATTCTTAGAAGCCGATATAATAAATTACTTATTATTAAATAAAATTAACGATTAAAACTATATATTTTATTTAAATTATTTTATTTAAACTATTAAAAGCGATATTAGATTAGAAAAAATATTAAAAATAAATATTTCTATACTAGATAGCTGTATTTATATTCAATTTATTATTCTAATATATTACTTTACTTTATTTCTACTTTACCTATTTAATAGTTATCGTTTTTTCTATATTTTCTATTAAAACTTTAATATATAGAATATTTTTATAATGTAATACTATATATAGATTAGTATTTAGTAAAGTATATATTATTCTATTATATTATTATAGATTTCTTTCTCGATTCTATAATCTATTTTCTAATCTTTTATATTTTATTCTAATACGGCCTTTATTTCTATATTAATAATTTTCTAGAAATCTATTTCTTAAAATTCATTAAAGTATTAATATATTATAATATAGTTTATACTCTGTTTTTTATAAAATTTATATTTAGTATTAGGCTGTTTTCTATTATATTTACGGTTTATAACTAATTTAGATTTTATAGATCGTAGTTTTAATTTAGATATAGTAAATAATATATTAAATAATATAGTAGAATAAAATATTTAGTGGCTATAGAATTATTTAAAGATTCTATATATTATAGTAGTAGAATACGCTAGAAGTTTATAGAAATATATAGATTTATTTAAAGCTCTAACCTTTTAGCTATAATATAACTAATAATTATCTAAATAACTTTATTTTATTTCTGATTTTCTATTCTTTAATAATTATCTATTATAATATATAACTAATATAGTATATACTATACTATATTATATATTATTCTTTTATTAGTTTTTCGTTCTTTTTATTTATCGCAGCGTAATATATAGTACGTATAAATTTAAATAGAAGTAATATATTAAAGTAATATAATTAATTTTATAATAACGCTAAAATTATTTTAGATAAGAAATTGATTCCGTTCTATAAAAGTATAGCGAAGACTCGAAAAAATAGAATCGGAAAAAATAAAAAAAAAGATAAAAGAAAATTTTATAATATTATAGTACTAGTAATATTCTGGAATAATATATTTTAAATAGTTTAACTAATAATCTATTAAATGAAATTTAAATAGAAATCTAGAACTATTACTTTTTAAAAAATCCGTAAATATTAAAAAAGCTTCGAACCTTTTATTTCTAAAGTACTTTATACTAGATTATATTACGAAATCGTTACTAATATCGCTACTATAAATATAATTAGAAAAATTAATAGAATATAAAATATAGTATAAATAGTTCTATAAAATATAATAGAAAAATATATAATTATTATTTTAATATATTATTATATATATCCGATTATATTTATTTTTTAAAGATTATTAACTAGCTATAATCTATATTCAATATATTACTATTAAATAGAAGAATATCTAGTTTATTAAAAGGTTAATATAAAATCCAGAAATATAGCCGGAAATATAATAATAGCTAGTTAATAATAAGTTTTAAAGAATTGAAAGTTCTAGAAAAAAGATATATATTTATAAAATTATTTAAAAAACGAAATTACTATATATATAGTACCGGTATATAAACTAATATTGAATAAAATATAATACTATTTATATTATCTATAATAACTTTAATATTCGACTAAATAATATAATTATAAATCGAATCGGATTAAATTTCTATTAAATTCTATTTTATAATCCGATCCGATTTTCGATTCTAATATTAGAATTCGACCCGACCTATTTAATAGATTAAACCGGTTCGATTCGCTAAAATTCAAGTCGGATATCTAATAGTTCGACAGAAATCCGACCCGAAATAGCCAGACTACCGATACTATATAAATAGTATTATCTTTTTCTAAATAATTCTATAGCTTTATATTTTTCTACTAGAATATTTAATTTTTTAAAATTTATTATTAACTAGCTATTATTATATATCCGGCTATATTTCTAGATTCTATATTAACCTTTTAATAAAATAGGCGTTTTTCTACTAAATAGAAATATAATTAATTTAGATTATAGCTAGTTAATAATCTATAAAAATAACTATAGTCGGATATATATAATAGTATAGTAAAATTATATAGTTATTTATTAGAAAAATAATTATATATTCTTTTATTATATTTTATAAAATTACTAATATTATTTTTTAACTTCTATCGATTTCTCTATTTATATTTATAGTAGTAATATCGGTAAAGATTCTATAATATAGTCTAGTAAAATATACTTTAGAAATAAAAGATTTAAAATCCTTTTAATATCTATAGATTTTTTAAAATATAACGGTTCTAAATATTTATTTATATTTCTTTCGATAGATTATTAGCTAGACTGTCTAGAATTTATTATCATAGAATATTATCGGTATTATAACGCTGTTATTCTTTCTTTTACTTTAATTTAATAGATAATAATAAATAGTATACGTTAATATTAGAAATATCTGATATTTTTAATATATCGTTAGAAAAAAATAGAGATTTATAGATAATATAACGTAGAAAAATAATTATATTTTAATACTAGAATTATACTTTAATATATAATTTTAGTATTTTAATAGATTAAATCCGAATATCCGATTTCGACCCGAATTCGAATCGGGTCGAACTGTAGAAAAATCTAACCCGACTCGGATCGGATTAAATTTAACTATAACCCGATTTAGATCGGGTCGAATTAGTCAATCTAGATTTAAAATCCGATCCGACAGCCAGTCTAGATTTATCGAATATAATTTCAATATTTTTTTTCCGAATTTTAAAATTTAAAATTTTATCCAATATAATTATATAGTAAATATTAATTAGTTTTACTAAATTCCGTTTAAAATAGATTTAAATGACTATAAATATATTTGTAAAATCGAGAACTATAATAAAATATTCGAAATATCTATATTTTATATAAAACGACGTTTTTTATTTATTATCTTTATTAATTCGATTTTAATAGTAGATATTTTTAATATTATAATTAGGAAATTACTTTATTTCTATTAATCGGTTTAGAATTTTAAAGATAAAAAATAATAGAAAATAGTTTTAGACTATTATTTTATTATAACTTCTATAGTTAACGTATATACGAAAACTACTATCTGTTTTCGATATATAAAGAATCGAAATTTCTATAAAAAACGTTAAATAACGAATCTAGTTCTTTTTTAAAACGCTATCTAAATGATTATATAATTTCATTATCTCGCTTTACAATAGACTATAGATTGGAATATATAATAGATTTTATTTATCTAATTCGATTATATAACTTTTATTATTTTTATCTTTATCGTCGGCTCTTATATATACGGCGATACCGGTAGTTTCTATTTATATAACGATATTATTGTAAAATTTCGTATATACAGCGTTAATCGAAATTATATTTACTATTATATAGTTTTCGGCCTATAATATATAAATAAAAACTATCGATAAATTAATATTAAAACGGATTAACTATTTTATATTTCTTCGTTAAATGGTTATAGATAGAATACCGCTATTACTTTAACTTTCGATCTATTACTATATATATCTAATATAAACCTAGTATATTTTAAAAACAAATTTATTTATTTATTATATCTAAAATATAAAATCGCGATATATATATTTTTCGACGGTTTTAATTATCTATTATTTTATAGTTTAAATCGTATAATTTATAATAGGCAGCGCGTTAACTTTAAATCTATTAATAATAAAATTTTTCTAATTTTTAAAAAATTTCTAATATATATTAAATAATAAAATCTTATAAAACGATATTAATTTAAAAGTTTAGATCTAGAAATATTTTAGTTATATTATATTTTTTCACTAGTAATTCGATAAACATTTTTATTAGAAAATCGGTTTTCGTTTCAATTTATTTATTTTAAACTATAATCGAAACTATAACTAGTTTTTTTAGTTTTATAACTAGTTAATATTACTAGAATCACTTTCCGTTATATTAACTATAGATTTTTTGTAAAAACTATTACGATTACTATAAAAGTTATTAGATTTTCGAATATTTTAATTTTAGTTTTAGTTTTAAAAGTAACTTTTATATTAATAATTTATAATACTTTTTATAAAGATTTTACTAGATTTATTATTCCATATTTATTTTTTGATATCATTATTATAAATATTAAAAATCTTTTTTTCTAATAATATTATTCCGATTATTTTATAATCGACTTTTCCGGTTCCGGTTTTTAAAACTTTAAAAATAGTCTGGCTATTTCGATACGAATTGTCGTCGATATCTATAACCCGATCCGATTTCTTAACGAGTTAAATCGATTCGATTTATTAAACGGTTAATTTCGAATCGAATCCGGGAACCGGACGAATACGCGTTAAATTGTTATAACAATATAATACTATAATAAACTATTTAACTAACTATATATAAAGATAATATATTTAGATAATATATTTAGATAATATATTTAGATAATATATTTAGATAATATATTTAGATAATATATTTAGATAATATATTTAGATAATATATTTTGTTTAACTAGTATTTTTCTAGCTAGCCTATTTAATTAATTAGAAATTTTTAAAATAAATCGTATAATTTCTATACTAGAACTGTACGAGTTATTAAAATTTAATAATAATTTCGGATCGAATTAGATTATAAACTAAAAATCGAAAATCTATTAATTCGGTATCTAGAAAAATTAGAATCGATCCGACAATTAATCTATTTAAAAATTTCTTTTATACGGAAACGAATTAGATTTTTTAATAGAAAAATTCTACTACTAATTTAATATAATTTTATTTATAATCTTCTATTAGATAGTTTAAACTATCTATTTAATATAGCCGAAATCTTTTAATTTTATATTTTTAACGTATATAATACGCTATAATTCTGCACGAATTAAAAAAATATCGAATATTATTTTTCCGATAAAGAAAGTAACTAGACCTTTAATAATATAGAAAAATCCTAGAATTCTAAATTATTCTAGTTTTTCTTCTAGATTATACGAAGGTATTTTACAACAGTATCTAATAAATAAAATTTAGAATTAATAATAGAATTTAAAAATAAATCAATAAATTTATTCTATAATATACTATTAAAATTATTTTTATTAATAAACAACTTCTTTCGTTCGAACTAACGATTTAATTTCTAATTTTTAAAAAAGTTTTAAATCTATGGGATTTAATCGATATTAGTAGATAGAATATCGGATTTATAAAAATGATTTTTATAGAATTTTATCTATTTATAATAGTTTTTAAAAGATCTTCTATTACTATATCTATTAGGTTCTTTCGTTTTAGAGATTAATAGAATTTATAACGCTAGCGAATATCTAATAGTTAATTTAAAAAAAGATTAATCGGTATCTAGAATTAGATTAGCTATTTCGAATCGGATTTCTATCGATATTTCGGAAATCCGATTCGAATTATAGCGAGTCGATTTAATCTAATCTACTAAGCGGTTTTAATCGGTTTCTAATATTAAAACCGAAAGTCGGATCGAATTATATAATAAAAACTAATAAAAATCCGATTTAATCTATTAAAAATTTCTATATATAATATAATACTACAATTAATTTAAAAAATTCTTAAAATATATAAATAATTAATTATTTTTATATAACCGTAAAATATTTAGAAAATGTATTTAGTTTTACTAAAATCTTTCTAGCTAGCGATATTAGATAACTAAAATTTTCTAAACAAATAGAAATAATTTTTATATTAAATTAATATTTTTAATTTTTTATATTAGAAATTTAGAATTATATTTTTAATTAGGATTTAGCGGTTTTAACGAATCGAATCTAGATTTCCGGATTTAATCCGAAACCGAATCGGATCGAATTAGCTAATCTAAATTCGAAATTCGATTCGACGGTCAGTTTATCTAGAATATAATTTAGATCTATTATATAGAAAGCTTTTACTCTATAGTATATTTTTATAAAAGTTTATTTTTCGCTGCTATTTAAATTTCTAAATAGATTAACCGTCGGGTCGAGTTTCGAACCCGAGGTTATATTCCGGATTCGAACCGAATCGGTTTCGACTTTTCTAGATATCGAATCGAGTTAGTTCCGATTTTTTTAGATATCGAACCGATTCGGTTCCGGATCGAATCCGGATTTTCGAATTCGATCTATTAAAACCGTAAATACCTAGTATAAAAGCATAATTCTAGTATTAAAATAATACCTATCAATTAAAAATAAAATTAATAAAAGGAATTATATTATCTATATATATTATCTATAGATAAAAATAAAAAAAATTTATTTATTATATTAGATATCGTATTATAATATAATAATTATAGTATTATACTATATATAAAAGATTTAAAAAGTCGGATTAGATTTCTATTAATTTCTATTTTATAAATCAATTCGACTTTTGATTTTAATTTTAGAAACTAATCTATACCGTTTAGTAGGTCGGATTAAATTAATTTATTTAAATTCGGATTAGATTTCCGAAGTATCGATAGAAATCCGTACTGAAGTGGCCAATCTATTTCTAAAATTTAAAACTTTTCATTTTTATTCGAATTATCGCTATTATTTTTACTATTCGGATTTTTCGGATTATCGCTACTATTAGATAGTTAACTCGAATTAGAATTTCTAGAAATAAAAGTTTCTAAAAAAGTATTTCTATTAAATTATCCGTTCTATTAACTATTAGACGGCTACTATTTTTAGATTTAATTATCGGAAATATCTAATTTTTTGATATATCAATAAAAAACTACTGTAAAATTTCGATTAGCTTTTCTAAATAATAGAAAATAATCTAGAATTCAATTCGTCGAACGTAGATAGTATAAACGGATTATCAAACTAGTTTATAATATCTATAATACGCGAGCTCTAAAGTATATTATTATTTTCGATTATTCTAGCGCTGGTTTAAAATTAATTTATTTAAAATCTTTTATTATAGTTTTAATTACTATAAATGTTATTTATCGATATCGATTTAATTATAGTATAAATAATATATATCCGATAAAAAACGTTTAAAATAATATATTAAAAATATTGAAACGATAGTATTTTTAAAATAATGTATATTTATAAATTAGATCAATAATATATTATTAAGTTAATTAATATTTTAGAAAAACTAGAATTTAGTCTAGTAAAAAAAAAATGAAAAAGTAGAAAAAAATCTATTACGTCTACGATTTTATAAAAATATTTTACGTTTATTAATTAGATAAACGGATTAATAATTTAATCTAATTAAAGCCGCTAGAACTATAAAGCCGCTATCGTTTAGCTAATCGATTCTATCGAATATATCGATTCTATTATTTTATATATCGCCTTTTATATCTATTAGATAACTTTTTTTATTAATCGTTAATATAATATAACGTCCCTGTATATCAGAAGGCGCTACGTTCGAGTCTAGCTACAGCCGTAGACGTAGTTTGAGCTACTAAATAGTAAAGAAATCCTAGCGTAGGTTATTATAACTAATCCTATATAGCCGCAGAGGTACGGTTACGATATTACGAGGTATCTTTATTATAAAATAATTAAAAAGAGAATAGTAAAGACGTATTTAATAATTATATTAACGACTAATAAAAGAAACTATCTATAGGAGTAATAAGCGATATATATAGTAAAAATAGCTATAAAGGCCGATAGGTAGCCGTCTATTAAAAGTCCTATTAAAAGGGACGGCTATAGCGGCTATAGGCGGCTATAAATAATTAGACTCGTTTATCTAATTAATTTTTCTAGAAAATCTCTATAGAATTATAGATATAATACGGCCCCTCCTATATCGCTTTTTACCTAGTATAAAAACCGTCTATAGGATATAAAAAGGGCTTTCTTTTTTTTTCTTTTTCTTTCTTTTATTAATATCTTTATTATATATTCTTAAAAAGGAAATCGACTAAAATCTTTTCGTCGTATCTAGTTAAAAGGAATTATAATACTTTTTTTTTATTTTTTATATACCCGTAATCCTTTAAAAGAATATAAAGTCGAAGTTAGTAGTAATATTTATAGTAAATATACTCGGGTTTAGAAATCGTATAATCTTTTAATATCTAATACTACCTATATATTATTTTTTTTATTTTCTTTATTTCTACTAATTCCTATAGGGAAGCGTCTTAAAAATAAAAAAAATAAACTTTATTCTAATATCGCGGGTATTTTTAATAAGTATTCTAAGGCTTACTATTATATTAAGTCTTTTTTTAATTTTAAAAAAGAAATTTATAATAAACGTTTAGCTTAGAAGTTAGATTTCCGCCGACTTTTTAGTAAGTAAAAGTATTTTATTACTTATTATCGCGCTTTAGATAAACGTAAAAGTAATTTTTTTATTTAAGAATAATATATACTTTCCCGGCTAGATAAATTTAATAATCCGGTTACGTTCTATTTCTCTGTTAGTTTTACGCTAGCTGCGTAAAAGACGTCTATTAAATTAATACCTAGGTTTAGTTTTAATAATCTAGATTAAATTTTAAAAGATTTTTACTTCTTTTAACCTATAGAAAATATAGGATTTTAAAAAAGATCTAATAAAAAGTTCTTCTACTACTATCTTTATATATTTTAGGTTATATATTTATATTATAAATTATTTCTAGTTCCTTTAATAGTTTTACTAAGTTTTATTCCTTAGCTACTATTTCGTCCTATAACGATAAAAACGGATACTAATTAAATTTTTTATTTCTAGATTAAACGCTAAATACTAGGTCCGGTATTCTTTTATTCTAGTTTACTTGGTTTAGTTTATAGTATTCGATTTTATTTATAGCTTTAACTATATTTTAGTATATTTTTTTAATATAGTCTATCTAAAGCTATTAGATTATTTTTTTACTTTTATTATATTTTTTAGTAAATTATTAAATAAGGTAATAATATTCCTTCTAAATATTTATTTCCTAAACTTTTCTATCTTCTTTAAATTTTTTATCTAAGTCTTTAATCTCTTCGTAGCTTATTATTAAAACTTCGTCTATTTCTTTATATAAAAGGTTTTTATAGACTAGAAAATATATTATTTATAGTTCTATTTTTTTACCGACGGTACTTTTTTCTATTAGTTTTTTTAAAATCGATTCTTTCTACTCGTTTCCTAAAATAATATAACTTTTTTAATTTTTAATTATAGTAAAATTTGTTACTCTAATTAATCTATATTTTATTTTAACTTCGATATTAAAAATTCTATTATTATTTATTATTCGTCTATAAAGATATCTTTTAATTTTATTATAGAATCCCTTTATAATTTTATTATTTTCCTTTCTATTTACGAAAGCTATTATTTATTAACTTCCGATTTTAATTTAAAGCGCTACTATAAAGGGTTTTTCGGTTTTATATAGTTTAAAATCGATTATTAGCTTTATTTTCTATACTTTCTTCGGTTTTTTAGAATAATATTCTATTTCCTTTTTATCCGATAGATAGATAGGATAAATATCGTTATAGTAAACTAACTAGCTTTTTACTATATATTTATCGGATAATTCCTCTATTATTTTAAAAAAATATTCGGTTACTTTAATTACTTTTTTAGTTAGATAATTTTTTTTAAGATATCCCGTTTTTCTATATAAATAATAAGTTTTAGTTTTCGATTTTCTAGTTTCGGTAGTATCGAGTTCTATTAGATTTCTTCTAGGCTTTCTTTTAGCGGGTCCTATTTTACTAAGCGTTTATTTATCTAAGTATATTTTATACTACCTAGTATCGATCCTTATTATAAGTTTAATAAGATCTACTAGCGAATCTAGTTCTTTAATTACTACTATAGCTTTTTTAACTTTTATCTAGAATCCTTTATAAAAGTAGGCTTTTAAAACTAAATCTTCTTAGTCTATTTTATAAACTAACGTTCTAAACTAAATAGTATAGGTAGCTACCGACTTCTATTATTTTAGAACTATTAATTTCCTACCCGTTACTCTATCTTTATTATTATTTCTAAAGTTTCTTTTATAGCTATAATAAGATTGCCGAAGGTATAGAAGATCTATAATATTTTATCTTCTCTTTATCCTTCCGGGTTATCGAGATAATCTTCTACTCGAGGCAATATCTAATTAAAAGCAGCTTTCCCTAGGTATAATATTATAAATAGAACCTTAACCGCTTTATTTAGAAACTGGTTTATATATAATATAAAGTAGATATTTATCTAAGTAATCTATAGCTTTAAGTATCCTTTATTTCCTTTATAGATATTTAGTATTACTACTTTAATAGTATCGCTTCGATCTATAGGTCGGAATAACGAGACTAATATAGTAAATCGTTAATATATAACGTCTCTATATATTAGAAGGTATTACGTTTAAGCCTAGTTATAGCTGTAGATATAGTCTAAACTACTAAATAGTAAAGGAATCCTAGTATAGATTATTATAACTAATCCTATATAGCTATAGAGATACGGTTACGATATTATATAATATCTTTATTATAAGGTAATTAAAAAGAGAATAGTAGAGACGTATTTAATAATTATATTAACGACTAATAAAAGAAACTATTTATAGGAATAATAAGCGATATATATAGTAAAAATAGCTATAAAGGCCGATAGATAGCTATCTACTAAAAGTCCTATTAGAAAGGACGGCTATAGCGGCTATAGGCGGCTATAGATAATTAGGTTCGTTTACCTAACCAATCCTTCTAGAAAATCTCTGTAGAGTCGTGGACGTAATATATAATTACAAAATACTATCATTTTTTATTTTTAATAGTTATCTATATAACGTAGACGCTTTATAATACTATTATTTTATCTTTACGACTATAAAAAACTATTTACGATAATCTATACTAGAATTCTTTTACTATTTAATAGTTCGAACTACGCCTACGGCTATAGCTAAACTCGAACGCAACGTCTTTTGATATATAAAAACGTTACAGAATCGAAATTCGATACGCTAGCGACGTTATAGCGACTAGACGGCGAACTTCGTTTTTACGTATTATAATTAATTCTCTAAAGTCTATATAACGCGTTTGACGTTTATAATTACGAATATTCTACTATTTCTTTTTCGACGTTATAAATAATTATAAATATCTAATATTTCCGTTCTAGCTATCTATTATACTACGAGATCTCTATTTATAGATTTTATTTTAGTTATATATATTATATAACCATCGGTTTATTAAATTATTAAAAACTTTTTGATCTATATAATTTTAAAAAGATCGCTAGATAAAACGCTAGCTACTATAGTTAAAAGTTTTATTCGAACGATTAAATTAAAAAATAATAGAAAAATCGGATAACGTGTTATAAAAATAGTAAAAAAAGGTTTTTTTTATAATCGATATAGATTATTTTGACTATAACGAAATAATTGATATCTTCGAAAGTAAATATAATTATTATAAACAAAAATACTATCGTTTAATTTAGTTATAATATAGTTTTATAGAAATATATACGTATATAAAAGATTTTAATAAATCGTAATATTTACGAGAAATATTATAGAATTTATATTATATTATAGAACTACCTGGATGATCTGGTATTTCCAAAACTTGATTAGATTTATTAGTAGATCTATAAACGGAGATATAACGAGTAATTATTTAAATTAATATAAAAATAATTTAGTTAATTACTAGAACAGTATATAGCGAAACTAATAAATTAAATACGAGCTATAAAGACGATAAATTCGAGATCTATATAGATAAATAAAATCCTTTATTACTTAGATTATTTATTAACTAAAATAATTAAAATAGTTTTATTTTAGGATATTTACTTACTAAAACTACTAGAATTAAAGTATTTATAGTATTTATTTATTAGAATTAATAAAATACTTTTTAGTATTAATATCTAGACTATTCTATATATCCCTGCCTATCGAGGCGTAATAGAAAATCTAGCGTTATACTAAATATTACTACGTTTTTTAAAGTACGCTGTCTATATTTATAATATTAGGTCTCTTCTTTAGATTTTTTATTCTAAAAAACCTTCTATCCTTCTTTTTTATAGGTAAAAGAAAAGGTTTATTAATTAAAAATTATTATAAAAAAGTCCTATTATTAGATATTTGTATATTAGCTATACGTTTTTATTAGAATTATTATCTATTAGGGAAATTCTATCGCGTTAACGAAGGTTTTAAAAAGTATATTAGTTATATAGAATAAATTTATTTTTATAATTTACTCTATTAAATACTACGCGTTAACGTCGTCTTAAAAATAAATATAAAAAGTTAAAAAAGAAATTATATAAAGTATATATAAAATAATAGCGTCTAATTCGTTAGTTTAATTATATTAAAATAAAGTAGCGTATTATAGTTAACGGTAAGCTATAAAATTTTAAAAAGCTAGAATAAAAGAAAAATTCTATAGATTTACTTTTACCTATTAATTTTGATTTTTTTATCGATATAGCTTCCGAATAGATAGTCCTATCTAGTAATTTCGGCTAGTTAATAACTTCTTTAACTTTTTTTAATAAAACTATTATAGAGTTTTCTAATAGTTTACTAAATATTCCTTAGATTTCTATATATTTTCTAAAGTAAAATAATCTTTTTATTTAATTAGATAGTTTTAACTTTCCTACTATAGAATATTTTCAACTATAAAGGTATCTTTTTTTTATATTTCGAAGTTAACGTCGGCGTTCCGGAATCGGTTGGTTTTAAAAAAGATATATAGAATACCGGATAAATTTTAACGTTTTTAAATAAATCGAGTTCGAAGTTCTAAAGTTCTTTAATTTTTCTAATTAAAAATAGTCCGACTTTAATATTATTAAGTTTTTTATTTAAAGTCCTCGTTTTTAGGTTCTTTATAAAAAAGTATACTTTATTTCTCCTTTTTAATTAAAATACTATTTTTTATTTCCTATATTAGTAATTACCCGAGTATCTTTATATTTTTAGAATATTTCTATAGATTTTTTTCTAAATATCGATTTTTTAAATCGTTAACTCTGCTAATATATATAGTAGCGGTCGTATAAATAAATTCGGATTTTTTTTTTATTATCGATAAAGAATAGTATTTCCTTTATTATATTTAGTTCTTTTATATTAAACGCTAGTTATACTATTAGTAAAACTAAAATCGAATTATTTTAAACGTTATTAATATAGTACTTTAGATATTATTCTAAAGTCTCGTTAATATATTCTATCTATCGATCTATTATTAGATAAAAAGCTATCGATATTTTTAGTTTAATACTAAATAAAGGAATAAAGGTTTTTTAATAGTTTAAAGTAAAGAGTTTATTTCTATTATCTATTAATACTTTTAGTAGTCTATAGTATCGAAATAATCGATCTAAAATAATAAATCTAAATTATTTTATTATAAAGTCTTTTTATAATGAAATTATATAGATATATTTCGTAAATCTATCTATTATATTAAATATTAAGTCGTATTTTATATTTATTATTAGGTCTTTTAATTTTAGAAATTTAATAATAAAGTCTAATATAATTTTCTTCTATAATAAATCCGACTATTTCTAATATTAGATTTTTTTATAATAAATATATATAGTATTTTTATTTTACTAATAACTAAAATATTTTTTAATATATATTTCGATATATTACTTTATATTAGAATACTAGTAATATTATTATAAAGATTATATTATTTTTATTATATTTAAATATTTTTATAGTATTTTATTATAGTATTTTTTAATATATTCGTCGATTTTATTATTTAGTATTTATAGTTTTCTTTTTTAATAGAAATCTATTTTTAGTTATTTCTAAATATATATAGCGTTATATTTATTTTATACTAATTTACTAATAGTAATCTATTTTTATTAATTTTAAAAATATTATTATTAAAAATCTTTTTTATTTTTATATAATTATTTCTTAGATTTAAAATATCTATTTTTCTATTTTTTTTATCTAAGATATAGTATATTTTATATATATATTAATTAAAGAGTTTAGACTATTATATTTATTTTCTATTAAATTATTTTATTTTTATAATCTATTAAAATCGTTAATTCTTGTAATTTTTCGGTATATACTTTTTATTATTTTAGTATAACTACTATAGCTAATATTTCTTTAATATAGATATTATAATTCTATTCTACTAGCGATAATTATTTAAATATATATTCTACTAGATACTATTTACTATTATACTATTATAGAAGATATATATTTATAACTAGATTTAACGAATCCGTTTCTTATTATAATAGTTTTTTTAAATCGAATATTTTAAATACTAGGTCTTTTATATATTTTTCTTTAAAATCTTCGAATATTTACTATTTTTTTTCTCTCTAATACTATTTAATAGTATCTTTTATTAAAGTTATAAAAGTAAAAGTCCTTTTAAAATAGTTTTTTATAAACTTCTATTTATAGTTTATAAATCCGAAAAAACTTTATATTTTTTTAATATTTATTAGTATTTTATATTCTATAATAGTTTTTTATTTATTAGAGTTAATACGTTATCCGTTACGCCCGATAATAAATTCTAAAAAATTAATCCCTTTTTTATAGAATTTATATTTTTCTAATTTAAAGTATAAATCTTTTTTTTTTTAGATATTTAAAAACTTTACTAACGTATTATTTATATTTTTTAAATATTTTAAATAAAACTAGAATATTATTAAAATAGTCGATAATAAATATATCCAGATATTTTCTAAATACGTTTTTAATTATATTCTAATAAATTATCGGAATATTTATAAATCTAAATAATATAACTATATATTTATAATAACCGTATTATATTCGAAAAGCTATTTTATATTTTTTTTCGGCTTTTATCTATATAAAATTATATATCTTTCGAAGATCGAGTTTTATAAAATATTATATTTTAGAAAGTCCATTTTAAAATTTATTAATATTTAATAATAGATATCGATTTTTAATTATAATATTACTTAGCTTCCGATTATTAATATATAGGCGGAATATTCCGTTTTTTTAGATATAAAGAGGATCGGATATTCTACTAGTAATTAAAATTTTCTAATAAATCTTTTTTTTATATTTTTATCTATATATTTACGAAATATTTCTAGCTATATTATAGATAATAGATAGAAAAATCTGAATATAGATTATTTATTTTATTTAAATCTAATTTTATAGTCCTATATTTAATATTTAGATAGTATTTTTATAGTTACTTCTTTTCGAAATAAGTTTATTTAATTTTTATATTTACCTAGATTTATTTCTAATAGGTTTTCTATTAATTTTTTATTAGATAATATAGAGTTTTCGAAA
Organism: Rusavskia elegans; assembly: GCA_011316305.1. Classification (NCBI taxonomy): domain Eukaryota; kingdom Fungi; phylum Ascomycota; class Lecanoromycetes; order Teloschistales; family Teloschistaceae; genus Rusavskia; species Rusavskia elegans. The sequence continues at coordinate 118,598 of SAUG01000084.1, read as the reverse complement.
GGTTTATAATTTTTCTTTCTATTTCTATTTTATTAATCTAGCTAACCTTTACTAGTATTTAATAAATCGGATTTAAATAATTTTTAATTATTTTTTTTCGAAGCTATAAATTCGCGTTTTATATTCTACTTTTTATCTATTTAAAACTACTACTTCGGTATAGGCTGGATACTTTTTATATAGAAATATTATTTAAAGCTAAATATTCTTTTTTTCTAGTCTATTACTAGATTATAATCTTTTAACTAAAGAATTTTAAATACGATTTTATAACTAGCTATTTAAATAATATCGAACTAAAGTTTTTTCTAGTATTAATTAATTATTATTTAAAATAGTATCGTTTCTTTTATAATCTTTCTATCTCTACTTAGTATTTTATTTCTATTAATAACTATTAAATTATATAGGTCCTTTTTTTTTTAGCTCGAAAGAATCTTTTTTTTTAGCTAAATCCTTTAATATAAAATTTCCGATTACGTTTAAATTAATAAATATTTTAATCTTTTATAATCTATTATTAGTTTCGATTATTATTATAATTTTAAATATATATATATAGTTAGCTAAATTTAATTATTCTTTTCGGGCTATAAAATAATACGCTCGTAGTATATTTATTACTATAAAATTTTAATTTTTTCCGAGTTATTATTTATATTATTATATTTCTGGCTTTTATAATTTATTTACGAAATATATCTATAGAGTTTCTAACTAAAAGTTCTATTTTTTTTCTATTATTCTTTCTAGTATTTATATCTACTATATATAATATATCTAAAATAGTTATAAATATTATAACTTTCGACTTTAATAGATATTATAGAAACGTATTAGTATAGTTCTAATAGATACTATCCGGTTTTTTTTTCTAATTTATAGATTCCGTAGTTATTATTATAGCAGGCTGTCTAACTAAATAGTATATATTAATTTTCTATTATTATATTTTTTTATTATAATATCGGTATAGAAATAATTTTATTTTTAAAGATATTACTTCCGAGTTTCCTTTCTAATATATCGATAATATTATTTACTTTTTAATTCTATTAATTATTCTATAGATATTCGTCGTTAATATATATTTTATAAATTTTCTTATATCTTTTATAGATTACTATAAATTTTTTCTTAATTATTTTTTTATTATAAAAGGTCTAAAGATATACTAGTTTAATATCCTTTACTATTATAATCTTCTATCTAGAAGCGGTTCTTTTTCTAATAGATTCTATTAATACTCGCAGCGAAGTATTATTTATTATCGCTTTCTATAGTACTTTATTATTTTTTATAAATATAAATTCTTTATCTAAACTAGTTTTCTAAAGTTTAAAGCTATTATTATTATTTTCTAAAATTATTTCTTACTAGTTTTTAAATTTCTTTAACGTAGCGTTAAGTTATTATTATTATATATAGTTTAATTAATATTCTTTTATAAAGTAGACTGGTTTACTATAATTATAGTACGTCTTAGAATTTTTATTCTTTTTACTATTTCTAGAGTTTTTCTTTTTACGTCGCTATTATATAGAGTCCAGTTCTATTAGTATAGATCTATAGTAGTTATCTCCGGTTTTTTTATCTAGCTATAATCTTCTATATTAATTCGAGGTCTGCTATTATAGCGTTTTTCTATATCACTTTTATATAGTTTATTATTAAAATCGATAGATATTTTAATTAGATTATCTAATATATTATATACTCGACTACTATATATAAATTTATCCTTTATTTATTTTTTAAATATTTATCTAAATATTATATATAGGACGTTATTATTCTATTCTATTAATAGTATCTATTTTTTAAATCGTATAACGTAGTTAGATATAATATTTTTTTACTAAAGATATTAAATAAAATATTTAGTAGTTAGAATTTTATTTAAAATTTCGAAGATTTTATAAATAGCTTTTTTAAATCTTATAAACTATACGCAAATATATTTATAATCTTTTTTATTATCTATATATTAGTAAAAGGTCGGTTTTATTTAATAATAGATTTATCTTCGTCGATCTTCGCCGGAATGGTATGGATTGATCTGGATTTTGAAAATTGAAACCTATACTATTAGGGTTTAGTAGATAGTAGTATAAAAGAAAGTAGTATAGGTTTTTAAGTTAGAAAATAATAGAGTTAACCTAGAAAACCTAGATATATATAAAAGAGGATTTTTACGATATATAATTAAAGATAACTTTCGAATAATTAATATAATTTTCGAATAATTAACCGACTCTTATATTATCTTGCGATGAAAATATAAATAGAACTAGTTAAAACGCTTTCGATAGTAGAACGTATAGGATAAAACTCGCGTAATTTATTCTATATATAGTTCTACTATTATATAGCTCTATTCGCTTCTATACTAGCGCTTTTAGTAGTCGGATTTCCTTCTATACCTGCTTTTATATTTCCGCTAGCTTCTATATAACTTCCTATACTAGCTGGTTTTCTATTAACCTCTAGATTTCTTTCGGTATTAGTTCTATTAGTTCTATTCTTCTCTATTTCTATATCTAGTAGATCTAAATTACCCGCGACTAACTATATATATATTCGGTTAGACTCGCTATAAAAAAGATAATTATAATTATTATATATATATACCGGGTACTAGTCTACTAGTATATTTCGGGGCTGGTTATTTCCGAATATTTCTACTAATTTTCTATTCCGCGCTTATTCGGCTTTATAACGCTTTTTCGCGTTAGAGATTTAAAACCGCTAATTATATAAAGCGGTTAGTATATATAATAATAGATTTAGAAAAAAGTTAAATTATCAATTCTATTTATATTATATACGAAAAGCCGTATATAGTATATCTATTTCCTTTTAGGCGTAATCTAAACGCGCTTTTTTATTTACGAGAAATTAAAAGCCTATAAATAGCTTTTTAGATTCTTTATAGAATCCTGCCTCTTCCGGGTAAAGGTAATACGGATTTACCGGGTAATATAATCTCTATTTCTCGGAAGTATATAAATTTATAGTAGAATAAATAATATCTATATTTAAAAATTAATAGATATAGAATAATATATAGAATAATCTAGCTATTATACGATTTAGAATATTAAATAAAATAAGATATTTAGCGTCCTTTTCTATAATAATAACGTATTTCGTATAGATATATACGAGATTTAGAAATAAGATATATTAGTAAATATTATAGTTATTATTAGGACTAATATATATCTTCGAACTATACAATTAAAGTAGTTTCGGATATCTTTTTTAGTATTTCTACCGCTAGCTTTTAGAATCGTAGACTACTAGATTAGAGTTTCAGATTTTCTATAATCTTTCGGATTAAATATAGAAAGAGAGTACGCGGTATTAGTAGATTTATATTCTTTTATAACTTTTTAAAATCGTAAAATACGGCCGCTAAAGTTAATAAAAATTTAGCTTCTATAGAATAATTTATAGAATAAAGTAAAATCTAGAAGTATTTACTACTAGCTTTTAGACGCCGAATATACGGACTATTTATAGTTAATTTTCTATTCGGAAGATATATCTAGACCTTTATATATATATTTTTTTTTCGGAGTTTTAATAGCTGTTTTATTAGCTTTTTTAATTTTTAATAGTAGGCTTCTATAGTCTATATTCGTTACTTTTATAGATATTAAAATCTTTTCTTTTTTACTTTAGAAAGCGCGCGCTATAGTAGTAGAATTTAAAAATAGATAGTTTCTATCCGTCGTAGGACAGATTATAAGCTAGTTATATTAAAAAGCTTTTAAATAAAGTTTAGATAAATAAAGCCTATATATTACCGATACTAGCAGGGGTAAAATTAAATATTAGATTTAATATTATTAGCTCGTTAACTATTTCTACTATAAAAATTATTATTTTTATAAATCTATAATTATAGATTATTTTTAAAAATTAATAATTATTCGGAATAATAGATATATTAAATACACCTCGTACTACTATAGATATTCGAGCTATAGTTATAATATCTAAAAGTAGTAAAAGGCTTTTATTATATAGAATAAAACGCGAGATATTAACTAGCTTTAAAATATTAAATAATCGAATTATAGTAGATCTAGCCGCCTAATTAGTCTTTAATATAAATATTAAAAGAAAGACTATTATTCTATTAACCTCCGTATAATCGCCTCGCGAAGCTATATAGATAGCTATACAGAGTACGAATAAAGATTAAATAGAGTAAAAGACGTAGACTATAAAGTTTATAACCGTACTATTATTAATTTAAAGAAATAGTCTATCTATAAAAATACGTCCGAAAATTAAAAAAGAAATATAAAAGAGTAACGTAGATAGTAGATAACTATAGAAAAGTAAATTATATTTTTATATTATTATATATCGAGAAATTTAATCCGATATATAGATATACTAAAGGTATCTATACTTCTATCTATACTATTAAAAGCGGAATACTCTTTAATATACGAGACTAGATTCTAAACTCTATAGAAAATAATCCGAATTAAATCGATATCGATAATAAAGAAGTAAACTATAGTAAATAGTACTATTATAGTTAATTATTGGACTAATACTTTATAGATTCTACGTTCGAAACTTTAGTCGCTATAATTAATAGTAAGAAATTTATAATTTTAGAGGTTTCCGCCGAGCAACTATAGACTTTAAAGATAGAAAACGAAGCTATGAAAGGTTTTTATCGATAGCTATAGATCTTTAAAACTATATAGTCTATTTAGACCTAAACTATCTATTATTTTAACAATAAATTACGTTATACTAAGATATACTATTATAGTAAGACCTTATATATCTTTAACTACTAATCGGGAAATAATAATAATATTAGAATAACTTGTCTATAGAGTTACCGTATATAGTTATATTAATATACCGAGATATTTAGTAATTAATATCCGGTTAAATAGAAAAGTTAGCTTTTGATAGTCGTTTTATAAAATATTATATATACTAATTATAGTTTAAGCCTATTCTTTCTTCGATATATTATTATTTTTTTATAAAATATTTAATAATATAGATTTAACTATCTAGAAGAATTTGGTTTCCTACCGATATATAATAATAAGAGATATCGAAAGTCGAAATAATAATTAGATCGAGCTACCCGGCCCGGCGTACTAGTAGAATATTTATTTCGATTCTAATCCTTTCCTCGACGAGTAGATATTAGATAAAGATATTTAGAAAGCGGCCTACGCCTATTATTTTATAAAACGGCGATTTAGTATTTATATTTCTACCGATACGGCCCGCTTTTCTACTAGAGAAAAAAGATTTAGTATAACCGAAATAGAATAGGACGTAATTAGTAAAGTTAGTCGGTATTATAAAGAGGCGTTTCGGAGCTATATAAATCTTATTATTAGAAATACTTTTAAGATATTTTTATAACTATAATAACTAGCTATATTAATAAAGATAAAAGTTATATATTTAAATTTAGCTATCTAGAAAGTTATATACTTTTAATAATATACGAATTCTATTTCGAAATCCTACTATATTTAAAATTTTATATTTAATTATATAAATAATTTATAGGATAATATAGATTATTTTAGATAATTAATATTCTATTCTATAGATTTATATCTAATAGCTTAATATTAAATTTAATATTAAGAGAAAAATATATTCTAATATATTATCTTACGTATTTAACCGTTTATAAAATCGAAGAATAAGCTTTTATAATACGGTAACTAGTATTTTAAAATAGCGGATTTATATTCGAAAATAAGTAACTTCCTATTCTAAATCCGCTATAACTACTATTTATAGACCGTTAGTATCGGCTTAATAGCTAGAGAAAAGCCAGAGTAAAAATAGGAAGAAATTTAACGCCGGTATAGAAAAACAAGAAGATAGTAGTAAAGGATAAAAAGTAAATAGTAGTCGGTAGGAAGAGATATTATTCTAGAAGCTAATACTTCTAGTATTAGAATAGAACTATTAAAAATTAGTTTAGTATTTTAATATCTTTCTATATAGTATCTCCGAACCTTTATATAATAATCTAATATAGCTTTAATTTCGACGAAACTAGAAAATAGATCGAAAGGAAAAAGTTATAGAATACTAAAAAGACACTAGTAAAAAGCTAAAATTACTGGTTCTTTTAATAAAGCTATCGATTTAATAGACTTCTATTATTAGATACTAGTTTTTATTATAGCGGAATTAAAAGGCCTAATAGTATTCTAAATAATAAGAAAAATAAACGCGGAAAGATTTATTTTTTAAAATTCTCCTTTATACTAGTAATTAGATATAATACGACTATTCCCCTCGAGATAATATCTATTATTAATAGTAATAGCGAGGCTAAATCGTTTTAATAATTAGTAGAACTAAATTTCTAGTAGTCGGATATTAGTAATATTACTAGATTAGCCGATAGTTATCGAATTATCGGTAAAAACTATAAATATTATTTATACGAAGCCTTCCGCCGGGATAAATTTCTAGTATAATAGAATAAAACCGAATAGGCTATTACGAATACCGTATAACCAAAAAAATATTTTAAAAGATTTAATATATACTTCGGTAGTTCTAAAAAATTAATCGTTTAAATATACTTCTATAAAATTACCCGGGTTTCGAATAGTAAGCTAAAAGTTTACTATAAATACTATAGATACGTTATCGGCTATTCCTCCGCCGGATATAGATTAATAACGACAGATAACTATATCGGAACGAAGAAATATAAAAATAAATTTTTATTAAAAGGCCTAGTACGAATTAAAGTCGTATTTAAATAGATATATATATATATAATATTATATAGGATATTATATCTAATACTTTTATAGTTTATCTATAAAAAGCTGTTAGTAAAGACGTATTCGTAAAAAGATTTCCCGGAGACTTTTATACGATAGATAGTTATAATAGATTAGAATTTTAATATCGTTAAATATATCGATATCTTTCGTATATTATACTATTTAGATTTTAAGATAACCTTTATTTTATTATCGACCGTACGTAATAAAATTATAAATAATATTACGGATATCGAATAAAGATTATTAGAATTCCTTTCTGATAAAACCAAAGTTTTAATTACCCTAGATAATTAGTCGGTAAATAATCGTCAGTCCTATATATTAATAATCGGTTTTTTTATTAACGAAAATTAGATTTAATATTAGATTTTTATCGGATTTAAATTTATATTAGGAAACTATATAGATATTATATTATCTAAAATTCTTTTAAAAATCTTTAAAAACTATTTATTAGTTAGTCGAATCTTTACTATTAGGACCGATAATACCGGTAATAATAAAACTATATTCGCTAATACAATTAAATACTTTAAATAATTTACCGAGTATATTAATTATATTAATAGTAATAAGTAGAATAATATAGACCAAGAGGATATATTTAATAACGACTATTTTACTATATAGTTAACTCGGATCGACTATATTTCCGGTACTAATAGTATTAAAAATCCGATTATCTATATTCTATATCTTATATATATACTTTAAGTAGTACTATAGATACTACTCGGCTATATTAAAATTAAAACTACTAATAAATAACTCTAGAAGAATTAAAATAAAGATTATAATCTAGGTATCGTTACTAATAAAGATCGTAGACTACCGATAACTTTAGCTAAAGTAAATCTTCTATATTTATTTCGTTATTCTATTTAAACTCTATATATATAATATCCGGATTTATTTTATATAAAATTCTATATAATATATAATATATAATAAAATTTCTTTTTTCTTTTTAGACTATATTTGAAATTATTCTATATAAAATTCTATATCGTCTATAAAGTCCTATATTATTTATATCAGCTATATAGTCTATTTTCGGAGTTATTCTATATTAAATTCTGCTTTTTTTACGCTATTAGAATATATCCATATACCTGGTTTAAATTTATTTCTAATTTCTTTTAAATTAGAAAAATAAACGTCTAGATTAATATAAATAGCTAATATAAAGATAAGTTCCGCAAGCTATAATTAATAAAAATAGCCGAGGTTCGAGTTTCGCTAATAATTAATATACGATCTAATATCGAATAGACCAGAATTTATTACTAGAAAGCTTTAAATCTTTTTTAAGATATTAGTATATAGTAGGATTCGACGTATTATATATTAATCTATATATTTACTTTTCGTAATAAAATTTATAAAATTTTAGAATACTAGAATACCGTCTAGTTAAAATTTAGTAATAAGAAATAAAATTAAATTCGATATTTAATTTAAATCTTTAGGCCCTTTTATATCTTTATAAAGATATTAATTACTATAAAAAGGCCTATAATTTATCTCGTCTTATAGATCTATAATAAGTTATTTAATTATATTAAAGATACTAAGGTACGGTTTTAGAGAAAGCGGGTCTTTTAGAAAAAAGAACTTCTCGAAGCTTTAGACGCGGCTTTTACTAAACTCTTTTACTATTATAGTAAAATTTAGAGTAGTTTAGAATTATTCTATAGATAAACGGTTTTATTATATCCGTTATTTAGTTCTTTACTATTTAATAATATATCTTAAACCGAGAATACTAATAATAGTAAGTTCTAGAAAGATATTTATTAGAATATATTTAAAGCAACGTACTATATCTATTGCGATCGGTTTTCTAGAACGGTATTAGAATTAGAAAAAATATCTAGTTAATAAAATTTCTAGAGAGCCGAAATATTTAAAGACTATCTAGCTAAAAATAGTCTATAATATTTAGACGAAGATAATAATAAATTTATAGTTTATAAGAAGTAAAATAAATATAACTCGGATATTTATTATATATTTTATTTATCTATCTTCTATTAACTTTATTCTATTTCTATAGCTTAACTAGGAAAAATAAACTCGTCCTCGACTAATAGCGCGAACTAAAACCTCGGTTCCCTATTTTTATATAGATCGCGCGCGATATCTTTATTACTACTTCGTCCGGAATTATAAACGAGATATTATTTTCTATTATAAATAGAATTTATAGCGATTATAAATTATACTATTTATTAATAAATAGAATAAAGATAATCTTTCGCTAATACTATTTTAGAAAAGATAAAAAGAAACTTTAATCCTTCTATACTAACTTCTAGTAAGAAACTAAAATAGATAAAGTTAAAAATAAAAAAGAGATAGAAGTTTATAATAAAGTACTAAAAAATATACTAGATCGCGACTATATTAGCGATAAAAATAAAAATAATATAAACTAATTAGTAAATTTAACCGTTCTATTAATTCTATTATCTAATCTCTCTAATCTTAACTTTTTAGATAACGAGGCCTGGCCTTTAAGCTCGGAAGTAAACGCGGTATTCTATTATTAAAGCGAATAGTAATAGATCGATAAAGGTTTAATTAAATTAAAAAGAAAAATAGATACTAATAGTTATTATTTTTTAAAAGATTCTAATTTTAATATTATATATACTGATTTATTATTATATATACGTCTCGATTTTAATAATCGTAGAATTACTAATAGCGAGTATAGATTTAGCTAAAGGCTCGTCTATATTTATCGGAAGATATATTTTTAATTAAAACTATCTACTAGACTATTTCTTTTTACTATAATAATCCGGATTATTATACTATTTATTCTATATTATTTCGGGCTACGTAAAATCTATCGTCCGAACTAACTAAGCGACGAAAGTCTATAGATACGTAATTACTAAATTTTATCTTTACTAGATAGTAGACGTAGGCCGTCCCCTAAATATTCTCCTCTAGTATTTACTTGTCGAGAAAAGGATTAGAATCGGAATAAATATCCTACTATTCGGCGGGATTAAATAGTTTAATCTAATTTTCCTCGCGGCCTTTAATTCCTCTAGTTATATAGCGATAGTAGATTAAAAGATTTTTCTATATTACTATATTTTATCGGCTAAAATATATATATATAGCGGCTAGGATTCTAGTAGATATATTTTATTTTATAAAAGTTAGTTAATATAATTTTTACTATAGATATTTAATTATAAAAATATACCTATATATAAAGGAATCTATAGGAATTATTATATTCGTATAGTATTTAATTATACGTATTATTCTATATATACCTACAAAATTTAGCGTACTAAAATTTAACTTTTATATTAGAGATTTGTTTTTTCTAAACGCTTTATATTAGATTAAATACGCGTAGTATATATAAATATTCGCGTTTTAATATATTTTTTTCTATATAGCGGTCGAGTTTACTATCCGATATATTTTTAATTCCGAAGTTTTTTTTATCGTTTATAGTTACTATAGCTTTATATATAGGATCTAGGCCGATATTTAGTTTTCGTATCTTCGGAAAATAAAGATATAATTTTATCTTTTATAGCTTCGTCTTCGTTTAAATCCTTTTAAATATTCTTTTTACCTTTTCTAATAGTATATATAAAATTTCCGGAGTTCGTAAATATTTAATATCTAGCAGCGATTACTATTATATACTTTTTTTTAGAAGATTCTACTAGCTAGTTAATATAATATATTATAATATAAATCTTAATATATTTACTATTTTATCTAGACTTCTGCTTTGGTCTATATTTCTATATTGTTTTATTCGGCTTTAGTAGTAACTATATATCCAGAAGACGATTTTATAGTCTTTAATACGTAATTAAATACCGTACGATTAGAATCTTTTGCTTTCGATAGCTTTAGTTTATAGGGGCTATACTAAACCGTCTACGTTTTAGAGATAATTATTTATAAATTTATAGAGTATTCTTCGTCCCTTTTACGTTTATTCTATAGTCTAGGTAGACCGCTAAATTATCTCTGATTCGATTATAATATATCTATATTTATTATTAGTTTACTAAACTAACTATTAATTTATAGCGATAAAAAGTTATTCTATATAATATTCCATTTACTATATTACTATTTAGTTTTTATCGGCTCTATATACGTACCGTTAATACGGTAGTTATATAATAGTTATAAGTAGAAGAAATCTAAATTTATAGTAATAATTAGATAAAGATATACTATAACGGCGACGTTTTACTATTCTAAATTTAGTTTTAAACGATCTGCTCCGCCTAGTATTTAGATATCCGTATACGGACTACCTTTCTATACGTTTATACTATTATCTATATAGAACTAATCGGAGGATAATCTAATTATAAATAATTATAATAATAGGCCCTATAGTTAAATAAAACGTATTTAAATTAGACGTATAAAAATTTTAAAAATCGAAGAAAAATTAGTTAAAATATAATTACTCTATAGATAATAGAGTAAATAGAAATAAAATTAGATTTATTTACTATAGTAAATAGCTATAACTAATAGATATCGAATAAAAAAACTCTAGTAGTTAAAAATTCTATAATAGAAATATTTTATTTTTATATTATTAAATTCTAACTACTATAGCTAAATCTATAATAAAGAAATCTCGTATATTATATATTCTATAATATCTTTATAAAATTGATATTATTTTAAAAATTTACTACTAATAGTAAGAACCCGCGAAAGGCGCTAGTAAAGGCTCCGAAAAAGACTACTAAAGCGGCTACTAAAGCGGTCTCTAAAGCTACTAATACGCCGTAGTATAATATACGTATAAAGGTCCAAAAACGTCTTTTAAATAGAAAAACTACTATAAATAATCTATATATTAAATAGAATAAAGCCTAGTAGTATATATTCCTACGTTTTATCCTGCGAGTTATTCTATATAGACTAAATCTTTATAAAATTTAGCGACCGCGTTCCGCGATATTAAAAGATTATAATAGAGCGTAGATCTATTTATATCTAAAGTCCCTTTTATATATTTAATTCGAAAAATTATAATAGAAGCGGTTTAAATTAGATAAAACTTTATATACTTTCAAACCTTTATAATAATCTAATTTAAAGATAAAAACTTTATAGTTAACGGTATAAACTATATATAAAACTAATATATTATCTAGCGGTTAATTTTATATATATCTATATTAAACGCGTTACTATTATATAAAAAGACGCAAGATATATCGTCTAACTATTTATACTAGAACGTAAATAACTTCTATTATTTTATATAATATACTGTACTATTAATAATTTACTAATTTATAATACTTTTACATATAATTATTTCTATCTTCTCTATCTATACTATAGAGTCGCGAAATATATCTTTCGATAGACTTTATAGTATAATTAATCCGTACTATTTCTCTAGTATTAAAGATTATTTTAAAAAAATAGCCGGCCCGTTTATTAAACCGGAAGCTAAACCCGCCGTTCGCCTATATAAATCTAGAGTAAAAAAGACTATTTCGCGGCCTACGAATATAGAAAATACTAGCGGATCTAATATACTATTATCTAGAAATTGTCGCGCTAGTTTTCTAAAATAGGATATCGCGGATACTTTAGAAAAAAGAAATAATAGAAAGTAAAATAATAGTACAATTATTAAAAGTTAATATTTCTAGCGGTCGCTTCCTATAATATATCTACTACGTCGGCGATAATATATCTAAAGGCTAGTTTTTTAACATATTTTAATTACGGATAAATAGATAATTATGATAGTAGTATACGATAGTATATAAAATAGTATATAAGATAACGTAAATACGAATATATCGCTACCGCTATTAGATAAATAGGATTAATCTATTTTTTTACTTTTTCTAATTTAGATATTGGTATAGGTTCTGAATATCTAAAATCTATACTATACCAATCTAAAAGAATCTATTATATCAAATTTCAATAGATTTTTCCAATCTATTCCGGCGAGGAAAATTCTTCGAAAATAGAATACGGCGAAAAGTATTTTCTTTTTTTCGGGTATAGAATAGAATACGAAATATATATCTAATTATATAAACCAATCTTTTAATTTATTATAGTTTCTATAATATTTATCGAGTTTATCAATTTTTATACTATAAAAGCGTTAGTTAGTAGTAGAAATACTAACTTCTTTATTACTACTATTATCTTTTATCTAGCTTTTTTTTCTTTTAAATTCGGATTTTTTTATTATAGAATTGGAATTATTTAGATTAAAAGTTTAATATTAATTGATAACAGATATTTTAATGATATTTAAAATTCTATAAAACTATCTAGAAGGTCTGGTATCTCTAAATATTAGTTAGATTTATTAGTATATTTATAAACAGAGGTATAACGGGTAATTATTTAAATTAATATAAAAATAAATTAGTTAATTACTAGAATAGTATATAGCGATAACTAATAGATTAAATACGAGCTATAAAAACGTCGAGTTCAAAATCTATATAAATAAATAAAATCTTCTACTATTTAGATTATTTATTAACTAAAATAATTAAAATTGCTCTATTTTAGGATATTTATTTACTAAAACTACTAAAATTAAGGTATTTATAATATTTACTTACTAAAACTACTAAAATTAAAGTATTTATAATATTTACTTACTAAAACTACTAAAATTAAAATATTTATAATATTTATTTATTAAAACTACTAAAATATTTTATAGTATTAATATTTAGACTATTTTATATATTTTTATCTGTCGAGGCGTAATAGAAAATCTAGCGCTGTATTGAATACTATCGCGTTTTCTAAAGCACGCCGCCCGTGTTTATAATATATTACTAGTAAAAAAAAAACGGAAAATTTCGAAATATATTTATCTATAAAATTTTTATATTAAATTATCGATAGAAAAATATGTTAAATTATTAAATAATTTTAAATAAAAATTTTAAATTTTTTTTATTTACGTTAATTAAATTAAAATATAAATTCTATTATCGTATATTCGATACTAATATACTAACGTTTGATTTATATATCGAACTATTAGTATACCGGATACTAAAATCAATATCAAAATTAATTAAATAAAATTATAAAAATTTATTATATTACGAAACGGCTATTAAATTTATCGTGTATTAAATACGTTAATAAATAGAAATTTTAAAAAAATAAATATTTTTTATAAAAAAAAATTTTCTTTTTATTTAATTAATTCTATTATTTAATAGATTTATTTTTCGTATCTATTTACTACGTAGTTTTTTAAATAGAAATTTATTTTTATCAATAGAGGAATTTTTTATATATATAATAATAAATTGTTATTCAATTAATATTTAATATATTTTTTTCTATATACGTAATATATATTTGATATTTAAAATTATAGATTTCGATTAATAAATATTAAATTTTATCAAACTAAATATTTAAAAAAAAATATTAATGGCCGTAGACTATAATAATCAATTTTATCAACGGAATATATCGTTTTAATTAATTAATAAATTTAAAAGTTAAAAGAATTATAATATAAACGCAAACAAGTTACTCTATATTCGTATTATTGATTTTATAAAATATAATTTTAATACTTTTGCTTTCGATTTATTGGATCGATTATCTTTTAACCGAATAACATAACTAGTCGATCGCTTCTATATATACGTACCATCCATTCATTGAAAGACGAGTTTTTCAAGAATCTGAACTGTCGTTATCTTCAGCTTCAAGTCTTAACTCATAGTTCAAGTCGAAGCATTCTGCAAGAAGTGAACTGACACTTCCTTGCCCTTCAGGTATATCCTCACCCACCATGAATTTTCCATCAACTCGCATGTTGTCGATTGAATTTAGCTAGGAAGAGTTAGTAAGTACGTTTATCTTGGATGCTGAACGAGATTCACCTTCATACTGTAGGGATAGAGTTCTCGGGGTGAAGAAACTCCACCAGATCGCTTGACCTGCAGCAGACATCTCCGCAAAGTTTGTAGTTGGTTAAATACCGGCAGCAGTGCTTCCGACACGGGTTCCGACGAAACAATCAAGGTGTATATGTAGGCATAACTTCGTCGAATCAAATAAAGCAAGGTCTATCCATTGGCCGGTCAGAGGTGCATGGTACATGTGCAGTGAGACTTACTCGTTGAGCATGAAGATCCGCTTTGTTCCCGAATGCATCCTCGAAATTACCATTTACACGCGATTCGTCGATTCGATCAAGCTGCCGCTGATAGTCGTAGAGGTCGGTCTCTCTCAACGACCAGGCCTGTGTAATAGAAAGTTTTTCCAAATGGTTGCGTATGGAGCAGAGCTTTTCGTATGTCGGCTGAAACCGTTCGTCAATTTCCCCTTGTCTGGAAGCAAGTGTTAGTCTTTCCTTGAAATTGAAAGCTTCCAGTCCGAGGTACACCTTTCAAGTACAATCTCCGACCACTTGAGGCAGCGGTTCAGTAATTCGGTAGCCACATTCTGCCCGGCTGGTGTTGTCTTGTTCTCCACTAGAAACTTCCCGTCGACCATGGTAGCCTGAATCTCGCGGAGTTGATCCTGGAAACCTTGAACTTCACCACTGGGAAACTAGCAAATTGGTAAGCTCCATTAAGACCGAAACCAGGATACAGCGGAGATACCTTTTGTCTCGTGTTTGCTGCGGATATCGAGCGCAATATGGAGACCAGTCTTTCATATGTAGGGGTCAATTCCAGCGATAGGTCCGCAAGGGACAATTGCAAGTCTGACAACAGTTGGCGGCATGTGTTGAGGCGATTCCTTAGAAGCTTGAGGAGATGAGGTGAGTGACTCTCCTCCCCCTTTTTCAGCGTCTCCTGCATTGAATCTAGTGCTTGGCCGGCAGATTCAAGATCTTTTGGGGAGTAGAATGCCGCTTCTTTGAGATGATCGAGAAGTCGCTGTCCGTTATCAACATGGGTTACTCGCTCAAGCTATCGGTCTGCATACTCTGATGGTCGAGGTCATCGAGTAGCTAGCAAAGAATTAGCCCGTTCGTTCGCCCAGTAGAGTCTCACGTTGTTTTGACAAAGGACTCACACTGCAGGCGCTTCATTGTTGCGTCCAATGGTAAGGTAAAATAGAGAGATTAATTGAAAACAATCGTCAAGAACATTATCCACTTTTGAATAGTCGGTTAGATATATGTTACCGCTTCAGTGTCAGCTTTATAGGGCAACGGCACCTCGGTTCTGCTCCAATGGCTTGTCATGTTCTTCTCTGATGACATTGAGGAGATGCACCTGCTCAGTAACCTGTTCATAGAGGTCGAGTACATCGTGAGACTTGATGTAGGTCGATCTGTCTTGCTTCAGGAGGGAGAGTTTGTCCCTGGTGGCCAGGAGTCTATCCAGAATGGGTTGCTCTTTTGGATCGAGCGCAATCGGGAAAGAAGGCGAGTCAGTCATGATAGCTTCCGTCAATGGCACGGTGCATGGTGTACATTGCTCCGTCCCGTCATGAATGTCATGGCTTCACACAGCGACCTATGATACTGACTCACTGAGTTATTTAGAAGCCCGCAAAACGGATATAGGAGATAACGATAAGAGGGCGCTTAGTCGTTTAGTTCTAGTGTAGCCGACAAGGCTTGTACTAACGATTTGCTGGACGCACACTGCACCGATATTCGATATTTGATATTATTCAAGCTCGCCTTCCTAGCACAGAAAATCGCAAAGCGCACATTCAACGACAATGTCGAACTCCGAATTAGCCACGTCTTATGCAGCATTAATACTGGCAGATGATGATGTGGAGGTTACGGTAAGTCACAGTCTCGCTCCTTGCCTGCACGTGTCTGCTCACGGACGATTCGATCAGCCCGATAAACTTCAGACTCTTATCAAAGCAGCCAATATTGATGACGTTGAATCTATATGGACCACCCTCTTTGCGAAGGTAAGGCTATGCTCTCTCCTGCCACGGACATAGTTGGTTGCTCGGTTATTGCCTGACGTGATCCAGGCGCTCGAAGGCAAAAATATCAAGGACATGCTGTTGAACGTCGGTTCTGGCGGAGGAGCCGCTGCTGCACCTACTGGCGGCGCTGGAGGTGGAGCAACCGAGACGGCTCCAGAGGAGGTCAAGGAAGAAAAGAAGGAAGAAGGTACTGCACTCAATCCTTATCATCTACAAATCGTTCGCTAACGCCACTCCTACCCTCAGAAAAGGAAGAATCGGACGAAGACATGGGTTTTGGGCTGTTCGACTAGAGCATGCACCTCTTGAGCTTTCCAAGCGAAGTAGATGTATCTTCAGGGTCTGGATGCATCAAGACGGGGACCCATGACGGCTTCAAGAAAGATAATTCACCAACTGTGTCCAAACTTCGATCCTCGAGACTCAATGCCGCTTACTTCGATGCAACACTCTCGTATACCATTGGTAACACTCCTTTTGCGAGCATGAGAGATAGCAAAATTTCTCGTATGGCGTTGAAGGCGCTGCAAGATCGTGCCACCTACAATATCATCAACCATAGGGAATACTGAAATTAGAATTTGGGAAATTTTCGAGGAGCTCCGATGTGGCATGTATTACATCACTTTATGCTATTGGAAGCGCCGTATCTGTGGAATTGGACAAAGATCATGATGTCCTCACCCATGGTCCCTGTAATACATCAGCAGTCTTCCGGGCGATCGGAAAGCATGCATTACCAAGTGAGCCAATGAGCCAGGGGAGGTTGGCCAGGAGGTAATTCCGTTGAATAGAATGGAAGATGATCTAGGTTTCTTTAGGACCGCTGTCTCTGATCATTTTTGAGTGTAGATTGAACTTACTCCACCTCCATAGGTCAAGTTCCCCAGAAGTGATAGTACAAAGAAAAGGAGCGAAAGTCCTGTCAATCAATCAATGCCCCATAATATACGGAACCGTGGACTGAAACAACCTTCGCAAGACTCATCTCGATAGTTCTTCGCTATCTGTGGAATCCGTGCGCTGAAATGAATGCATCAGCGGTTGTTGTAAGATGAGCAAGAGTTGCAGCTCACCCCAGATAACACCCTGCTGATACATAACCGAGGATTTCCGCGCCTATGGGCCCCCCAACATTTGTGTTACGGTGGTGCTCGTGGACAGGGGCCCACAGCCCCGTCTTCCAAGCAAGAGCCCAGCCTACTGCCCCAAGGATACAGACACAAAAGATAATTACGATTTCCTTGGCCCATGGTTTGGTCCATCCGTTTTTTTCAAGATTATCGGCAACCAGAGCCTCGTCTCCGTCGGTGTTCGATTGCCCTTGAGCAGCAGAGGAACGACGACGGGAGCCAGGCAATCCAGCACTACTGGTCTGCCTTGCTAACAGAGGCTGGCGTGGATCCTCCGTGCTTTCATCCTGTGCAGATGACGATTGATGAAAGATGCGGCCAAAGAAGTAATCGTAGTATAGACACTGCAAAATCAAAATGGCATCTGCAAGGCAGAAGTAGAACGCAAGAGCGATGACCGTGGGGACCAATTGAGCCCAGACGGCGCCGATAAGGTTGGTCAGATCACCTACAAACCAAACAGCCAGGAAAGCCAGAGAAATACCCTGCGCGTTCTTTGCTTTGTAATTCTCCGCAAGTTGGGGCACCTGGAATGTCGTCGTGAGTCAACTGTCAGAGCTTTCAAGGCTGCAGGCAACTTACAAGAACTAAAATCCAGGAGACGAGCGAGATTGAGCCTAAAATGCCAGACAGCGCTTCCCAAAACGAAAGATCATCCATGATATTTTTCATGCAAAAGCGACCAATGACAATTCTAGGCAGATCAATACTGCACCAATGATTCAAGAACAAAGCTGCGTGAAGTACCTTACATTACCTTAAGGTAATAGTGATTTCAACTGTGCATGCGCTAAAAAAAAAGGGGGGGGGATAATACCTTAAACGTGGCGCCGTGAGGTTTATTTTAAAACTCAACCCCTACTACGCCGTCAACTTCAACACTCAGACGTTGTGCTCTGTTTTCTCCCATCACCCGAAGCCACCGTAATTTCTGTCGCTACCAACTTCGCATTCCACATTTCGCAAAATCCAGGTGGCTCGGGGTTATCCAAGAACACAAAGCCATCTTTTATCTATTTCCGTCGCTCCACGGTCGTTGTGAACCAGAGAGCTGCCGCCATTACTAATTAGGCACAACACGCTTCTGACAGAATGCTTCTCAAAGCAAGAATCCTTCTGCTTTCTTCGACCATTCTACTATCTCTGCTGTCGAACATCAGTGGCGCTTCAAATATCGACCATGCTCTTCAGCATCGACAGAATATACCCGTTGGCACCGGTGCATCTGCTAGTAATGTCTCGCCATCAAATTCACCCACAGTAGCGACATCGGCAGCGTCTCCGAATAGCCCGACATCATCGCCAGACAACTCGCCCGAGTCTCCGTCACCCGCATCGGCGGACCAGACGACAAGTGATGAGGCCAACGATAGCCCTTCACCATCAGCCACAATTCCTCCACAGTCAGCGACGCAAGAAGTCAATCAAGGATCTACCAGTACTGTGCAAGACCCAACCTCATCTGGTCCCCGGTCGACGACCACCACACCATCGGCAGCCCGAAACGGTGACAGTTCCACAGCAGATCAGACCCTGTCCAGGTCGGTCAGTAGCCAGACACAGCAGTTCGTCACGACGGTCGTCACAGTCAGTGGCAGCAGTACACGCACTCGTATCTCCACCGGCAGCACAGTGGTACCTGTCTCAACCTCCTCGGTCACATCAACCAAGAATCCAACAACTCTCGATGAAAACGAAAGTGGTTCGAGCAAGTCCGGGCTAGATTCTTCACAGAAGCGAATCGTCATTGGCGTCGTTGTGGGGATCGGGGGGGCGATCCTGCTGGGTGGTATCGCCGTCGTAGCTTGGAGGATATGGGGTCGTAAAGGACGTGCGACGGATGACGACAACGATTTGATGGACTCCCACCCAGGGTCGTCTGGCCGTGAGAAACAGAGCAGCGTTAGTGGCCAGAGCCCGTTTCGATCAACACTGGACCAATATCACAACCAGACCGGACCTGTGAACACAGCCTCGAACTTTTGACATTTGTATGAGTACCCTGATGAGGCGCATAGATTCATGTCCATTATGATTTGCAGCAATACAGGCGCCGATTGAAGGAATTGATAATTAATATTTTTCTTGTATCATGAGAGCGAGCATGCTGGCGTTCTGCTTACCATGGTGGATGATTGAAGATCCATCACACATGAATCTCCATCCTGACTCTACATATCTTGTTAGAAGACGCTTGATGTCCTGTAATTTCGTGCTCACATCATGTATGATGCAGCTTCCATACCATACTTACGCGAGATGATGTGCTGCGATTGCTGCCTCGGTAGATGACGTAATATATCCGCACTTAACGCGTAGAGTACCTTTTCGACACGCGTCGAGGCTGATCAGGCTGATCATATATACTGATCTCAGTATGTCTGTAGTATTCGACCCTCGTATCCTAAGCTGCAAGTCCTCTCGTACAAGGCCGATCGTCCTCCGAGATTCAAATGCCCGCAAGACCATCGTTCGTGCCATGGCGCCCTCAGCGGGAGAAAAGTACCGAAGTACAAGTTCATGCCAAACCACGAAGAAAACCGACAAAGAAAACACGCTTTATCATGAGCAGCGGCGACGCACGTTTCTTGACAAGGTTCGTCGGAAAGGTGAGGATAAGAAATGGGACATTCGGGGTGAACAGGTTCGCAATTAATAGAGCCCCTGGATTTTCTAGCTACATGATTGAGCCTGGCGGTAGATACTTCGTGAAGACTTCTTAACCATCGAACGCCGCTGGATCGAATCGCAGAATCTTTCTGCTCCACCTCCTTTGATCTATCCCGAAGACGATGACATGAAGGATACGATATCAGATAAGGAACATCAAGGTACGTAAATCGACTCCCTTTCCTTTCTGGCATATCTCATAAAATGTAGCCGATGGAATGATCGATCAAGTCCTTTCGCAGGAGAATGAAGAAGTCGACGCATTAGTATCCTTATTCGAAGAACACTCCGACGGAGCACGCGATGAAATCAACAAGCGTGTCGATTACGGCAGTGACGATGAGAAGTACGATTCGATATTCTTGGACCTCCTCTCCAGTACCTTGAACGAAGGACTTTTGATACCCCATGCCGGGCAGGACTTTTCCCAAGCCAACAACGAGGCGCTCGCCACCGAAGCAATGGACACCAGTGGAGGATGACAAGGCGGGCAATGTATTCCTCACAGCGTTCCGGGTTGTGTAAACACAGAACGGAACAATACGTATCCAAGTCGGCTCACGGACGAGCGTCGTGAACTCCGTGTTTTGTCAGAACCTTTGGAAAGGCGCCATATCCCGTCACGGTAGACAGAAAATGCGCCTCATACTCATGAGAATGACTGGACTGAGCGGTACACCTGACTTGGGTTATCGGTGACTGAATCGTTTACTGCTGCGGACAATTGGAGTCCATGTCTTGCAAAGCCGTTTGGGCACCACTCATGTCGCCAACAAGATCCGCTGGAGGACTGCCTGCTGCTTGCATCTGATCACCAAACTTCAGCTTTGGACCCGGATTTTGAATCATGATAATCTACCTCTTGCATCCGTACTACAATGTATTCCCGGTCCTTTGCATTGGCATCAGAGTATGTGCTCTCTTCGAATTTGCCGACGATCTCTGTGATGAGTCGTTGTTGCTTTTCGTACCTCAACAGGTCATCCGCCTCGACACTGGCTTTATGGTTGGACATCCAAGCTGGAAACTTATCGTTCAGCTCTTTCATCGGATCATACAGGATGTCTTTGTTGGTCAGCTGCTCCATCATGGTCATTAGCATCTTCGAGAATTCTGGTTCGCCTGCTGAAGCACTTGAATCACCATTCTGCATTTCTTTGAGCATTTGGGCAAAGATGTCCTCTGAATCGCCCGCAGCAGCTTCAGCATGTGCTTTGTTACCTGAATCTTGCATCCGCTGCATTGTCCTGAGTATGGCGTCCTGAAACGATTCATCGGCTGCAGCCGCGGGAGTGGCCTGGGCAATATCTGAGGTTGGTGGGACTGATGCAGAATCCGTCTCAACTGCGGCACTGAGCTCGTGTAGAATTGCTTGAATCTCTTTTCGCATTTCCGGATTTTCCTCTCCGTCTCCCATCAACGCGGCCATCTGGGCTTGGAGCTGTCGTGTTAAATCATCTGTTGTAGTGGGGCTCGATCCATGGTCTGGTGGGATATTCTGTTGTTGGGTATGCGCTGGGGGGCCGCTCTTCTCGCCCGTTGTGATCTTTGAAGACGAAAACTCGTCGAGCAGGTCTAGTCTACTGATTAGTCTTCCGAGCTGTAGAGCATCGAATTTGACGGAAACAACACCGTCTAAGTCATCTAAGTCATCCTCGTCCGGGTCTGGCACCTCAACGTCATCTGCAACTGACGTTGTAGTCGCGGATGGCTCTGCTGCAATTGACTGCTTGTCATTGTGTGGCCCGTCCATGTGAACTATCTGATTAGCATACTCCACATCCTAAGAGGTTGTGTTACGGCAGCTCTTGAGCGTATAAAAGGATAAGGTATGGGTGTGCAACTGTAATATGGACTCAGGCCTGATCTGGCAGACCTCGGCACCCAATTAGTGCGTACTCCGTAGAAAGGCACTTAATGTTAAATGACGACTAGCACTGTACTGGTTAGGTAATCCTGTCACAATTGGATCATTTACCTTAATTTTCAATGCAATGGACTTTGTATTGATAATATCTGTTGATACCCCATCTAGGCTGGTCATATTCAAGTGACATACCTTCTGGACCTGTGTACTAGAGGGACTGATGCTTTTGAGAGTACTTAGCTTTCGGCTTTGTTCGTCCAGGCAGCAGAAAGAGGCACTGAACTGAACCAGGAACGAGTCAATCTAGACGGGAGTCATACCATTCAGATCGATCAGCCTTTGATGCAAGCTTTCGACTGTCGTGGCAGTATCCTCAGCGCACGCTGCTAAACAGTGTGATAAAACAATTTCCAAAGTCTTGCATACTCAACCAATCCTCTGTCATCGTTACAAGGAATTACGCCTCGGTGAAACAGGCATTTTCAAAGTGGGCTATTCTGCTATAGGTACTGCTGCCTTTCGAGAGTTGACTGTACCCCATGTATTCTGAATTTGCGATTGTTTACACTATCTTTGATATCTCTCTAAAGAGATTGAAGTCTTCCTTCGTTGCTCCAGCCGCGATCGTTAGCAAAACATGGCTCTTTGCCAGAATCGTCTACAAGAAGAGCGGTCAGTCCTTTCCCCAAACTCAAACTTATGTTACCAAAGACCAACGAACCGCGGCGATTTAGGAAGCAATGGCGAAGAGACCACCCATTTGGCTTCTTTGCGAAACCTGTTCGTACATCCCAGGGAGTCCTCGACCTGAAGAACTGGGAATGTGGCGTACCGGGCAGAGACAAGACGCTTTGGGAAGGTGGATTGTTCAAGTTGACCGTGGCCTTCCCTGACGGTCAGTACCGTCACACGCTATGTAATAATCAAGCTTATACATTCCCAGAGTATCCGACCAAACCGCCAAAATGTACGATCCCACGGAGGCAGGATTCTACAAGATTGCTCACGTCTACTAGGCAAATTCGTACCACCACTCTTTCACCCAAACGTCTACCCATCTGGCACTGTCTGTCTCTCGATTCTCAACGAAGAGGAAGGTTGGAAGCCAGCGATTACCATCAAGCAGATACTTCTTGGTATCCAGGATCTCCTAAATGATCCTAATCCCGAATCGCCCGCGCAAGCCGAAGCCTACAACCTGTTCAAGAAGGACCGTCAAGCGTATGAAAAAAAGATCAAGCAGATCGTGAAGGAGAATCCTGCACCTTGAGCAAGCCATCGAACCGTATCGAAGGCTCCTCTCCTCTAACCTGGCAAGAGCGTCATCGGACAAGGGTTGAGAGAAACTGCTTGTTACCATGCTATTTGGGGGCGACATTGTACAGAACATAAGACATTCACATAGATTGGCTCTTGATGAATCTCGACGATGTTGATGCACATATCTTGGCGAACGATCCCGCGCTAACCCCCACCTCGTGCTTTTCTGGTCCGTGCTTTCCACCATCAGTTCGTAATTACCTTTCTACCCGAATTGCAAATAGTGACTCAGATTCGGCAACGAGATAACAACCCATGTCAAGTCACCAGGCTTCCAGCTCCGTCGGCGTTCTCCTTCCTGCTCCTCCTGTTCGTCTCTGAAGCCCTGACCCTATTGAAAGCCGCCAGGCCAGAGCCAGAGACAACGATTTTATCTCCAGCAAACCCAAACAATGTGTGGCATTTTCGCATGTCATTGGTCAGTAACTTATGTCAACAGAGGAGGATTGCGTCCGAGCAGCGGTGTTCCGCTGACTCTGCACCAAGTCATCCCGATGTACAGCAATTCAAACCCACCGCGTTGCGGATGGCCAAGGCGTACGCTGATAGCCCCAATTCCAATTGTCTTGGTACTGATCGTGAGCAGCGCAAGGCACCGAGGTCCCGATTGGAGTACGCTGATCGTCGTCATGGCTCGCGTGATTGATTACTGATCGCTGTTAGGCGGCAATTTCACGGCAAACAACACCAGTACGCTTTCTGCTTGCTTGCAAAGTTCGGCTGGCTGAGAGATTTGCAGTATTGGCCCATGAACGCTTGAGTATTGTCGGCGTTGGTTAGAGCCCGTGTCCCTGTATCTACACAGACGTTGAACCCGACCAGACAGCGGCGCTCAGCCATTAGTGAACGGGGACGGCTCGCTCTCACTTGCGGTCAACGGAGAGATCTACAACCATAGGGTCCTTCGCAAACAATTGGAACAACCTTACGACTTTAAGACGCATTCCGATTGCGAAGTAATCATACCTCTGGTGTGTCAATCTCCAAACGACGTTGATGCTTCTCTAACGTGCCGAAGTACATGAAATATGGATTGGACGCACCCAAGTATCTGGATGGGATGTTTTCGTGGGTTCTATATGACAAAAATTTGGATCGGATAATCGCTGCTCGGGATCCGATTGGTATCACCAGTTTCTACCAGGGATGGTCAAGCAAAACGCCAGGCGCTGTCTATTTCGCATCAGAGCTGAAATGCCTCCACCCGGTATGCGACAAAATTGTCACATTTCCGCCCGGCCACGTTTATGATTCCTCCACGGGCAGTACTTCAAGATACTTCCAGCCCCCATGGTGGAACCCTCTCGATGTTCCGAGAACGCCAGTGGACTACAAGCTCTTGCGAACGTCACTCGAAAAATCAGTACGAAAGAGGCTCATGGCCGAGGTTCCTTATGGCGTCCTTCTTTCGGGCGGTCTCGATTCGAGTTTGGTCGCTTCAATCGCACAGCGGGAAACACTCAGACTGGGCAACAAGCAAAGAAGCAAAGCCAATGGTTATATTGCGATGGATCAGCAACCAAGTGAGCAATTAGTCGGCATTGATGATGCGGATGAATTGTCCACGATCACCTGGCTCCCGCAACTGCATTCGTTCTCGATCGGACTTCCGAATGCCCCCGATACGAAAGCGGCGCTGGAGGTAGCCAATTTCTTGGGGACCAAACATCACAACTTCACGTTTACAATCGAGGACGGCCTAGAGGCACTCTCAGACGTCATTTACCATCTCGAAACCTACGACGTGACGACAATTCGAGCGTCCACACCCATGTTTCTGCTCAGCCGGAAGATTAAGGCCATGGGGGTGAAGATGGTGCTCAGCGGCGAAGGTAGCGATGAAATATTTGGAGGATACCTGTACTTCCACGCTGCACCAAGTAATGAAGCTTTCCATGAAGAGACCGTCCGACGTATCAAGAATCTGCATCTTTCTGACTGTCTTCGTGCCAACAAATCAACTGCGGCGTGGGGAGTCGAAGCCCGTGTCCCGTTCCTTGATCGGGAGGTGAGTATCGTCGTCGCTCCGTTCAGTATGCTCTCAATTGACGTATCGTAGTTCGTGGAAAGCGCGATGAACGTTGACCCGGCTGAAAAACTCATAAAGGACGGCCGCATGGAAAAGTATATCTTGCGGAAGGCTTTCGATACAACGGACGAACCCAATGTGCAGCCGTATCTGCCGCAGCATATTCTATGGAGACAGAAGGAGCAATTCAGCGACGGGGTGGGTTATGGGTGGATCGATGCCTTGAAGAGCAACGCGGAACAACATGTGAGCGACGAGCAAATGCAGCGTCCGAAAGCGGAGTGGGGAGATGACGTTCCGGATACCAAAGAGGCTTATTGGTACCGTCTGATGTTCGACGAACTTTTCCCTCCCCAATGCGCTTCGACTGTCATGCGCTGGGCGCCTACCTGGTCGAATCAAAGCGATCCCAGCGGGAGGTAAGCTAAAGAGCTGACCAATATTTGCCAAAAGATAGCTAATTGATACGCCAGGGCAATCTCTACACACCTGGCAAAATACGAGAAGGGCACGAAGTGATTGTATCGGTTCGCCTTCAGTGGGAGCACGATGTTAGCGACCACTATCTGCGTGAAATGTGTCTAGATAGAATGATGATGTTCATAGGATCAAATAATCCAATTTAGATACCGGTGTCCCACAACGAACAATAACTCTTGCAATTGACATTACTACAAATTCGTCTTTTCCGTAGGGATCGCCACCAGTGAATGGAGGGTAGGTGGATAATCACTGAACATGATGGGGTTTACCTAGATGATAATCCATATAAACGGCAGGGGGTCGTTTAGTAGGTGCTACGGCCAGTCCGTTCGTCGTCTGCTGAGGCCCCGTTTGGGCGTCCCAATTTTATGCATCCCAACTGCGATTCCTGTATTTTAAGCAGTAGTCTGAGCCGTAGGGAAGATAGATGGTACCTTAGCTACCTTAGCGTAGTTAATTTTAACTTAGAGTTAGTCTTTACTCTATACCCTAGATATTTGCGTAAAGTAATATTTCTAAATTCGATTTAGCTAAAAAGATTTCGTAAAAACGTTCGAAATTAAATTCGAAATTATAGATAGATTGGCTATTTCGGGTCGAATTTTCGTTAGTATTTTAGAAATCCGATCCGAATTTTAGTAATTCGATTCGATCTAATCTACTAAAAAGTATAGATCGGTTTCTAAAATTAGAATTAAAAATTAAATCGAATTATAAAATAAAAATCGATAGAAATCTAATCCGGTCTATAAAATATTTTAGAATCGTAATCGGAAAACACTATACTATTACTAAAATATACTATTAAAAACACTAAAAAATACTACTATTATTACTAAAAAATACTATTATCGAATATAGTATAGATTACCCGTATTAATTAATTGGAAAATATTAATCTATAGGGTAAACCTTTAGTATATATGATATTTAGTACTATATACGTTTTTAGTAGTTAAAATATAGTTTAATTAGTATAATAAAAGTCCTTTTTCTTTAATATCGTTTTCTACTATCTCTATCGGCCTAAATCTTTTCTATCAACCTAAATTATTAATTAAAAAATACTATAATCTTAATATTACTCTTTTAAATATAGAATATCTAAATCTACTATTTATAATATATTACTATCTAGAACTAACCTTTAATATTAATAGATTCTATTATCTCGCGTTAAAGATAATAAATAATTATTCTAAATTCATTTTTCTTTAATATTGTTTTCTATTATTTTTACCGCTATTATAATCTTCTAAATATAGCTTCTATCTTTTTCTACCGATTTAAAATATAATATATTCGATAACCTTGTTACTGCCGTTAATATTTTCGTTAAAAAACAAGGCTACGTAATATAAAAAATAAATATAAAAAAGAATCCTATTAGTAAATAAATAATTATTAAAATCTACCTCGTCTATACTAAATTAGATATAATTAAAAGGCGTAGTAAAAATCGTAATATAGCTAGTAACCGATATAATTACTACTAAAAGGCCGCGGCAGTCGATAAAAAAATCTATAATATATAAAAATTATATTTTATTAAAAGTTTTTATTTTAGATATAAACTAGTAGATTCTAAAAGCTTTACTATTTATTGCCGCGTTAATATAATTCCGGAACTTATAGAAATTATATATTAACGGATATAGTAAACTAATACGTCTAGCTAAATCCTCGATTCCTTTTATAATAAAATAGAGAAAAAGAACTAACGTTTTCTCGTAAAAACTTAGAATATCTATAATACTAAACGTACTATTAAATAGAAAGTTCTTCGCGGATTTATATCTATATAAACTCTATTAAAAATTCTTTTTAAAAAGAAGAATATAAAAAAATAGGTTTTTAAAACTCGTAAAAATCGCTATAGCTAATTAATATATCTCTTTTACGCTAACCGGAAGATATTTAAACTACTAAAATAAAACTATAAAGTTTTTATCGTTAACTATATATATAAAACTAATAAATTTAAACTATTTTTCTATATCGTTTTCGGATATATACCGATAAAAATAATATTTATTATCGTCTATATATTTATTTTCTATAAGAAAAAAGAGGACTACTTTTAATTATTATTATAGATTAAACTTTTTTATAACTAACTATAGATTCTAGACCCTGGTCTTTTCGATACTAATATAGAGTAAGCTTTTACTAATATAATTTTTATTATCTTTTTCGAAGGTAATTATATTCTATATTTCTATTATATCGATAATAATATAAAGATTTAAATATACCGATCCTTTTATTTTTAAATAGAGATTAACGAATTTATAACTATATAGAAAGCAGTATATAACGTTTTAATAAAAGTAAAAATCTATAAAAACTAGAAAGCGCTAGAAACTAAATATAAATAAATAGATTCCGAGTTTATTAACTACTATTTCGCTATATAGCTAGATAAAAAAGCGGAAAAGTTCTACCGCTACTATACTAATAAGCTTTTAAACTTCGGTATTATTATTTCTAACAACGTCGAAAGAGTTTATATAAAATTAAAAAATCGGCTACTATTATCTATAGGAAATCTAGAAAAAGTAATCGAATAAAATAATAGTTTTATTAGATATTAGGTCTTAGAGTATAAATTCGCTATTACTAAATCTAAAGAATAAATTCTATTTAATTATTATTTTTACCTTTTCTAAAAATTTAATTTTAAAGTTATACGGATAGTATATAATAAAATCTTTAAATAATACTAGATAGTTAAAAATCTTCCCGAAAGTTAAAATCTCGGGAAATATAGTAGCTAGTTTTACTATTCGATAGGCCTTTTCTATAAATACGAGATTTAGAAGCTTCTTTTCTAGAATAATAGCGCCGGTATTTTCGAGAAAAGTAACTACTATAGATACTAGTACTATCAGCGAGATCTATATTATAGTTTATAATCTTGAATTTAATTAATAAACGACGTTTAGTATTATACGATTAATATTACCGATAAAAAAAATAAAGGCAAGCTAGAATCTCTTTAAAAAGACTAGTATTATTAATATTAATCTATTAACGTATAATATTTTCTTTCCTTTTAACGTCGAAATCGCAGCTACTTTTACTCGAAAAAATAAAGATATAGCTAGAAATATATCTATAGATAATAATGATAATAACGATAATAATAAAGAAATCTATAAAATCGATATAAAGACTTTTAAAAAATAGTAGAAAGGATTTAGCAAGGCCTTTTATTTAACTATCGATAATTTTTTCAGTAATAACTTTTCTAATAAAACTACTATTTTAGAATTTTTCCGTATTAGTAATCCTCTATATATCTAGAGTAAAATGAAGCTAAAAGGATCTATTAAAGCGAATATAGCTACTCGTAAATAATAGATATTTAAAAACTCTTCTTATAGACTCCTATCTTTATTCGAGTTTGTAGAAACTAGAATTCGCGATATAGAAAAGCAACGTATTAGATAACAGCGTCTCTATCGTAGGACTAAATTAGCTAAACGCGCTCGTATAGTAATTAGAAAAAAAAGTCGGAGAGAAGCTATATAAAAAGAAAAAGCTATAATACGAGATATAATACGAGATATAATACGAGATATAATACGAGATATAATTCGAGGTATAATACGAGGAACCGTATAAAAGACTATATAGAAAACTATATAAACTATATAAAATCGAGAAAAAAGAGATTTTAAATCTTTTTAGAATTCTCTAAACCTATCTACTAGCGACAATAAATAGCTATTACCTTTAATACGAAGCCGAAAAAGCCGTAGAAATCGAAAACGTTAAAAAAATCGTATAGAAAAATTATAAAATAGAATTAGAAAAATTAATAAACAATCTTAACGCTTCGACGTTATTATAAATAATAACATCGAATATAAAAAAGCGCGACGTCTTTTTATAAATAATAATAAGGTAGGCGATCAGAAGGTTATAGAACGAAACTAGTAAATAAAGAAAAAGTCGGCAAAGTAGTTATAGATAGAAATAGAAAAACGTTGAGCGATAATATAATATATAATTAAGAGCTTTTAAATATATAGATTTAAACGTTTTATAATAATTGAATAAATTAGTTAATTAGCTTTCGCGTAGTAAAAATAAATATATATAGATAAAAATCAGAGCTAAAATCGCTATATTCGATAAAAATAACGAAATAAAAGAAAATAATAGAATAGCAATTTAGTATTCCGATTAGTTAAATTAAATTTAATAAATATAGTATTTTATAGTCATCTCTATAGTATTATTTCATATTTCTAATAGTATTTTTTAGTTATAGTATAATGTTTTTCGATTACGATCTATATTTTATATATAATATATTACGATAAATATTATATTATAATATTATAATTAAATAATTAATTTGTAATAAATAGAGATAATATATTTAGATAATATATTTTATCAAACTAGAAATCTTTTTACTAATATAATTAATTAATTAAATTTTATTTAAATAGATTAGACTGGCCGTCGGGTCGAATTTCAAATTCGGATTAACTAACTCGACTCGATCCGAATCGAGTTAGAAAATTCTACGGTTCGACCCGACTCGAATTTTAATTCGGATTATATAATCCGATTCGATTGAATTAATTTATTAAATTTATATAATTTATTTAACTCTAGTATAAAAGCTATATAAATTATTTAAAAAATTTCTAATTAATTAATTACGTTAACTAAAAAAAGTCTAATTAGATTAAATCTATTAGTTTAATATATTATCTATAATTAGAATTAAAATATAATCTATATATATATTTATTATATATATAGAAAGTTCAGCGAATATTCGAATTTAACCCGGATTCGATTCGGATTCGACTGTTTAGTAAATCGAACCGGTTTAACCCGCTAAAATCGGGTCGGATTCCCGATAATTTAATAGAAATCCGACCCGAACGGCCAGATTAAAATAGATAGATATAACTTTTATACTAGAATTATACTTTTTTATGAGAATTTAGTAATTTTAATATATTAAATTTAAAAATCCGAATTTAATCTAAAATTAAATCGGATTAATATCTAGAAAAATTAAAATCGATTTAAATCGGTATCTAGAAAAATCGGAACCGATTCGAATCGAATTAATTTTTTTAATTCGGATTCGAAATCCGATCCGACTGTCAATCTAATTATAGATTTTAATTAATCTAATATATTGAAAGCAAATACGAATTTAATATTATTTAACTGTAAATATATAATATTATAGAAAACTTTTACTTTTTAAAATACGATTTATAAATAGTTAAAACTAAAATCGAAAGATTTAAACGAAATTTAAAACAGATTTTATTATAATAAATAGTTATATAAATATATTAAATAATTTATATATCGTATTATAATAAATTAAAAATACAAATAGTTATAATATTATATTACAAGTCAAAAATTATATATAAAAAAATAGATTTTTATAATAAATTAATATTAATAATAGATTTCAATTATAATCAACAGAATTTTTTAATATTATTTTTATCTTTAATTATAACGTCGCTATAAGAATAATATTGATATAACGATACAATATTAATGAATTAATTTTAAAAATTATAACGTTAATAATTAATAAATATATATTAAAAATTCTATTAATATAATAAAAATTCTAAATTTAAAATCGAACGATTTAAAAGATTTTAATTTTTAGAAATCGCTAGTAGTAATAAAGTAAATAGCAGCGTAATTATCCGTCTAATCCGTTCCGTATAAAAATTAATATTAGTACGAAACGAATCTATTAATTAGATATACGAAATCGATTAACTAGTTTTTAAACTAATATATTATTATATTAATTTTAAATATAATATCAATTTTTAATATTAAAATCTCTTTAGATAATTATATTTATAAAATTTGAAATATTTATCGCGAATTTAGTAATTTTATAATATAACGTTATTTACTATTATATATTTAGAAAAAAATCGATAAAGGAAAAAAAATATATAGAATCGATAGAATATATAAAAATTTTATTTTAATATTATAACGTTAATATCTAGTTTCGATATTTAAAATATATTATTAACGGAATTATTTATTTATTTTTATCGATTTCTTTTCTAGCTATTTTCGTAATCTAGTTATTATACGCGCGATATAACTAAAAAAAATCTATATTCGATTAATATAATAGAAATTGTAAAAATATTCGAAAATTGAATCCGTTATTAATTTACGATTTCTTTTTTTAATAAAGTTTTCAAATCGATTCTATATATTTTATAATATTTATCGTAGAAAATTTATATTATATTATCGAAATTATTGGTTATAAAAAACAATAGATTATAAATATAAACGTAAATAGAAACCGATATCGATAACGCTACGTTTTATATAATAGATCGTTTTTTATAGAATATTTTATAAAAATAACCGATTTTTCTTTTAATAAATTATTAATATTCTATTTACTTCTATATAATAAATATTTATTTATATCGAAAAATCTATTAATATAATAACGTGATAAATAGAATTTGTATAGTAAAAGATTTCGTATTTTTTACTTTCTATAAATAGAATCTACAGATATAATTAATCTGGCTGTTTTATCGGATTTCGAACCCGGATCGGAGAAATCGACCCGAGTTTCTAACTATATTAGAAAGAAAACTAACTTTAACTAGTAATTTTAACGCGTTAGCTACGTTTATCGCGAAGTCGGATCGCTACTTTGAACCGAAGTGGCCAGTCTAGATATAATAGATAAAAAAATTTTGGTAAATAATTTTATACGTTATTTAAATTTCGTTAATCGCGGTTTATTAAATATATTGGATTAAATATTTAATTAAATCAAATACGTAACTTTATTCGTTTATCTATAAAGAAGCTTTCTATCTATATAAAAATAAAAAATTATTATTTGTATTTTAAATCGATTTATAATAATAAATAGTATGAAAATATTTTTAATAGAAATTAAATAATATATATATAACGTTTATAAATATTAATTTCTATTTATAAATATAAATTATACTAGTAATATTCCTCGTATTTTCGAAAATACTACTAATATTAATTAAATCTATTATTTTATTTGTTTTTTTGGTGCCCGGTCAACCGTCGGTTCCGTAAGCAATTCACTTCAGTGTTGGTACGCTAGCGTTGGATACACGGTATAAGAACTAGTACCTCAGTCCAATTGACTCAAACCAAAGAACTATATAAAATTGACTCGAATCTGCTCCGCAATGCGCTCGTGGCACAAGCTCCCATTAATTAAATCTATATTATTAGTAATATTTATTATCTAACCACTAAATTTTATAAATTATATTTTATATATCTAGATATAATAAAAATAAAACGATATAGTAATTAGATTTTAATTAATTAATATATCGACCGATAAATTACTTTTATTTTTTAACGATACTACTATTTTTTTCGAGTATTAACTCGTCGAATTTATAGATAAAGTCGATACTAGATACGCCGTTAACTAGTATTAGAATATATAGAAATTATTTGTTATAGAACAAACTTTTATAAAGCCGAACGGTATGTGATAAATTGCCCGATTAGATTTAGTACGGCTCGCTAGATTAGATAGCGGCCTTGGCACGTACCTTTTATACCCGCAGGCCTCCTTTCTAGAATACGAACCTTAATAAAACCTCGATAAACCTAATTATTATCTATATTTAACCTCGTTATAATAAATAGTAGTAAGAATTAGATTCAGATTCTCCTACGTTATCTATTATAGGACCTTTAGTTTTTCTACTCGTTAAATAGTTAGCAGAATATCTAGTTGCCTTTTTTTAGTATTTCTATCTACTTCTGCGGTATTACTAGCTTCCGTAGAGTTTCTAGTAATTTTACCTATATCCTCTACGCCCTCGAATATAGTCCTCAGCCTTTTAGACCTCTTCTACCGAGATCCTAGGCTCCTAATACCTGAATCTCTATCTTTTTCTAGTAGATATACGCTAAATCTGCCGGGATTTAAATAAAGATTGTTCCGCCCTTTATATTCGCCTCTAACCGGTTTACTATAACGATATTCGACGAAAAGGTAGCAGTACTTATTACCTCTATAGGCTAGCTATCGATATTAAAATTCTTTCTCGAATTCTTTTCGAAACCCTTTATTAAATCCGTTTCTAAATCTTTATTAGCTGGTTCTACTATATCTAATTCTATAAATAATTCCGGTAGTAAATTAGATAAATCAGATCGGTAATACTATATCGACGAATTAATTAGTATCGGCTCTATTAATAGCCCCGTAAAATAGCCTCGCTAGAACGGCTGGTAGACGCAGGCTTTTAATAGAAGTTTTCTATACTAGTAGTAGGATAGAAGAATCCTGTCGTATATAAATATTATAGCTACGTTATCGATTAGATTATATTTAACAGTAATACTAATAAAGATTCTTTCGGCTATTATCTTTTCTCGTCGCCTTCCTGCCTAAAAGTACTATAAATCCAGTAGTATCGGGCAGTAATCTATAAAAAAGAAAAAGAAAAACGAGAGACGATCAGGTAAGCTAAGCTCGCTAAATAACGTAACTAAGCGGAATATAAATAAGCGATCTAGTAAAAATAAACGGAAAAGGTAAAACGAGAATAAAAAGAACTTTTTAGGCAGTAGCAGCTAGAACAGCGGCCTGAAAAGGCAAAGTAGAAGGCCTTCGCGGAGATTAACTAACTGCAGGCCGCCTTCCGTTTCTAGTATCCCTACGAATATAAGCGTTGCCCGGAGAGATTCTCGTTAAACAGCCAACTCTATAGGTATATCGAGGCTTATTATACGAAGAAATCGACCGAGACGTCTCCTTTTGTAGCTCTTATATTCTATTTAGTATCCCTAGTACCTCCTATACCTCCATCTCCATTTAGCACTCCAATTTCTATACTAAAAACAGTTTTAGCACTCGAGAAACGACCTCAATCATCTCTTTAAACGCTTCTACAAACATCTGCCCCCTTATATCATCGAGAAATCTCTGCCCCAGCACCTTTTACCCCTATCAAAACCACTGTTCAACACGAGAAGTCTCCTATCTACCTGCTACCTCAGAAACGCGCCTATATAACGATTTCGCAGCTGTTTATTAAATTTAGCTCTATATAGCCTGGACCCTGTTTAAAATTAAATCGGCTAATCAGAAAACTCGATCTAAAAACTCTAATTTAGCTTCTATTAAATATAATAAAAGCCAGCCAATCAACTGTCTCTAAATTAAACTACGCAAGCGCTTCCGCCGCCAGCTCCGCTTCGAACTCCGCCGCCTCCACGCTATTTAGGCCTCTGCCTTCTAAACTACCTCGTCAGCGCCGATTTACGTTATCCTATTAGCCAGTAAACTCGCCGCCGCCGCCGCCGCCGCCGCTAATTACGTTATAGTTATCGAGAAAGAACTTGGAAAAACAGGGAATTATCGAAGCATTACTGCGTATATTAGTCCAGCTGCTAGAAGAGTTCCGATACGGTTACTATAGCTCTTATATAGTATAATCGTCTGCCTTCTCGCCGGCGCTCGTTATAATATCGAGAGCGATACCTTTTTTTCTTTTTAGGATATTTATTATAGAGCAAGCTTTTATAAAGCCGAACGGTATATAATAAGTTGCCCGATTAGATTTAGTACGGCTCGCTAGATTAGATAGCGGCTTTGGTACGTACTTTTTATACCCGCAGGCCTCTTCTATAGAATACGAACTTTAATAAAATCTCGATGAACCCAATTATTATCTATATTTGATCTCGTTATAATATTGTTAGTTTTGATCTAAAAAAACTATACCGATTCTAGATTTTCTAGAATCGAAGTAGATAACGTAATAAATATTTAAATAAAATTATCTTTTCGGCTATTATAATCGCCTAAATAATTCGATAAAAAATAATCTAATAAAATAATAATACGAGCTATTATTAAAAATTTTAAAAAAATATAATAGAATTTCTAAACGATTTTATATATATATAAAATATATTAAGGCCTGGGTGACGCAGTGGCAATACTGCGTGACTTGGAAGCCCGGCGGATCTAGCGTTCTTCGGAGTTAACGGAGTTAATCCGACGGATCGGGGGTTCGATCCCTTCGAAGGCTAACCTAATATTTAAGTTTTTTCTATCGACTCTAGTCGATTTTTATAGAGTTTAAAAATATAGGAAGATTATATAATAGATCGTCTCGGCCTAATTCGATCGATCGAATTAATTTAAATTAATTAAAATTAAATAAATTACGGTTTCCCTTTGGGTTTTAGTCTAGATCTAACTCTTTCGGAAGTTTTTAATTGAATTTTCGGTAAAGATTCGAGTCTAAAAAATTGCGTAATCTAATCGATTAGTATTTCTAATATTAATTCGTAAAAGATAATCAAAAATCCGAATGATTAATCGTATATATATATAAAATATATTAAATTATTAAATTTTTTTTAAAAGTAAAAAAAAAAGATACGATCGATAAAATTTTAATAAACTTTTCTACTATTTCTAAAATAGATAATATCCGGAATTTAAATACGATATAAAATTATAGTATCGATTTTATTATAGTACGTATTTTCGAAAAATTGGAAAATTAGAAAATAGTAATCAAAAACGAAAATATAGCGATTTAAATAAAATTTAGAAATTTTCGCTATAAAAAGAAAAAATTATCTTTATTAAAATTTTCTATATTTTTTTTAAAAAATTAGTAAATCCAAAAAATTTACCGCCGGTAATATTAATTATTTCTATTTTTTCTATAATAATAAATTCGCTGAAATCGAATTTTATATCGAATATATAAATAGTTTAACCGTCGGATCGGTTTTTAAACTCGAGTTAAAACAATTAACCCGATCCGAATCGGTTTCGACTTTTTTAAATATCGACCCGAATCGGTTTCGACTTTTCTAGATACTAAACCGACTCGGTTCCGGATCGAATTCGAGTTTCCGAATTTAATCTACTAAAATTACTAAATTCTAATATAAAAGTATAATTTTAATATAAAAATTATATCTATTTTTCTAAAAATCTTCCAATTAGATAAAATATATTATCTAAATATATTATCTTTATTTAAAATTAAAAAATCAAATAATAAATTAATTAATAAATCAATTAATTATAGTATTAGATTATATTAATATTAGTATTATACTATCTATAAAAGATTTAGTAAATCGAATTAATTTTTTATCGATTTCTATTTTATAATCCGATTTAACTTTCGATTTTAATTTTAGAAACCGATCTATACCGTTTAGTAAATCGGGTTAAACCGATTTATTAAAACTCGAATTAAATTTCTAAAAAACCGACGGGAATCCGATCCGAAATAGCTAATCTATATATAGATAGAAATATCTATTTCCGTTATATCTATATTTTTATCGAATTAGTAAAAGATATCGCTAGATTTAATAATAAAATTAAAAAAAGTTTTTAGATTTATTTTCGCGATAGAATTTTATAATAATATTTTAACGAAGTTTTAAATATAGAAAAAAAATATCTAATAAAAGATTTCTATATATAAATTATCTTTCTAATTGTTTATTTTAAATTATTAATAGAAAACAATATATATATTCTAAATAAAAAAATATACGATTGAAAATACAAATTATTTTTATAAATTTTATAAATCCGATTAGATTAGATTTTGAGTTATAAAAGTCGCCGAAATAATTAGTATTCGATAAATTATTATATAAATTTAGATATATTTTACTATTTTTCTCTATATTATATCTATTTTTAAACTAATAATAAAGATTACTATTAATCTATATTTTCGATTTATAAATAATTAGAAGTTTAAAATCTAGACTATAGAAAAAAGTTGCTTTTGATAATTTCGGAGAATATTTTCTAATAATTCTAGCCGTTAATAAATAGAAAATCTATTTTTATTCCGATTTTAAAAGATATAATATACTAGTTTATATTAAATTCCGATCTTTCTAGTTATAAATATCAGAATTCTATAATTTAGTAGACTTTTCGGCTTTTTTAGAAATACTAACCTTCTTTTATTAAAAGAGATTTTTCTAGAACGTCTTTTATTTAAAACGATATAATTTTCATCCGTTTTATATTTATAAATAAATTAAAAAATTTATAACGGAACATTTTTCTAATATAATAGAATTCTGCGCTAGCGTATAATAATAGATTCTAAAGAATTTATAATAATTAAATTTATAAAAGATTTCATTTCGAATTAAATTTCTAATATTTAGTACCGCTAGTTTCGTTTTAACGAATCTATTAGATAGAAGTTTATAAAAATATATATAGCGAGAACTATTCTACTATAGAGAAAGTTTACGTTTATTAAATTAAATAGAATTTCGTTATCGAATATTATTATAATAGTTCCGCCGAATTTATAAATAATAATATCGAGTACTATAATAGAGATTATAAAAAGTTAGATTATAAAAAAGTTAACTATAATTTTATTACTACTAGACCGAAAGGTTTATATACGTATTAAATATATAACGTCTCGTTCGAGTAATAAAATAAATTATTTAGATATTTTAAAACCTTTTACTAGATTACGAAAAGTAATATAATCGAAATATAAATCTTTATCGCCTATAAATATATTTTAAATAAAGAAAATACTTTTATATTTCGCGTAATAGTTTCGAATAGTAAAGAATTTACTAGAATTTATTTAGTAATTAAATATTTCTATTAATTTATTTTTCTAGTAGTTTTCCGTCCGAATATATTTAACGTCAAAAATATATATATATAATCTAGATATTTTCTATTAATAGTTAATAAAAAGTTTATTTTAAATAGTATTAAAATAAAAAAACTTCTAAAAAAGATTTCTATTCGCGGAATAGACGAGTAAATTTATCGAATTAATAAATTCGCTGTATTTATTTTCTATCTAAAAGACGATTCGGCTATAATAGAATTTACTATAAAAATCTATATTAATAAAAATTTATAAATAAATTTACAATTAGATATAAATATTCTAACGCCGAAAAAAATAATTCGAGATTATTAAAAATAGTAGATTCTTATCGGCAGCTATAAAAATTTTAAAATTAATTCTAATTTCTATCTATATAAAGATTCTAACTTTAGATATACTATTAAAATCTAAAGAAATATTATTTCAAAATATAATAGAATAATACGAGTTTTAATATAATATTGAAATAATATTACTAGAAATTATAATTTCTTTTTCGAATCTAAATTGGAATTAACGTTAAAAATAGATTTATATACTAATAGTAGCGCTTTTACTTATATAATCGACACTTTATTTAATTTCGTAAACGTTGATAACGTAAACTATTCGCTAGTAATTTTGTTTAAACGAATCCGGCTTAAAAGAATTATCGAAAATCGGTATAAAAAATACTATATTACTATTTCCAAATTAATTCTACTCGTTGTAAAAATAATCTATAATACTATTAAAAGTTAAAAAAAATAGCTATTAAAATTATAGCGATACTTCCCGTCGCCGTAATTATATAAATTTAAATTGTATATCGTCTAGAATTATTTAATATAATTAGCGTTCGAAATATTCAAACGAATTGAAATAGCTATTAATTAGCTAACAAAGTAAAATTTATTAACAATTTAAAAAAAATATTACGCGAATTCCGCTAAAAAATATTAAATTCGCTGAATTAATTTTCTTTAATATTTCTATAGATTCTAAATTAGTATATCGTTTCATTAATAGTATTACGATTTATAATAAACTACTAGTAGCGTAATAACTAGCTGCTATTATCGAAAAATATAAAAATCTATTTTTTCCGATTAGAGAATTATAATAGATATTTCTAAAAAGAAATAAATACTAATATTTTTAAAAGTAAAAACTAAGTCTATATTTTTAAAAATCTATAATCTAAATTATATAAATCGTATTAAACGAAATAAAATATTTAATAAATTCTATAAAAAAAGTAAAATATAATATTTCGAATAGCTAACGTTTTTTATATACTCCGTTTTCGTAGTATAAAAGATTTTTCCCGATAGTACGAAAAAGAAACGAATAGTAGTTAATATTCGAAACTTTAATACTATTACGGAATTGGACAATTTTATCTTTTTACTATAAATAAATATTATCTATTTAGTATTGAACTTTTTTTATATTTCGATTGTTAATTATATAGACTAGTTTTATAAATTTAAAATTAAATACTATAACCGATATAAATTTTTTATAGTTTTTTATCGAAATTAGAAATAAATTTCGATAGCGTTTATAGAATATAGACGTTCGCCGCTATATATATAATACTAGATCGATAAACTATTTTATCTATTAAAAACATTTACTAAAATCTATATTAATTATACTATAATTCTTTTATATAGTTTAGATAAATTTTTAAAATATTTCGAATAAATTTTCGTTCTATTCCGAAAAAAATAAATTAATTTTAGATTTAGTAAATTATTTATTGAATATTTTTTAATTCGTTTATTCGGATAACTTATTAAAATATTAGAAAAAACTACTTTAAAAAATAAAATTAAAGTTATTTTAAAAAAGATTTTTCTAAATATTTATAGAATTTGAAAATCTATTTCGAAATAACTGGTTGGTTTTATTATATAATCGTAGAATATATATAGTTCGCCAAGCTTCTATAGAAAAAAAAGATTCTATATTTAAAAAAATTCGAATAAAGGATTAAAAGACTTAAATAAAAACTTTAATAAACGAAGTTAAAATATAAATCTATTCTAGAAAAAAATTTCGGATACTATAAACAGTATTCGAATTATTAACTTTTTATTATTATTTCGATTCTATAAAAAAGCTTTATATTAATCTAAATATATTAAAATTGTTCAATTTTATAGTAATTATCCATTATATTAAAAGAAATTTCGATATAGATTTTCTATCTACGAATATATATTTGATTTTTTTAGTAAATAATTTAATAACGCTAAATTAAATCATTAGTCTATCGAATTAGAAATCGCTAGAATCGTTTAGATAATAAAATAAATTTATTATTTTATAGAATTATTTAATTCCAGTTACGATTTAGAAATAGATTTCGTTTAAAGTAATAAATATAGATAAATTGAATTTAAGGTTCGTTTGTATATTATAGTACTTTTCGGCTTTTAATATTAAATTACGTTGTAAAATAGATAAAACTAATATCGTTTCTAATATTTTATTACGATTCGAAATATAAACCTTTTATATTTCTTTTAAAATTGAAAAAGATAATCTAGACGTATTATATAATAATACCGAGATTAATAAAAAAAAAAGTTCTTCTAATATATTGTTAAACTCGTTATATCTATATATTATATAACGTTCGTCGAAATAGTAAACAAATTTAAATAACGTATGAAAAAAGATTACGCTAATAATAAACGACAGACTATAATTATTCTAATACTACGAATCTAAAAACTAGATTTTAATATTAAAAATAACGAATATTATATAGTAGATATTAATTTCCGAATATATAATAATATTATCTACTATATTTTTAGCGATAAACGAAAATAGCTATATATTTCAGACGAATTCGTAGACGAAAATATCGTATATATTAGAATTTTTTTATATTGTTTTTTATTGATAATAGATAGAATATTATTATTAATATATATAAAATAATACGAAATAATATAGATTTTATAATTTCTTTAATCTAATTTTTTCGAAAATATCATTTTCTATATTTACTATAGATTTCGTATTTATATTATCTATAAAATTTTCCAATAATAATTATAAACAAACAATTATATATAAATATATTAAAGAAATTCTATAAGATTTTAGATGGATTATATATTTTATAGTTAACTAAAACGAATATTATTATTATTATTTTATTCGAATATAATTAGATAATTTTATTAGCTATTATTAATAACAGAAATCGTAAATTTATATTATTCTACTAGCGCCAGATTTTCTGGAAATTAGAAACGAATATTCTAGTATTTATAGTATATTATCTATAAATCGATAGATAATCAAAACGAATTAATTAATTAGTAAATATTTTTTTCTATTTCAAATTTATAGAATATTCGAATAAAATTAAATTAAAACTATTTTATTTTTATAGTTCGTCTTTAATAACGTTGTTAGTTTCGCTACTAGTATAGCTTCTAATAAACTGATATTAGATTTTTAATCTAAAAATACCGTTAATATTTTATCGAATCTACTATCGGAAGAAATAAAATATCTAAAATCTATTGAATATATAAAAATAGATATTGTAACAACTTTTAGTATCGTATTTAATCTGGCCGTTTTATCGGATTTCGAACCCGGATCGGAGGAACCGACCCGAGTTTCTAACCGTATTAGGAAGGAAACTAACTTTTACTAATAGTTTAAACGCGCTAGCTACGTTTATCGCGAAATCGAATCGCTACTTTAGACCGAAGTGGCCAGTCTAATCGTATTTTTTAAAGTCGATTATAATAATTTATATAAAGCTAGATTTTTTAAATTAAATAATAAAGACTTTCTAAAACTTTATTATAAATATACGTTTCCGGACGTTACGAATCGAAAGATTTCGTATTAATAAACTAGATTTTTTAAAATAATTTATAAAATCGGATATTTCGTATATAAATTAAAATTTTCTTTTTATTATAAAAATATATTTTATTATTTCTATAATTTATATAAAATTAATATCTATCGGCGATAATTCTTTTAGCCGGTTTCCGGTTACTAACAAACTTTCTATTATCGAAATAGAATTTCTAAAAAAAGATTCTAACTAATTCGAAATAAAACGAGTTATAAATCGGCGAAAGATACACTAGAGCTTCTAGTATCTAGTTATATTGAAAAGATATAAACTATAATATAAAAGCTAGTATAAATGATAAAACTTAATATATTATACAGATTTAATTAATAAATATAATAAATAATTTTATCTTCTATTTAAAATATAATATTATTATATAAATCTATCTAGAATCTATTATTATTAAAGTTTTAACTATATTATAACGGTATTATAGCAATCGGAATATTAAATATCTACGCCGCTAATAGATTATCCGCGCCGTTTCGAACTAAAACGGAAGTATTTATAAAAATATTATATTTCGCAGTTATTTTATTTTTAATATTTATATAATTATATATTTATAAAATAGCCGTCGAATCGAATTTCGAATTCGGATTAAACTGGCCGGTTCGGGTCGGATTTTCGTCGAACTGTCAAATATCCGATTCAATTTTAGTAATCCGATCCGGATTCGATCCGATTAAATTATAAATTGAATAAATTATTATTTTACTATTTAATTGTAGATAATATATTGAAATAATATATTTAGTTTTACTATAGACTTTCTAGCTAATATAATTAATTTATTAGAACTTTTTTAGTAAATTTATATAAAAGTTATACTAGCTTTATACTTTTATATTAAAATTTAATCATTTTAATAAATCCGATCGAATTACGATTTAGAATTAAAAACCCGGTTAAATTAGATTATATTTCAATCTAATCCGATTCGAATCGAATCGGATTAGTTAACTTTAGATAGATTGGCCGTCGGGTCGGATTTTAAACCCGGATTCGTATTTCGGGTTCGAACCGAATCGATTTTAACTTTTCTAGATATTAAACCGATTCGATTCCGGGTTAAATTTAAATTTCCGAATTCGATCTATTAAAATCGCTGAAATCTAATATAAAAATATAATTCTAGTATAAAAGTAATATTTATTTATTAAAAAGTAATTCAATAAAGGAAAATATATTATCTATATATATTATCTATAGATAAAATCTATTAATTATTCATTTATTATATTAATTATAGTATTATTAGGCTGGCGACTTCGAACCAAAGTGACGACCCGATTTCGCGATAAATATAGCTAACGCGGTTAAATTACTAGTTAAAGTTAGTTTCCTTTCTAATACAGTTAGATACTCGAATCCGAAATACGATCTTGGATTCGAAATCCGATAAAACGGCCAGTCTAAATATTATTTTATTATAATTATAATATTATATTATATATAGAAAGTTTAGTTGTTTAAATCGGATTTTTATCGATTTTTATTTTATAATCTAATTCGATTTTCGGTTTTAATTTTAAAAACCGACCTATACTATTTAGCGGATCGAATTAAATCGATTTATTAAAATTCGGATCGAGTTTCCGAAAT
Organism: Rusavskia elegans; assembly: GCA_011316305.1. NCBI lineage: Eukaryota > Fungi > Ascomycota > Lecanoromycetes > Teloschistales > Teloschistaceae > Rusavskia > Rusavskia elegans. Next base: position 74,129 of record SAUG01000084.1, on the reverse strand, counting down.
ATCGACGGGAACCCGTATCGAAGTAATCAGTTTAACTTTAGATTCGAAATTCGATTCGACGATTAATTTAATCCGAATTAGCTAATCCGATTCGATTGGAATCGAATTAGATTAAAATATAATTCGATCCGATCCGTTAAAACTATTAAATATTAATTGTTTTATTTATTTTTTTAATATCCGGTCAACCGTCGATTCCGTAAGTAATTTATTTTAGTATTAGTACGCTAGCGTTAGATATACGATATAAAATCTAGTATTTCAATTTAATTAACTTAAACTAAAAAACTATATAAATTTAATTCGAATCTATTTTATAATACGTTCGTAATATAAATTTCTATAATTTAGTTAAAATATAATATAGTAGAATTTCCGTATATATATATACTTTATAGTCGCTTTTTTTTCGTTTTTTTATTAGTATTTATAACTACTACGGACTAGTTTAACTTGTATTATTATATCTAATATACGTATCTTCCGTAATAGTTTAAAAAATAGACTAATATATATAGAATTTCTACTAATAATACTAGATCTATAACTACTATTATATTTTTATAATTAGAAAAAATAGAGCTCGAAACTACTAAATTTAAACTATTTAATAATATCGACCGAATCTTTACTAGTCCGTCTACTATAACGGATTTTAAATCCCGAAATCCGTCGGTTTTAATTACGACGTTAAAATCTTGTATTTTAAATCTATCGGAACTATATAGTTTTCGTAACTATATTAAATTTCTAGTTAAAGCTTTTATTTTATTAGATACCGAACTAGTAATCGTCGAATATTTAGATAGATTAGTAGACTATCTAGATTCGAATACGACCGTAGATAAAGATAAAATAATAGAAGTAAAAAATAGTATTACCGCCTAGTAGATAATTCTAGAAGCTATATTAGTAGTTTATAATCGTATATATTTCGAACTAATATAAAGAAATTTTGATACGTAGAAAATTACGAGTAATAAAAGATATATTTATATAGAAAAAAAATACTAATAAAATAGAAAATATATTAGAATAAAAACGATCAATTACGCTATAAACTTTAATTAACTTTTAACCACGAAAATTTTTTACTATATAAATAATAACTATTACTATCGTATAAAAACTACGGTGATGAAACGTATATATATAATAATTTAATTATAACCCCGAATAGGGACTTTATAAAAAAGATTAAATATTAATATAAAAATATAAAGTTAGTATAACTTTTATATAAATTTACTAAAAAAGTTCTAATTAATTATTTATATTAGCTAGAAAGTCTATAGTAAAATGAATTATATTATCTCGATATATAATTTATATTAAAGTTTTAATATATTAAATATATAATTTAATCGGATCGGATCCGGTTCGGGTTATTAAAATCGAATCGGATATCCGATAATTCGACGGAAACTCGATTCGAACCGGCCAGTCTATATATTTATATTTCTTTTTTCTTATATTTTATAAAATCTAACAATAATATATCCGTTTCTAAATAGATATAATATTTTCTAGCGTAATAATATAATAGTAATTCTTACGGTTTCTATTATAATCGATAAAGAAAATAGTTCGACCGTTTTATAAACTGTTTTTTATCGTTTAGAGATTTAATATAGCCCAGATTTAATTTCTGGTAGTATTTTTTTTAACCTTTCAACGCCTTTATTTTTAACGTTTTCAAAGTTTTTAAACGTTGAATACGAATATATCGAAAGTATAACGTCTTTGTATATCAGAAAACGTTACGTTTAAATCTAGCTACAGCTGTAAACGTAGTCCGAACTACTAAATAGTAAAATTATTTTAGTATAAATTATCGTAACTAGCTTTAGATAGCTATAAAAGTAAGACTATATTATTATATAATATCTATATTATATAAATAATTATAAAAAAATATCAGAGACGGTATTTAGTAATTATATTAATAATTTACGAGAGAAACGATCTACTAATCTATAAAAAGCGATATATATAATAAAAAGATCGATATATTTAATAGAGCCGATTTACTAAACGAAAACGGCCCCGCGGCCGTAATAATTTTAATTAGACTAAACTATTAATCCGTTAATTTAATTAATAAACGTAAATATTTCTATAGGATTATAGATATAATACGGCTTTTTTTATAGCGTTTTTTTTTTTTTGAATTTCTTTAAAGTTTCCTGGGCGTTTTTAAAGTATTTTCGCGATTTCTACGTATTTTCTTCGTTCGAAAATTCTTTCTATTTAATTAAAAACTCGCTAGTTTTTTTTTCTTTTATTAATTATTTTCTCGATTTCGTATTTTTTTCTTTTTTAGAAATATTAGTCTTTTATAAATAGTACGCGCGCCGGCGTCTTTTTAAAAAGGTTTATATAAAATTTCGGGAAGATTTCTATATCCGGAAGTTTTAAAAATACTATAATTCCTTTAACGTTTTCTATTTCGAAAGCTTTTATATATAGTTTATCTAAACTTCTATCTATTAGATTTTATATTAATAGTAATATTATTTTTTTTAGTTTAATTGTAATTCTTTTCTAATTTATTTACTTTTTCTTTAATCTTTTTTTTCGCTTTTTAGATTTTTATTTTAACTTTATTCTAATTATTTTTTATTTTATTTATTAATATTTAAATTGTCGGATTTTTCGTTTCCGAAATAATCCTTTATTTTAAAGTTATATTATATAGTAGTACGTCGAATATAGTTTTAGAATCTTTATTATACGATAAATTAATTACTATTTATATTATAGAGAAAAATTTAATTTAATTTTTTTCTTTATCTGAATAATAGATTATTAAATAGATTTTTAATATTTAATATATTTTTGTTATCTGTCTATCCGACTGGAAGTAAAATAATATCGATATTATCTATTCGATTCCGACTAGACTGACCGTCGAATCGGGTTTTAAACGATAATATATTTTTTCTAAACTATTATTTCTGGATTTATATAATTAGTTAAATAGTTTAATACTCTTTTCTATATCTTTATCTTTATCTTTTTCTATTTTTTTATTATTATCCGCTTCTATTTCTTCTTTTATATTTTTATTCTAACTACTAAAATTAATATTTTCAATTAAATTTTTATTATTTCTAATTTTAGTATTTCTTTATATAGAAGATTATCTTTCTATTATCTAATCCTTTTTATTAATTTTAACGATATTATTACTATTTTCATTTTCTTTTTTGTAAAAAGATTTTATATATTTTTTTTATCTGTCTATCCGACTGAAAATAGAATAATATCGATATTATCTATTCGATTCCGACTAGACTGGCCGTCGGATCGAGTTTTAAATAGTAATATTTTTTTTGACTATTATTTCTCGATATATATAACTAGTTAAATAGTTTAATACTTTTATCTATATTTTTATCTTTATTTTTTTTATATTTTATTATTATCCGCTTCTATTTCTTCTTTTATATTTTTATTCTAATTACTAAAATTGCTATTTTTAGGTAAATTTTCTTTATTTCTAAATTTAGTATTATTTTATATAGAAGAATATCTTTCTACTATCTAATTCCTTTTTATTAATTTTAACAATTTTATCGCTATTTTTATTCTTTTTTCTATAAAGAGATTTAATATATTTATTAATTATATTTCCGTTATAACTAAACTTTTTAGTAAACGCCGTCTATTTTTCTAAAAGATTTAGAACTTTAATAGACTAAAATTCTTAGAAGCCGGTATAATAAATGATTTATTAATAAATAAAATTAATATTAAAATTATATATTTCGTTTAAATTATTTTTATAAATCTATTAATAGCGATATCAAATTAAAATAAATATTAGAAAGAAATATTTCTATATTAGATACTTCTATTTATATTCGATATATTATTTTAATATATAATTTTTTTTAATTTTTTTTTTATTTATTTTATAGTTGTTATTTTTTTCGTATTTTCTATAAAAGTTTTAATATATAGATCGTTTTTATAATATAATACTATATATAGATTAGTATCTAATTCAATATATATTACTTTATTATATTATTTTAAATTTTTTTTTAATTTTATAATCTATTTTCTAATTAGTCTGGCCGTTTTATTAAATTTCGAACTCGGATCGGAATAGTCTGGCCGTTTTATCGGATTTCGAACCCGGATCGGAAGAATCGACCCGAGTTTCTAACCGTATTAAAAAGAAAACTAACTTTAACTAGTAATTTTAACGCGTTAGCTATATTTATCGCGAAGTCGGATTGTTATTTTAGACCGAAGTGGCCAGTTTAGATCGGAGAAACCGATTCGAGTTTCTAACTATATTAGAAAGAAAACTAATTTTAACTAGTAATTTTAACGCGTTAGCTATATTTATTACGAAATCGGATCGCTATTTTAAATCGAAATAGCTAATCTATTTCTGATTTCTAGTATTTTATTTTAATATAACTCTTGTTTCTATATCTATACTTTTTTGAAAATCTATTTTTTTAAATTTTTTAAAGTATTAATAGACTGGCTACTTCGATCTAAAATAACGATCCGATTTTATAATAAATATAGCTAACGCGTTAAAATTACTAGTTAAAGTTAATTTTCTTCCTAATATAGTTAGAAACTCGGATCGATTTCTCCGATCCGGATTCGAAATCCGATAAAACGGTTAAACTAAATATTAATATATTATAATATAATTCGTATTTTATTTTTTATAGAAATTATATTTAGTATCGGATTATATTTTATTATATTCATTTTTATTACTAATTTTAGACTGGCCGGTTCGGGTCGAATTTCCGTCGAATCGTCGGATATTCGATTCGATTTTAGTAATCCGATACGGATCCGACTCGATTATATTATAAAATTAAAATACTATTTTTTTAATAATTAAATAAAAATAATATATCCAAGTAATATATTTAGTTTTATTACGAATTTTCTAGCTAGTATAGTTAATAATTTAGAGTTTTTTTAGTAAATTTATATAAAAGTTATACTAGTTTTATCTTTTTATACTAGAATTTAGCGCTAAAATCTAGTTTTAGCGAGTCAAATCGGATTATAATTTAAAATCCGAAATTCGGTCGGGTCGGATTAATCAATCCGGATTCGAAATCCGATCCGACGGCCAGTCTAGGCGCAAGAAGTAACTACAAGAAAAAGTAAACGTAAAAATCGCGAAAACGCTAGCAAAAGATCCGTCTAATCAAAATATCAATCGGAATTTTATCGAATTATTAAATTAATTTCTAAAATAATAGTTTTTTTAATATAAAATAACTTTTACGCAGTTTAAAATAATTAGCTATATTTTAATTCGATTTAAAAATTTTATTTAATTTTTTCGATATATTTAATTAATAGTCTGACCGTTTTATCGAATTTCGAATCTAGATCGGAAAAACCGATCCGAATTTCTAACCGTATTAGAAAAGAGACGAACTTTAACTAGTAATTTTAATACGTTAGCTACGTTTATCGCGAAGTCGGATCGCTATTTTGGATCGAAGTAGCCAGTCTATTAATTAATATATCTATTTATTTTATAGACGTTAAATAATTAGACGCCTAAATTATCTTTATTTAAATTACGATTGTATCGATAGTTCTATTAAAAATATCAAATTTAAAATTTCTGTTTACTATATATACGTAATACGTTTATGACGCTATTACCTACAAATTATATAGATTAAAAAATTCGTTTAAACCTTTTAAATAATTTAAAAATAGTTAGATTTTATTCAACAACTATTTAGAAAATACATATTTAACTCTACGAAATATTAAAAGTTTGATAGATCTGATTGGACGGAACCCCCTGCTAGCGCTCCCGCCATTCTTGCGCTCACTTTTTCTTGCGGTCACTTCTTGCGCCCCCAAGACATAACGGGAGTTTAATATCCACACTATCTCTAGCGCCCTCGTTGGCGGCTGCAAAGCCCGTAATTAAAAAAACATCACCTTGCCCGGATTTGAAGCTCTCCAAGCAAGCTTGCAACATCTTTCATCACCGGCTCTCCTGACAGTTGTCCGTATCAATTCATGTTCTCAAGCCATTCCGCAACCATGTCAATCCCACCACCAGCTTTCTCCGACGTCGCCAAAGCATCCAATGATGTGAGAAATCACCGTCCTGGATCTGCTTTCCCAAGGTCACTAAATGTTCGTAGCTGATAAACCGGGACTTCTATCATACCGCTGCTGGTACGCTACGTCTTTCCCACATCACAGTCGATCATACGCTGACTATGAACAGCCAATCTTGAGGTCAAGTCTAAGGCTCCGAATGGTGTTAGTTTCAATGTCAAAGGGAAATCCTCGCACGAAGGTTCAACTACTGGATCGGTAAGCACTGCTTTTCGGAAGTCTCCCGAACTCATTGTCGGACAAACTAAAGTTTGTGCCCATCAGATTGAAGGGAAGTACGTCAATGCACCGTCAGGTATGCAAACCAGATCCACTGCCAGACAGCCATCACTCGGCCGATGTCCTCTTGGTGGCATCCTAAGCATCTACGAGAGCCTCTTGTTAACGAGATCGATTGATGCCAGGTTTGACCGTAACCCAAGCGTGGACAACGACCAATGTCTTGAACACGAAACTCGAGCTTGACAATCAAATCGCCAAAGGCATGAAAGCTGAGGTCGCAGCGGATTTTGTTCCTTCGTCAAAGGACATTGGCGCGAAGCTTAATCTCACCTTCAAGCAGCCCAACTTCCACGCTCGCGCCTTTTTCGACTTAATGAAAGGTCCCACTGCCAACATCGATGCCGTCCTTGGTCGTGAAGGTTTCTTGGTCGGGGCGGAAGCAGGCTACGATGTACAAAAGGCGGCCATTACAAGATACGCAGCCGCAGTGGGCTATTCCGTCCCGCAGTACAGTGCCGCCATTACTGCATCGAATAACCTGAGCGTGTTCTCCGCCGCATATTATCACAAAGTCAACTCCGAAGTAGAGGCCGGTGCCAAGGCGACTTGGGACTCCAAAGGCAGTAATAATGTCGGTCTGGAAGTTGCGGGCAAATGGCGTCTGGACCCTACATCATTTGCTAAGGTCAGCGCATTCACACTCTACCATTATTGTCAATTGAAAGGCTCTAACCACTAGGTAATTTAAGGCCAAAGTCAACGATCGAGGCATTGCTTCCTTGGCCTACAACGTTCTCCTCCGCTCAGGTGTCACCGTGGGCGCCGGAATCTCTCTGGACACTCAAAAGCTCAACGAGTCTGCACACAAGGTTTGAAGATTCTCGGCTCGTGGTGAGAAATTTTCCAGCTGACACCGTGGCAGGTTGGCACCAATTTCGAGTTCAATGGGTAGGAGAACTTTGGCCCAGAGCTCCGCTGTCTGGCGGCACCTTTCCTTGTAGCATCAACATTGTACAGCTCTGCTTAGACGTTTCACAATTTGCTTGCGAATTCTATTCTTTTCGAGGGGAAGTGCTGCGATTGATTCTCAACTCCGCCAAATGCTGGTACCCTACTTTCGCAGGCTTCGCGTCCATCGGCCAGGACGTTCGCCAATCATATATTCTTCAGACAACCTTCACGTCTCAAATATCGAGGGTTCATTCGACAAGGACAGACATACATCTTAAGTTTTATCATCACTTTGGCGGTGACTTTTGCGCCGATCAAAGAGCGCAGGTATCAAGCAGGCCGCCACTAATATCCCGCTAACGAAGACGAATTTCCAAAGCATGTTTTCCCCACCGCTGTAATCAGCTGCTGTTCCTCCCGCACGTTGTTGCCGTCGTTGATCCTGCTGCTCTTGCGTCCGGATGTGGATATCGCGATCAAAATGGGGGACGTCATAGTCGAGACCGTCGGGTGAACCTGCGGGGCCAAAGTCGCCTCCACCAAATGTCCCTGAACTGCTTGAGGCTGACGCGGCGCTGGCGTGTGCGGACGCCGTAGAATCGGCTTGCCTCTGCCGTTTGGCTCCGTGAGATCCCCAGCCACCGCTGCGATAAAAACTTGGCGGAGGTCCACGGAATTGAGTGCGTCGGCTGCTCAAACCACTGGCCGGACGAGCCCCGTAAGGCGCTGAGCTCGAATGTGACCCTCGATGAGCGCCGTGCGAACGCCCTTGAAACGATCTTCCAATGTCTCGATCGTACATTTCACGCTTCGAAGGGTTGCCGAGAATGGCGTAGGCCTCAGATATCTCGACAAAACGCTCAGTGGCATGAGGGTCATTTGGATTTCGGTCGGGATGGTGATGCTTTGAGAGCGCATAAAATTGCCTACATTCGTTGTGGGCCTCATTGCCCGAATTTCGTGGACGAGAATGACATGCTTACTGTTTTACTTCTGCTGGAGGTGCACCAGGATTCAGCTTGAGGGTTTCATAGTGGTTGGTGGCACCCCCTGCCATCACTAACCGGCTCCTGTGAAAGAAGCATGATTGTTGAATGAGGGGCAGACATGAGGATTGTATGGATCGCAGTAGCAGGAGCCTTGATGGCATCCCTCATTCCGAATATGAGTGCCACTCCAGACTCCCCATCTATCGTAAAATAAGGTATGGTGTGACCGATGAGGTGATGACGTTGCACATGCACAATAAAACTATTCCGTCGCGGCGCCGCTTTACTCTACATCATAACCGAGCGCCATTTGCGTGTAAAATCCCCACGCTTGAATGCGGGTAAATCACCGGTAATAACCCCGTTTTTTTGGTAATGGTGAGACAACGAGGTCCCGTTTTCTCAGTTATTACCTTAGGTCCGTCAGGTACCTCCACAATGGCAGCAGCGACGGGTAATGGCGCAGACACTATCAACTGTACGGCGTCTCAGTCACAACTGATGAGGTGTATCTCTAATATTTGGTATTAGCCGAACAGTTTGTGCCAGCAAGTAAGCCTGCCGCTGGATCCTCATTGTACGTCTCACAGCATGATGATAAGAACGAGCGGTCAGAGGATGATAAGGATGATGATGAAGCGCCCGAAGACGCTGGTATTGGTACCGGTAAGGCAACAATTGGCGTCACAGGGAAGATATCGTATTGATCCTACTTTAGCCGTAAAGAAGAGAAAGAAGAAGAAAAAGCCAAAGAAAAAGAAGACTTCAGCTAATGAAACCGCAAAGCAAAGCTCCCCACCTCGAATTCCTGTGGCTTCGCTGTTTTCTCCAGGCCAGTATCCTGTTGGTGAGGAGGTGGAGTACCATGACGAGAACGCTTTCCGCACGACCAATGAGGAAAAGCGACACCTGGACCGGATGAATAATGACTTTCTTGAGGAATACCGGCATGGCGCCGAGGTGCACCGGCAAGTCAGACAATGGGCGCGAAAAAACATCAAGCCTGGCCAGAGCCTGACGGAGATTGCCGAAGGGATCGAAGACGGAGTCCGAGCCTTGACCGGGCACCAAGGTCTTGAAGAGGGCGACAACCTCAAAGGTGGAATGGGGTTCCCCACCGGCCTCAGCCTGAATCACTGTGCAGCACATTTCACACCAAATGCGGGCAACAAGACCATTCTGCAAAAGGAAGATGTCATGAAGGTTGATTTTGGCGTCCATATCAATGGCCGTATCGTTGACAGCGCATTCACAATGGCCTTCGATCCAGTCTACGATAACCTTCTGGCTGCGGCCAAAGATGCTACCAATGCCGGAGTCAGGGTTAGTTTTTACCTCGGAGGTGCCGATGCATCGCCGTCGCTGACTTTGCTAAAACAGGAAGCCGGCATTGATGTTCGGATGAGCGATATCGGCGCAGCCATTCAAGAGGCAATGGAGAGTTATGAAGTGGAGCTTGGTGGACAATCACTTCCAGTCAAGTGCATACGGAACCTCAACGGCCACGACATCATCCAGTATTCGATCCATGGGATGAAAAGCGTTCCCATTGTCAAAGGTGGAGATCAGACAAAAATGGAGGAGGGAGAGACGTTTGCGATCGAGACTTTTGGCAGCACCGGAAGGGGTTACGTTCGAGACGACGTAAATGATGCCGGACTTCCTATCAGATAAGTTGAGCGTAATTGACCTGAGCAGATGGAAACTTCGCACTACGCCAAGAAAGCAGACGCCCCCAACGTTCCTCTGCGGATCTCGTCTGCTAGGATGCTCCTGAGTTCGATCAGCAAGAACTTTGGAACCTTGCCCTTTTGCAGGAGATACCTTGACCGACTAGGACACGAAAAGTACCTTCTTGGTGTAAGGGCCAGACGAATCTGTATAGCGAACAAGCCTGAGCTGACTTTTTACAGCTGAACAACCTAGTATCAAGTGGCATGGTCGAAGCGTACCCTCCTTTGTGCGACGTCAAAGGCTCGCATACAGCGCAATTTGAGCATGTCAGTATCCCACCAACACACGAACATGTGAAATGCTGACGGAAGTTTCAGACAATTCTTCTGCGGCCAACAGTCAAGGAAGTGATCAGTCGCGGTGACGATTACTGAGGAGTTGAACGACCGTGATCGCAATTGGTTGCAGCAGCTGTGATCTAAATGTAGATACCTCCCTTGGACCGACAGAAATTGATACCCTTTTCGATTACTGCAAGAGGTTTAGGAAAGCAGATTGGTGACCAATCGAATAGTTGATGGTTGGTTAGCTCGAGGGGTCACCTCGCAGAGAGTGAGGTGTTTCTACGAATGTGTCCCTGTCGCTCAGGGTCCAATCATGAATACGCCCTGAATGATTGTTAGATCTGCAGATTCGCAGGGGTCCGAGTTTCATTTGGTTTTACTCGATGAAACGCTACTTAGATACTGTTTATCGAATAGCTCGATCGCAAGCGTAGCGATTAAGCAAATCAATTAAATAGAAAACGTTTTATTTTCATCTCGTTTAGAGACTCTTTGGTTAATTTAATAAGATTTTATTTGATTTCTTTAAATAAATAACTTTATTTTCTTTAATCTTTGTTTTTTTAAAAATAAAATTCGATGAATATATATTATAGGAGTTTTATTAATCGAAGTAATAGAAGTTAAATTATCTATTTTTATTTTAAATTTCGCTACTATCGTAGATATAACAATCGTTTTAATCGTCGAAATCAAACGATTGAAATTATTATTTTTATTGAAATTATCTTAGTGGCAACCGTCTGTCCTACGACAATATATCGACAACTTGTCGATTTAAAATTGGAAAAAACAAGATATTAACTGAAAATTAAAGAAATATTAACTTTTAATTTAATATAATAGATATTTAATAATATATTAACTAATAACTTTAATTAATCTATAGTTTTCGTATAATATCCAGTTTAAAATAATATAAAATTGAAATAAATTCGCTATTAATTATAATTTAATAAATAGTTCGATAAAATTAACAGTTAATTAAAAGTTAATAGAAAGTTGATAAAAAGTTAATAGAAAGTTAATAGAAAGTTTTATTTATTACTATTAAAAAAATTAAATATAAATAATTAAAATCTATATATTTTATTATTTTAGTAGTAGTATTAATATAGATTAGATAGATAGTTCAATTCTATATTACGTAATTCTCTTGAATCTCGCCTAAGTAGAATCTTGATTACTAAGTAATTCAGAGTTCGAATCCCGCGAAAATCTCTTTTTTTGAAATTTTTATCCGATTTTTACGGCCTCTATAGAGTAGCTAGAGTTCTAGAATCGACGGATTAGACTAGAGAATTACGTAATCTATAGGTTCGCTTATTTTACTTACTAATATTTATTTAAGTTAAAAGAGTAACTCGTAGTTAATTGAATGTTGAACGAATATTAACGAGAGATTAATCGACAATTCGTCGAAAACAGCTAGTTAAAACGAACTAGATCTAATTTAGAGTTTTTTATAACTAGAAATCGACTATTTAGTTCTTTTTAATTCTTTATTTTCGGAATATCTGTAACTAGTTCTCGAGAACTAGCTGTTTTCGGCGAATTTAACGTAGATTTAATATAAACAGATTGTTATAGAATATACGGTTGCCTTTAAAGTATATCTCGGAACGGATTTTTTAGACGAAAAAATAGAATTTTTTTAACGATTTCGATTTTAATTAAATAAAGCGAGATTTAATACCATAGATTGAAAATAAAAAGTTAAAAAGAATTTTTTTTATAAAACGTTAAATAACTAGTATTTAAATATTAATTCATTACGAAGATCAATAATATTAATTAAAATACGAATAGAATATATAAAAAAAAAAATTCGGTTCGAACGATAAACGATAATTCGTTTCGACGTATAATAAAATTATATTACTAGCTATATTTTAAAATATATTAATATTTTTATTTTCTATATTCTAATTATAGCAGTATCGATCTATAAAAAAAAACGAAAGCTTTTTAAATTTACTAAAAAAAATTTTTTTATAAAAATTTTAATTTTCTATTATTCGTTAAATTTTTAAAAAGTTTGATATTATAATTATAACGTTGAATATTTTAGATAAAAACTTTAAATATTATTTATTTTATTTAATTTAAAAAATAATATATTAATACAAATTTTATTTATATTATATATACGATTTAATTATTCGATTTTTAATTTTAATCTTTTACGATATTTAATATTAAAGACGTTAAATCGATTAGATTATATAATTATTTGGTATTTGAATTTTTTAACGAAAATTCGAATTTTTAATTTCTAAAAAAACTAGATTTAAATTGAAATTTAGAAGAAAAACCGTAATTTATTTAATCTTTTTAGATTTAATTTTAATTCGATCGATTTATACGAGTATCAAAAGATCTACTATATAATCTTTCTATATAAAAACTCTATATAAAAATCGATTTAATCGATAGAAAAAATTCAAATATTAGATTAATTTTCGAGAGATTCGAATTTTCGACTCGTCGGATTAACTTCGTTAATTCCGAAAAACGCTAGATCCGTTAGGTTACCAGGTCACGCAGCGTTATCACTATATTATTTAGATCGTTTCTATTTTATATTTAAATATTTTAAAAAATATTTAGAAAATCTATATATTAAATATCGAAAAAATTATAAAAATTTACTAGATTTTAAAATGAAATAATTTTTTCTATTATTTTAATTTAAAGTTAACTATAATAGATATTACGTATATTTAAATTATTTTATTATATAGACTAGCCGAAACTTTATTATAAACAATCAAAAGATAGAAAAAGATAATATAATAGAATAGAGATATTAGTAATATTTTTTTGTATATTTCGATATCTAATATTATTTTAGATAATTTAATTCGATAATCTGTTATTTTCTTATTTTCTATCGCTATATTGAATATTATTATTAAAGGAATAAATATTTATATATATTTTAATAAGTATTTAATCTATAATTATTTTATAGTTATTTCGAATCGAATTTTCGTCGGTATTTCGAAAATCCGATCCGAGTAGACTAGCCGGTTCGAGTCGGATTTCTATCGAACTATCGAATATTCGATTCGATTCTAGTAATCCGATTCGGATTCGATTCGATTAAATTATATATTTAATATATTATTATTCTTTTATTTTAATATAGTTAATATATCGAAGTAATATATTTAGTTTTACTACGGACTTTCTAGCTAGCGTAGTTAATTATTTAGAATTTTTTTAAGAAATTTATTTAAAAGTTATATTAGCTTAATATTTTTATATCAAAATTTAAAGATTTTAGTAGATTAGATCGGATTATAATTTAAAATCCGAAATTCGGTCGGATCGGATTATATTTTAGTTTAATCCGATTCGGATCGGGTCGAATTAGTTAATTTAAATTCGAAATCCGACCCGACGGCCAGTCTAGATTCGAGTTTTAATAAATTAGTTCGATCTAATCTATTAAACGGTTCGAATCGGTTTTTAATATTAAAACCGAAGATTAAATCGAATTATAAAATAGAAATTAATAGAAATCCAATTTAATCTATTATTATTTTTATATATAATATAATATTTTAATTAAAATCATAGATAATTAATTTATTTTATATAAAAGAAATATATTTATATAATATATTTAATTTAACTAGAACTTTTTCAATTAATCAAACTGGCCGTCGGATCGGATTTCGAATCTAGATTAGCTAATCCGATCCGACTCGAATCGGATTAAAAAATAGTCCGATCCGATCTAAATTAAATCGGATTATTATAGAATTCGATCCGATTTAGATCCGGGTTAAACTCGAGTTCCCGGATTTAATCCGTTAAAATTATTAAAACCTCTTTTCCTATATAAAAAACACCCGCTTTTACTATATATTTACGTTAATACTTTAGATATTACTTAGATAGATATCAATTCCTTACTACTAAATAGTAAATGATAATTAAATTAATATAAAATATCTAATTTTTTTATATTTAGTAAAATTCTTTCTAATAGGTCCTTTCTAGATAAAATCTATTATAGCTAGTCTATAAATCAAACGGCGAGCCGATTTACGAACGTTATAATATTAAAATTTAATCGATTATATAAAAATGAAAATAGATTATTAAAAATATAGCTAATAAAATTCGAACCGACTATTTAATATTAGTTTTTTTTTAAAAAAAATAGATATATTTAACAGAATCTAGATTATTATAAAAAGTTCGAATATTAATAGTCTAATATTTCTATAGCTATCGGTATTAAAAATAAATTCTATTAAAACTAGTTAATATTTTTTAGTTAAAAAAAGCAATAGAATATATATAGTCGAAATAGTAGTAATAGTTTTACTAAATAGCTTTAATAATAGATAGTCTATCTAAAATTATATATAAAAACTATTTTAAAATTTTCGATTATTCTATAGCTTTTAATTCTTCTAATATATCTACTATAAAGAAATATTTTAATATTATTGCTTATTAAAAAACTAAGCGACGGAATTTATAGTCTTTTATTTAATTTAATATTAATCCGTATAAACAGCTAATAATAATATAAAGAAATAATATAAAATTTATTTTAATTATAGAAAAAAAACTATATTAAATTCGAATCTATTTTCGACTAAACTATTTAGAATAAATATCTATATAGAATTTTTTTAAATCTAAATCTACTAGTTTAAACTATCGAAAATAAGAGATTTAAACTATTACTATAAATATTTTGTTTTAATATAAAGTTCGTCGGCCGTATATAATTTATATAAATAGTTTTCGATAGTTATAATACTATCCGCGAGTAATTTTGAAACGTATTTTCTATGTACTAGATATCTAATTAAATCTATAAAAGATTATATATTTAAAAATACCCGTATATTAGATTAATATTTATCTTTAACTTTAAAAACGTCTAATTAGATTTATATTTCTTTCTACTAGTCATTCTAGCTATTTATAGTACTAGAAGCTATTAAAACTTTTAGAATTTTTTTTGTTTAAACCGAAGCTTCTAGATATTATTACTAATAATATTAGTTCTAATAGTACGTTAAAAAAAATTTTAAAAAAACTTTTACTCGGCTCGATAATTAATAGAATCGAATCTAAAATTCTCTATTTTATATAATTTATATAATTAATCTAATAATTTAAAACTTTATTAAAACTATTAGATTATAAATAGTTAGCGACAATTTTATCTGAAAACTAGATAAAAAATAAGTTAAAGCTATTAGTAGTAGCCTATTAATTATTATAAAAAAGATAATATACGTAGATAATATAAATCTAAAAGTTTTAAAACTAATATTTTATTTAGGCTTATACTATTATAGTCTATATCTCTATTTCTTTTTAATATAAACTTCGCTTTAAAGAAATCTAGAAAAGGGTCGATTCTAATTTCTAATCTAGAAATATAATTTAAAATATTTATATTCGATAGAATTCGATATATTTTATAATTTATCGGGTATATTAAATACGTTATTTTATTAATAAATTTATAGAAAAGAATTCGTGCAATCTATAAATATAAAGGATTACCTTTAATATAAATAAATAGTAATCTTTTCTTTTTATAGGTAGTATATTATAGCTCTCTTATAAAGATATTTTATTAGTTTTAAAAACTATAGATATTAGAATTTATTTAATATTCCGATTTTACAGTACTATTTTTAATTATTTTACTAAAATAGAAAAAGTAATTCGATTATCGAACTATATTAATAAAGAAATAATATTAATAGCTTTTAATTATACTTATATAAAGTTTATAAAATACTATTTTTATATTAAAGATAAAGATAAATTAATTTATAATATTACGAATATTCTAAATCCTATAATAAAGTTTAGTTTTTATCGATTAAATACTATAGAAAATTTATTAATATATTAAAATCTAAAGTCCGCCGTATAAAAGAAAATAAAGTAATATAAAAAAGTAATATATTATAACTTTACTAATTAGTCTAAAGTCTACTTTATCTACTTTAAATAACATTTTTTAATAACTTTAGTATCTTCGAGCAGTTACTTCCGAAATAAATCGATATCTTTATATTAATACTACCGAAGAGAATCTAAATTAGATATTCTAAAAAAATAATATTTCGAACTTTCTAAAACTAGTATAGATAGCTTATAATATCTTTATTTATCTAATATTCTTAGTAGGAATAGAACGGGCTTTTAGTTTTATAAAAAGAATTTATCGGTAGAATCGAATCTAAATAACTCTAAAATATATAGAACTAGTCTGGCCGTTTTATCGGATTTCGAACCCGAATCGGAGGAACCGACCCGAGTTTCTAACCGTATTAGAAAGGAAACTAACTTTAACTAGTAGTTTTAACGCGTTCGCCACGTTTATCGCGAAATCGAGTCGCCACTTTAAACCGAAGTGGCCAGTCTATATAGAACAGATAATAATAATTAAATACTATAAGCGTACTATAGATTTAAAAATAAAAAAAGCTTTAAAGAAACTTTAGAATATATATAACCGGATAGAGTTAGAAAATAGAATTCTATCTAAAAAATAGAATTCTTTTAAAAAAAATTTAAAAGTATTTTAAATAGATTAATCTAAATACTTTTTAGTTTAGAAAATAAATATCTATTCCTAATATTTAGACTATTTTGTCTATTTAAATAATAAATTCTAAAATTTCGACTTTAATAAATATAAAAAAATTTAAAAAATAAAAAAATTTAAGATTTTACCGTTTTAAATAGAAATTTTATATTTTATTAAGATTTATTATATATAGTCTAGATATTTTATCGGATTTTAAACTCGGATCGGAAAAACCAATTTAAGATTCTAATAATATTAGAAAAGAAACTAACTTTAACTAGTAATTTTAACGCGTTAGCTATATTTATTATAATATCGGATTACTATTTTAGATCGAAGTAGCCAGTCTAATTATATAGTAGATGATTTAAATATCGTAAAAACTTTACTAGAATAAATCGAATAGATTAGTAAAGTAATAATTATTAATTATTTTTTTATAATAGATTTATATAAAATACTTTTTTAAAATTTTAGATAAAATTTCGAAATTTAATTTAATTATATAGAAATAACTTTTTATATTCTTAATAAAATTATTTCGCTAAAAATTAAAATAAAGATAGTTATAAAAGAAACAATTAACTTCTAGCTAAATAAATAATTAAAAAAGTTTAAAATAAAAATATTTTAAATTAAAATATTAATTATTTAATTTCTTATTATCTATTATTAAACTTTTATTACTAAATCTACTATATAGATATTAGATTGACTCTATATTGGAACTTAAGTCTCTTTATATATATCATAGATTATAAATAGAGTTTAAATTAATTTTATAATTAAAATCTACGAATTTAAAGATTTTAAATTAATATAATTTTATATTAAAATAAATTATTTAGATTAAATTAGTTCTTATATTAATAATATAGTAATATATCGAAGTAATATATTTATCTAAATCTACTATTTCTAGATAAAGATAATTAGTTAGAAAGTTTAATAATTTCCTTTAAATTTTTATTTTTATCGTTTTCGGCTTCCGCTTCCGCCTTTCTTTCTATATTCTCCCCTTTTTCTATATCATTATTTTTATTTTTATCTTTATCTTTATCTTTATCTTTATTTTAATTAACGTTAATACTTCTAGTTAAATCTTTATTATCTTTAAATTTAATATTATTTTATATAGAAAAATTTTTCTCTACTATCTAATTCTTTTTATTAATTTTAATATTAATATCGCTATTTTTATCCTTTTTTTATAGGAAGATTTAATATATTTATTAGCTATATTCCCGCTGTAATGTTATAGAGCTATCTGGAAAGATCTTGGTTTTTCTAATATTTGGTTGGACTTATTAGTATATCTGTAAACGAAGATATAACGGGTAATTACTTTAAATTAATATAAAAATAAGTCAGTTTTATTATTAGAGTAGTATATAGCGATAACTAATAAATTAAATACGAGCTATAAAGGCGTCGAGTTCGAAATTTATATAGATAATAAAATTCTCTACTAGTTAGGTTACTTATTTACTAAAATAACTAAAATAGCTTTATTTTAGAATATTTACTTACTAAGATAAATAAAATAGTTTTATTTTAGAGTATTTATTTACTGAAATAATTCAAATTAGAATATTTATAGTATTTATTTATTAAAACTGCTAAAATACTCTTTAGTACTAATATTAAAGCCGTTTTATATATCTTTATCTATCGAGGTATAATAGGAAATCCTACGCTATACTAAATACTACCGCGTTCCTAAAAGTACGCTGCCTATATTTATAATACTAGGTCCTTTTTTTAGATTTTTTATCCCGAAAAACTATTATTCCTTCTTTTTTATAGGTAAAAGGAAAAAACTATTAACTAAAAATTATTATAATAAAGTCCTATTATTAGATATTAATATATTAGCTATACGTTTTTATTAGAATTATTTCTAGTTAGAGAAATTCTATCGTATCGGTAAAGGTTCTAAAAAGTATATTAGTTATATAAAATAAATTTATCTTTATAACCTTACTTAATTATATACTACGCGTTAGCGTCGTCTTAAAAATAAACGTAAGAAATTAAAAAAGAAGTTATATAAAGCAAATATAAAATAATAGCGTCTTTTTTATTAATTAGATTATATTAAAAAAAAATAGCGTATTATAGTTAATAGTAAGCTATAAAATATCGAAGAGCTATAATAAAAAAATATAACCGCGGATCCGTTTTTTTCCGTAAATCTAAATCCTTTTATTAATATAGCTTCTAAATAAATTCTTCTATCTAGTAATTCCGGTTAGTTAATAACTTCTTTAGCTCCTTTTAATAGAATTATTATAGAGTCTTCTAGTAGTTTACTAAGTATTTTTTAGATTTCTAGATATTTTCCGAAATAAAATAAATTTTTTATTTAATTAGATAGTTCTAACCTTTCTATTATAGGAATATTTTAACTATAAAAATATCTTCCTTTTATATTTCGAAGTTAAACGTCTATTATAATAGCGTTCCGAGATCGGCTAATTTTAAAAGAAATATATAAAATACCGGATATATTTTTATATTTCTAGATAGATTAAATTTAAAGTTCTAAGGTCTTTTAATTTCTTTAATTAAAAATAGTCCGACTTTAATATAATTAAATTTTTTATTTAAAGTTCTTATTTTTAGATTTTTTATAAAAAGGTATACTTTATTTCTCTTTTTTAGCTAAAATATTATTTTTCGCTTTTTATTTTAATAATTATCCGAATATTTCTATATTTTTAGAATATTTCTATAGATTTTTTTTTAAATCTCGATTCTTTTTATTACTAATTCCGCTAATCGGTATAGTAGCGGTTATTTAAATAGATTCGGATTCCTTTTATTATTAGTATAAAACGGTATTTCTTTTATTATACTAGATTTTTTTATATTAAATACTAGTTATACTATTAATAAAAGTAAAATCTAATTATTTTAAATATCGTTAATATAATACTTTAGATATTATTTAAATATCTAGTTAGTACGTTCTATCTATCTATCTATTATCGGGTAAAAAACTATTAATATTTTTAATTTAATACTAAATAGAGAAATAAGAATTTTCTAATAGTTTAAAGTAAAGAGTTTATTTCTATTATTTATTAATACTTCTAGTAGTCCGTAGTACCGAAATAATCGATCTAAAATAATAAATCTAAGTTATTCTACTATAAAATCTTCTTTTAATAGAATTATATAAATATATTTTATAAGTCTATCTACTATATTAAATATTAAATTATATTTTATATTTATTATCGAGTTTTTTTATTTTAGGAATTTAATAATAAAGTCTAATATAATATTCTTTTATAGTAAATCCGGTAGTTTCTAATACTAGATTTTTCTATAACGAGTATATATACTATATTTATTTTACGAATAACTAAAATATCTTTTAATATATATTTTAATATATTATTTTATATTAGAGAACTAGTAATACTATTATAAAAGTTATATTATCTTTATTATATCTAGAAACCTTTATAGTACTCTATTATAGTGTTTTTTTTTATATTTATCGATTTTATCGTCTAGTATTTATAGTTTTCCTTTTTTAATAGAAAACTATTTCTAGTTATTTCGGAATATACGCAGCGTTATATTTATTTTATACTAATATATTAATAGTAATCTATTTCTATTAACTTTAAAAATACTATTATTAAAAACCTTTTTTATTTTTATATAATTACTTCTTCGATTTAAAATATCTATTCTTCTATTTTCTTTATCTAGAATATAATATATTTTATTTTTATACTAATCGAAGAATTTAGACTATTATATTTATTTTCTATTTAATTACTTTATTATTATAAAATATAAAAGGTTTTTATAGTCTATAAAAATCGTTAATTCTAGTAATCCTTCGGCGTATACTTTCTATTATTCTAATATAGCTACTATAGCTAGTAGTCTTTTATTATAGATATTATAATTCTATTTTACGAGCGATAATTTACTTAATATATATACTACCGGCTACTAGTTACTATTATATTATTATAGAAAATATATTCCTATAGCTAGATCTAATAAATCTATTTCTATTTATAATAGTTTCTTCTGATTAAATATTTTAAATACTAGGTTTTTTATATATTTTCTTTTAAAATCTTCGAATATTTATTATTCTCTTTTTCCTTAATACTATTCGACGGTATCTTTTATTAAAGCTATTAAAGCGAGAGCTCTTTTAAAATAGTTTTTTATAAACTTTCGATTATAGTTTATAAATCCGAAAAAATTCTAGATTTTTTTAATATTTATTAGTATTTTCTATTCTATAATAGCTTTTAGTTTACTAGAATTAATATATAGTCTATTTCGTCCTATTATAAATTCTAGGATATTAATATCTTTTTTATAGAATTTATACTTTTCTAGTTTAAAGCGAAAATCTTTCTTCTCTAAATATTTAAAAACTTTATTAATATATTATTTATATTCTTTAAATATTTTAAAAAAAACCAAAATATTATTAAAGTAGGCGATAATAAATATATCGAGATATTCTTTTAATATATTATTAATTATATTCTAATAGGTTACCGGGACGTTTATAAATCTAAATAATATTATTATATATTTATAATAACTATATTATATTCGGAAAGCTATTTTCTATTTTTTTCCGGTTTTTATTTTTATAAAGTTATATACTCTTCGAAGGTTAAATTTTATAAAATATTTTATTCTAGAAAATCTATTTTAGAGTTCGCTAATATTTAATAATAGATATCGATTTTTAATTATAATATCGTTTAGCTTCCGGTAATCGATTTATAAATAGAATATTCCGTCCTTTTTAAATATAAAAAGAATCGGGTATTCTACTAGTAATTAAGATTTTCTAATAAATTTCTTTTTTATATTTTTATCTAAGTATTTATAGAATATTTCGAGCTCTATTATAGATAATAGATAGATATATCTAAATA
The DNA here is from genome assembly GCA_011316305.1 of Rusavskia elegans. Classification (NCBI taxonomy): domain Eukaryota; kingdom Fungi; phylum Ascomycota; class Lecanoromycetes; order Teloschistales; family Teloschistaceae; genus Rusavskia; species Rusavskia elegans. The sequence goes on along the minus strand of SAUG01000084.1, from coordinate 52,297 downwards.
TAGATAATTTATTTCGTTTAAATCTGATTTTATAATTTTATATTTAATATTTAGATAGTATTTTTATATTTATTTCTTTCCGAAATAAATTTATCTAATTTTTATATTTACTTAGAACTCTTTTTAATAGATTTTCTATTAATTTTTTATTAGATAGTATAGGATTTTTAAAAAGTTCGTAATTTTTCTTTTTATTTCTATTTTATTAATCTAGCTAACTTTTACTAGTATCTAATAAATCGGACCTAAATAGTTTTTAATTATTTTTCTTCGAAGTTATAAACTCGTATTTTATATTCTTTTTTTTATCTACCCGAAATTGCTACTTCGGCGTAGGCTAGATACTCCCTATATAGAAATATTATTTAAAGCTAAATACTTTTTTCTTCTAGTCTATTACTGGATTATAATTTTTTAACTAAAGTATTTTAAATATAATATCGTAAGTAGCTATACGAATAATATTAAACTAAAATTCCTTTTAGTACTAGTTAATGATTATTTAGAATAGTATCGTTTTTTCTATAATTCTTCTGTCTCTATTCGGTATTTTATTTCTATTAATAACTATTAAATTATATAGGTCTTTTTTCTTAGTCTAAAAGAATTCTTTTTTTATAACTAAATCTTCGGATACGAAATTTCTGGTTACGTCTAAATTAATAAATACTTTAACCTTCTATAGTCCGTTATTAGTTTTAATAATTATTTTAATCCTAAATATATATACGTAGCTAGCTAAATTTAGTTACTTTTTCCGGACTATAAAGTTATATATTTATAGTATATCTATTACTATAAGATTTTAACTTTTTCCGAATTATTTTTAATATTTTCGTATTTCCGGTCTTCGTAGTTTATCTATAAAATATATCTATAGAGATTCTAATTAAAAATTCTATTTCTTTTTTATTATTTCTTCTAGTATTTATATCTACTACAGATAATATATCTAGAATAGTTATAAATATTATAACTTCCGATTTTAGTAGATATTATAGAAATATATCGGCGTAGTTTTAATAGATACTATCCGGCTCCTTTTTTTTTTAATTTATAGATCCTACAGTCGTTATTATAGCAGGCGATCTAACTAAATAGTATATATTAGTTTCCTACTATTATATTTCTCTATTATAATATCGGTTTCGAAATATTTTTATCTTTAAAAATATCGTTTCCTAATTTCTTTTCTAATATATTAATAATATTATTTACTTTCTTATTCTACTAATCGTTTTATAGGTATTTACTATTAATATATATTTTATAAATATTTTTAAATCCTTTATAGATTACTATAAATCTTTCCTTTACTAATTTTTTATTATAAAGAGCTTAAAGGTATATTGGTCTAACGTCTTCTATTATTATAATCTTCTATCTAAAGATAGCTTTCTTTCTAATAGGTTTTATTATTATTTATAATAAAATATTATTTATCGTAGCTTTTTATAGTATTTTATCGTTTTCTAAAAATATAAATTCTTTATTTAAACTAGCTTTTTAGAGTTTAGAACTACTATCGTCGTCCTTTAAAATAATTTTTTACTAATTTTTAGGTTTTCTTAGTATAACGTTAAACTGTCGTTACTATACTTTATTTATTCGATATTTTCTCGTAAAATAGCTTGGTTTATTATAGTTATAGAACGTTTTAGAATTTTTATTCCTTTTACTATTTCTAGATTTTTTTCCTTTATAACGCTATTATATAGAATCCAGTTCTATAGATATAGGTCTATAGTAGCTATTTCCTATCCTTTTATTTAGTAGCTATCTTCTATATTGCTTTCTAAAATAACGTCTCGTATTAATCTGTAGTTGTCTATTATAGTATTTCTTTATATCTCTTTTATATAGTTTATTATCGAGGTCGATAGATATCTCAATTAGATTATCTAAGGTTTCGTATATTCGACCGTCGCGTATAAATTTATTTTTTATTTACTTTTTTAACCTTTGTCTATATATTATATATAAGGCGTTATTATTTTATTCTATTAATAGTAAATATTTTTTAAACCGTATAACGTATTCCGATATTATAGTTTTCTACTAAAGATATTAGATAATATATTTAGTAGTTAGAATTTTATTCGAGATTCTAAAGATATTATAAATAGCTTTTTTAAATTATATAAACTATATAAAGATATATTTATTATTTTCTTCGTCGTCTATATATTAGCGTAGAAGAGGTTTTATTTAATACTAGATTTATTTTCGAAAATAGAATATAGCGAAGAGGATTTTCTTTTTTTTAGATATAGAATAGAATATAAAATATATATCTAATTATACGAGCCAGTCCTCTAATTTATTTCGATTCCTATAGTATTTATTAGGCTTATTAACTTTAATACTTTAGTTACGGTAACTAGTAGTAGAAATACTAACTTTTTCGTTACTACTATTATCTTTTATTTAGATTTCCTTACTTTTAAATTCGGACTTTTTTACTATAGAGCTGGAATTATTTAGAGTAGGAATTTAATATTAACCTGCGATAGATATTCTAAAGATATTTAAAATATTATAAAACGATCTAGAAAAGTCCTGGTTTTTCTAATATTTAGTTAGATTTATTAGTATATTTATAAACAGAAGTATAATAGATAATTACTTTAAATTAATATAAAAATAAGTCAGTTTTATAACTAGAACAGTATATAGCGATAACTATTAAATTAAATATAAGTTATAAAGACCTCGAGTTCGAAATCTATATAGATAATAAAATTCTCTACTAGTTAGGTTACTTACTTACTAAAATAACTAAGATTACCTTATTTTAAAATATTTACTTACTAGAATTACTAAGATAGCTTTATTTTAAAGTATTTATTTACTAAAATAACTAAAATCAGGGTATTTATAGTATTTATTTACTAAAACCGCTAAGATATTCTTTAGTATTAATACTAAAACCGTCCTATATATCCCTGCCTATCGAGGCGTAATAGGAAATCCTACGCTGTACTAAATACTATCGCGTTCCTAAAGGTACGCCGTCTGTATTTATAATATATAACTAAATTTTTTAGTAAATACCGTCTAATTTTCTAGAAAATCTAGAGTTCTAGCGGACTAAAGTTTTTAGAAGCCGGTAGACTGGCCGTTTTATCGGGTTTCGAATCCAAAATCGTATTTCGGGTTCGAATATAGAACCGTATTAGGAAGGAGATTAACTTTAACTAGTAATTTTGTCGCGTTAGCCACGTTTATCGCGAAATCGGATCGCCACTTTGGTTCGAAGTGGTCAGCCTAAACGCCGGTATAATAAATTACTCGTTATTAGATAAAATTAACGATTAAAGCTATATACTTTATTAAAATTACTTTATTCGGACTATTAAAAGCGATATTAGACTAGAAAAAATATCAGAAATGAATATTTCTATATTAGATAGATCTATTTATATTCGATATATTATTTTAATATATTATTTCATTTTATTTCTATTCTATTTATTTAATAGTTATCGCCTTTTCCGTATTTTCTATAAAAGCTTTAATATATAGATCGTTTTTATAATATAATATTATATATAGATCAGTATTTTATATAGTATATATTATCTTATTATATTACTATAGATTTTTTTCTCGATTCTATAATCAATTTTCTAATCTTTTATATTTTATTTTAATATAACTCTCGTTTTTATATCTACGTTTTTCTAAAAATCTATTTTTTTAAATTTTCTGAAATATTTATATATTATAATACGATCTATACTTTATTTTTTATAGAATTTATATTCGGTATTAGATTATCTTTTACCGTATTTATAGTTTATAACTAATTAAGATTTTATAGATAATAGTTTTAATTTAGATATAATAGACAGTATCCTAAATATTATTGTAGAATAATTTAATTAATAGCTATAGAGTTATCTAAAAACTCTATATATTATAGTAATAGAATACGCTAGAAGTTTATAGAAATATATAGACTCGTTTAAAATTTCAACCTTCTAGCTATAATATAGCGAATAATTATTTAAATAACTTTATTTTATTTCTATATTTCTATTTTTTAAAAACTAACTACTATAATAAAATATTAATATAGTATATACTATACTATACTATATTTTATTCTATTATAAATTTTTTATTCCTTTTATTTATTATAGCGTAATATATAGTATATATAAATCTAAATAAAGGTAATATACTAAAATAATATATTGAATTATATAATAATACTAAAACTATTTTAAATAAAAAATTAATTTCGTTTCGTAGAAGTATAGCGAAGGCTCGAGGAAATAGAATTAAAAAAAAAAAAAAAAAAAAATTTATAGTATTATAATTCCGGTAATATTCTAGAATAATATATTTTAAATAGTCTAGCTAGAAATCTATTAAAAGAAATATAAATAGAAATCTAAAACTATTATTTTTTTAAAAATCTATAGATATTAGAAAAACTTTAAATTTTTTATTTTTAAAATATTTTTCGCTAGATTATATTATAAAATCCTTCCCGATATTACTACTATAAATATAAATAGAAGGATCGATAGGATATAAAATATAGTATTAATAGTTTTATAAAATATAATCGAAAAATATATAATTATTTTTCTATATTACTATATATATCCGACTATATTTATTTTTTATAGATTATTAGCTTGCTATAATCTATACTAAATACATTACTATTTAGTTAAAAGACGTCTAGTTTATTAAATAATTAATATAGATTTTAGAAATATAGCTAGAAATATAATAATAGCTAGTTAATAATAAATTTTAAAAGATTAAAAGTTTTAAAAAAGAAATATATATCTATAAAATTATTTAAAGAAAAATAATACTATTTATATAGTACTAATATATTAGCTAGTATTAAATAGAATATATAATTATTTATATTATCTATATTTATTTATATATTCGATTATCTAATATAATTATAAATTTGGTTAAATCGGATTTTTATTAGATTCTATTCTATAATTTAATTCGATTTTCGGTTCTAATATTAGAATTCGACCCGACCCGTTTAACGGGTCGAATTAATTCGATCTACTAAAATTCGGATCGGATATCCGACGATTCGATAGAAATCCGACCCGAAGTAACCAAACTAGATATATTTTTCGCCGATTTATAATTTATTCTATTTTGAACTAGTTAGAATCTTTTTTCGATAATTATATTTTAATAGTTAAAGACTCGTTATTAACCGAAAGTTAATTAAATAAGTTATCGTCGGTAGATACTAGTTTTAATTAAATTACAGAGATAATAGAATAGATTTTTATAATAGTAGAAAATTTAATTCGTAGACGAAGTATCCGATTTTACGAATTACTTTAAAGAAACCAGTTCGTTAATACGAAAACTTAATATTAGTAACATCTAGTAGTATATATCTATAAAAAACTTTAAAAAAATTTTATTATCTAGTTTAAAAGATTTAGTTTTATATAGGTTATTATAATAGACTTTAGAAAAAAGGGTATTCAAAGCTATTATAGCTTCTATTTCTATATATTTAATAGATTTTAATCGTTCTATATTTTTCGGCGGTAGGTTCGATAAAGTACTAATAGTATTTTTAGATCGAAAATCTAATATTAGTTCGTTAGAAGCTATATTAGTAGCGAAACTGATAGCGTTATTAAATACAAACTATAGAAATAGAGTAGTTTTAGTCTAATATTTATCCGGATATTTCGTAAACTAAAAGCGAAAACTAATTTCTACGATTTAATTAATACGTTCGAATTATCTATTAATTTATAGATAATATATAATAGATACTAGAATTTTTATTTCTAGTTTCTAAAAAATCTAGCGTTAAAAAAATAATATAAATTTACGATTTCTATTACTAATGATAGCTAATGGGATTCTCTAATTATATTCGAATAGAATAATAATAATAGATTTCGTCTAATTAACTACGAAGTAAATAATCTATCAAAAAATCAATAGAACCGTTTTAGTATATTTATATATAATTGTTAGTATATAATCTTTATTAGAAAACTTTATAGATAACGCGAGTACGAAGCCTATCGTAATCGTATAAAACGATACTTTCGAAAAAATTAAATTAAGGAAACTATAAAATCTTTCTCGTCTTATTTAATTAAACTAGTATTACAGATAACATTTTATATATTCTTTAATTTTTATATATATATTACGATTTACGAATAAAAATAGATAGATGGAATTTTATATAAATATAATAATATTTCTAATAATATTGATTATAAATTTCGCCGATAATTTCGTCTATAAGTTTATCCGGAATATAAAATCGATTTCGGCTATTTTTAAAATCGTAGTAGAAAAGTTTATTTTATATTCGAAAATTAATACTAGATATATAATATTTATTATCTTTATTATTAGAATATAGTTTTTAGATTCGTAATATTATAATAATTTTAATCTATCGTTTATTATTAGTATAACTTTCTTTAATAGATTATTTAAAAAAATTTTCTATTTAGATAAACGTTATATAATATATAGATATAATAATATCCGAAACGTATTAGAAATAATCTTTATTATTATTAATTTTAATACTTTCGTATAATATATCTAAAATAATCATTTTATTTTTAATCGGAATATAAAAAATCTTTATTTCGAATTATAATAAAGTATTAGGAATAATATTAGTTTTATCTACTTTATAACGTAATTTAATATTAAAGGTCGAAAGATACTATAATATATAAAAGAACCTTAAATTCAATTTATTTATATTTATTATTTTTCTTTTTATAAAATTTTTATTTAAAATTATATTGAGTTTTTATATATATATAGATATATATATTTCCACGTATAAAGAAATTTTACAGCCAAAGGCAAGATTTGCAGCGTCAATTACTTTCATTTAACTATTTTTTTCTTTATTCGCGATTACGAATCCTCTACTATATTCAAATACTATATATTCTTTCTTCGACGTTATAAATAATCATAAGGCTCTATCATTTCCGCTATATCTATCTAATATAATATATAGTAATTACGAATAGTTATAATTTCGTCTATATTTATTATATAATCTATATCTAAACGTTTCGTTCAATTATTAAAATATTCTTTAGCCCGTATTATTTTAAAACGATTACTAGCTATAGAATTACTAGCTAGTACGCTAGTTACTATAGCTAGAAGCTTTATCTAATCAATTAGATTAAAAGATAATAGAAAAATCGGATAATACGTTTTAAAGGCGGTAAAAAAAAGATTTTTATCGAAATTAAAATAGATTACTCTAGCTATAATAAGATAGTCGACGTCTTCGAAAGTAGATATAATTATTACGGATATACTATCGTCTAGTTTAGCTATAGTATAACTATTACGGAAGTATATACGTACGTAAAAGATTTTAGTAAATCGTAGTATTTACGAAAAGCTTATATTACTAGTAAATAAAAAAAAAAGCGATAACTACGAGGTATATTTATCTATAAAAATTTCTACCTTAAATTATCGATAGAAAAATACGTTATATTCCTAAGTAAATTTATATTAATATTTTATTTAGAAACCGTTATTTATATTAATTAAATTAAAATATAAATTCTGCTACCGTATAATTAATATTGGTATACTAACGTTCAATTTGCTTATCAAATCACTGGTTTATCGGGCACTAAAACTAAAACCAAATTAATTAAATATTTATTATTTTTAAACAAGATTTATTTTAAAATCGAAACAGCCGCGATATAATTAATATATATAATTACTAATAATTTTAAAAATAAATCGATAAAATAGCGAGTTTTTTTACTATCTAGACGACTTTAGTAATCTTTAATTCGATAGGCTAATAATTTTATTCGGCGCTATTTAAATATTTATTTAGAAATTTATATTAGCTATATTTTAGTAGATAGAAAATTTTTATTAAAGTTTCCTTTAATATAATAGATAATTACTATAAAATCGAACTATTTTAATATATCCAAGTCGATATAGAACTTTTTTATAAAATCGAAATAGTAAAGAAAAGTTAGTAGTTTAAATATTATTTATAATATCCGAAATAATTCCTTTTTTTTTTAAAAATAGAATTATATTTTAATTTTATTAATTAGAGTTTTTAGTTAAATTTTTTGAAATTTTATCCGAATTTTTCTATAAATAGAGTCTTTTTTTTTTATAGAGGTTCGGCAAACAATATATATCTTATAATTATATAACGAAATTATCTAGTTTTTTCGAAATAGGTTTCTAGATTCTATAGATATTTAGTAAAAGTTTTTTCCGAAATAGTTTTAATTTTATTTTCTAAAATAGTTATTTCTAATATATTAACGCGTTATTTCAATAAACGAACTAAAGAATACTCTATAAATATTTTAAAAAACGCGAGATTAATTTATTTTTTCCGGAATAGAATAAAAATTTAATTTAAATATTTTAAATATTTTTGAAATTATATAAAAAAAATAATAATATTCTTTATATAAATTTTAGTAAAATTTTTAAAAGAAATATAAATTATAGGTTTAGTAATATATATATAGCGCTAGTTTTTTATATCTTGTAAATACTATCGGAGTTTATTTCTATCCGCGATAAAAAATAATAGTAAATTTATAACGATTATAGCGTTTAATTTTAAATTAATAAAACTAATTTATAATATTAACTACCGAAATATAAAAGTATTTTAATACTAAAATGATAATTTCTATTTATAATAGAAAGAGATTACCATCTAATTCTATAATAGCGTTAAAGCTTTAAATATTAACTACAATCTTTCTTTTTTTTATACTATTTAATAAAGTTTTCTATATTATAAAAATCGGATATATTAAAGATATTAGCTATTCGAAATATTTTATTTTATTATACTAATAGAATTTATTAAATATTTAATCTAACTTAATATAGTTTATCTTATTTAAATTCTAAATTTTTAAAAATATAGACTTTATTTCTTTTTTTAAAAATATTAATATCTATTTTTTTAGAAGTATCTACTATAGTTTTCTAATCAATCAATATATTTTTATCTTTTTCGGTAATAACGGCTAGTCGTTATATTACTAGCAGTTTACTATAAATCGTAATACCGTTAGATAAACGGTATTCTATTTTAAAATCTATAGATATAATTAAATTAACTACTTCGATATAGATTTCTATCGGTATTTTAGAAACTCGATCCGAGTTTTAGCGAGTCGGTTTAACCCGATTTACTAAACGGTTTAGATCGGTTTCTAATATTAGAACTAAAAATCAAATCGGATTATAAAAGAAAAACTAATAGAAATTTAATCCGATTTGATTTAAAATTATATTAAATAGTTAAATATAAAAGTAATTATAGATACTATAAAATTGTTTTATATTCTATTTAATATTAGTTTATATACCGATACTATATAAATAGTATTATTTTTTTCTAAATAATTTTATAAATATATATCTTTTTCGTAAAACTTTTAATAATTTAAAATTTATTATTAACTAGCTGCTATTATATTTCTAGTTATATTTCTAAATTAATTATAACTTTTTAATAAACTAGACGTCTTTTTACTGAATAGTAATATATTTAATAACGATTATAGCTATTTAATAATCTCTAAAAAATTAATATTATCGAATATATATAATAATATAGTAAAATAATATATATATTTATTAAAAAATCATTATATATTATTCTATTATATTTTATTAAATCTTTAACACTATATTTTTTATTCTATCGATTCTTTAATTTATATAAAAAGTAGTAATATCGGTAAAGATCATATAATATAGTCTAGTAAAAGTTACTTTAAAAATAAAAGATTTAAAACTTTTTTAATATTTATAGATTTTTCGAAAAATAATAATTCTAGATTTCTATTTATATTTCTTTTAATAGATTATAAATTAAACTATTTAGAATATATTTTTTTTAAATAATATCGATACTATAAAATTATAATATTTCTTTTTATTTTTTATTTTTTTTTTTCGATTTTTTTTTTCGAGTTTTTATTATATTTTTATAAAATAGATTTAATTTTTTTTCTAAAATAGTTTTAGTATTAGTATATAATTATTTATATTATTTTAATATATTATTTCTAAATAGATTTATATATACTATATACTACGCTATTACTAATATAAGAAATAAAAAACTAATGGAAAAATATAATAGAATATAATATAGTATATAATATATTAATATTTTATTATAGTAGTTCATTAAAAAAAAATAGAAAAATAGAAATAGAATAAAATTATTTCGATAATTATCGGCTATATTAGAGTTAGAAAATCAAAGTTTTAAACGAATCTATAAATTTTATTAAATTTTAGCGTATTCTACTATTATAATATATAGAGTCTTTGGATGATTCTATAGCTATTAATTATAGTATTCTACTATATCTAAATAAAAACTACTTTCTCTAAATTTTAAATCAATTATAAACGATAAACGCGGTAAAAAATAGTCGGATATTAAATATAAATTTTATAAAAAATAGAATATAGACTATATTATAAAATATAAATACTTTAAAAAATCTAAAAAAAATAGATTTCTAGAAAAGTATAGATATAGAAATAAAGGTTATATTAGAATAAAAAACTAGAAATCAAAAAATAGACTATAAAATTAAAAAAAAAATTAAAAATAATATAATAAAGTAATATATACTATATAAAATACTAATCTATATATAGTATTAGTTTGGCTATTTCGGGTCGGATTTCCGTCGAACCGTCGGAAACTCGACCCGATTTTAGCAGATCGAACCGGTTCGACTTACTAAATAATCGGGTCCGGATCGAATTCGGATATTTACTAAACTTTCTATATATATAATATAACTATATATATATAATATTTAAATTTTTATTACAAATAATATATCTAATTGATATATTTAATCTAACTAGGACCTTTCTAGCTAGCGTAGTTAATTAATAAAAAATTTTTTAAACAATTCGTATAACTTTAATACTAGAGTTATACGAGTTATATAAATTTAGTAAATTAGTCGGATCGGATCGGATTATATAATCCAATCCGAAATTTAAATCGAATTAAACTATAGAATTTTCAAACCCGATTCGGATCGAATCGGGTTAATTAGTTCGGGTTCGAAATCCGACCCGACGGCCAGTCTACTAATAGACTTTATTATAATAATATCTAAAGTTTTAATAATACGTCTAGAATTAGATTTTCTATATATATAGAAATTAAAATTAATTTCAAAGTTTTTGTAGCTGTCGATAACAATCTACTATTTTTAATATACTAAAATTATTTCTTCCGGTATTAAAATATTTATATCAAGTAATAAATTAATTTATATATTTTTAATAATATAGATCTTTCTAGTAAATTTTACTATAATCGAATCGTCTTTTAGATAGAAAGTAAATATAGCGAATTTATCGGTTCGATAAATTTATTTATCTATTCCGCGAATAGAAATCTTTTTCGGAAATTTTTAAATTTCGATATAATTTAAAATAAATTTTCTATCGGCTATTAATATAAAATATTGAAAATTAATATATATATTTTTAGTATTAGATATATCCGAACGAAAAGCTAATAGTAAAATAGTATAATAGAAATATTTAAATGTTAAACTAGTTCTAGTAATCTATTTACTATTTAAAATTATTACGCGAAATATAATAGTATTTTCTTTACTAAAAAAGTTTTTATCGGCGATAAATATTAATATTTCGGCTTTATTACTTTCTATATTCTAGTAAATAGTTTTAAAATATTTAAATAATTTATTTTATAACTCGAAGGAAGCGCTATATTTCTAGTACGATAATAAAATTTTCGGCCTAGTATTAACGAAATTCTAGCCGATTTTTTTATAGTTTAACTCTTTATAAACTCGGTTATAGTATTCGATATCGTCGTTATAAAATTCGACGGAACTATTACTATAATATCCGTAGATAGAATTCTATTCGGCGTATTAGATATAGACTTTTTCTATAGTAGAATAATCTTCGTTATATACGTTTTTATAAACTTCTATCTAATAGATTCGTTAAAGCAGAACAAGTAAAACTAAATATTAAAAATTTAGATTAAAATAAAGTTTTTTTTAGAACAAATTATTATAAGATCTCTAAAATCTATTACTTTACGCTAGCGTAGAATTCTATTAAATTAAAAAGAAATTCATTTATAGATTATCTAATCTATTTATAAATATAAAATAAAAAAAATTACGTTGTTTTAAATAGAAAAAGGTTTAAATAGATCTTTTTTAATAAAAGGAAGTTGGTATTTCTAGAAAAGTTAAAAAATTTACTAAACTATAGAATATTAATATTTATATCCGAAAAAACCGAAACTAAATATTAATTAACGTATTATATTTTCTAATATCAATTAAAATCGAAGTAAAAATAGATTTCTTATTTATTAACGGCTAGTGTTATTAAAAGGCGTTTTCTAAAATTACTTAAAATAGTTCTTTTCTATAATCTAGATTTCGAGTTTATAATTATTTATTATTCGAAAGAATATATTAATAGTAGTTTTCATTACGTCTACGATTCCACAGAGGTACGCTGGAAGATTAGCCAAACAAGCGAGCCTAATTATCTATAGCCGTCTATAGCCGCTATAGCCGACCTTTATAATAGAGACTTTTAGCGGACGGCTATCTATCGGTACTATCGGCTACTTTTACTATATATATCGCTTCTTACTTTTATTAAATAGCTTCTTTCGTTAGTTGTTAATATAATTATTAAATACGTCTCTACTATTTTCTTTTTAATTACTTCTATAATAAAGACGTCTTATAATATTATAACCGTACCTTTACGGCTACGTAGGATTAGTTATAATAATCTATACTAGGATTTTCTTACTATTTAGTAGCTCGGACTACGCCTACGGCTATAATTAGGCTCGAACGTAACGCCCTTTAACGTATAGAGACGTTATATTTTAACAATTTACTATATTAGTCTTATTATCTCGCTCTATAGATCGAAGCGATACTATTAAAACGGCAACGCCTAATATCTATAAAAGAAATAAAAGATTTTTAAAATCTTAGTTTACTTAGATAAATATCTACTTTATATTATATATATACTAGTTTTCGAATAAAATAATTAAAGTTCTATTTATAATATTATATTTGGAAAAGGCAGCCTTTAATTAAATATAGTTCTATTTAGAAAACTATCTTAATAATTCGAAAAATTAAAGAAAAGATAAAATATAATAAATATTCTATACCTTCGGTAATCTAATTACGGCAATATAAGAAACCTTTAGAAATAATAATAAAGATAGAATAGTAGAAAGGAAATTTATAGTTTTAAAATAATAGAAATTAGTAGTTATCTATACTATCTAGTTTAGAACGTAAACTTATAAGATAGACTAAAAAGACTTAGTTCTAAAAGTTTATTTCTATAAAAGACGTTATATAAGAATTAAAAAAGCTATAGTAATAATCGAAAAACTAGATTTACTAGTATTATTTATCGAATTAGCGACTAGAATTAATACTAGATAGTATAGAATATATTTAGATAAATAGGCGTTTAGTAAAACAGAACCTACTAAGAAATAGTCTAAAGGAAATCTAATAGAATTTAATACTACCGAAATTAAAGAATCGCGGACTAAAGTTTATTATTTATATAGAAAAACGAGATATTTTAAAAGAAATTATTTAACTAAAAAAGTAATAGAGGTAATCGAATACTAGTTAAAAAATAATAGAAAAATTATCTAAAAAAAATAGCTAGAGAATATATAACTAAAAGTTAGATAGCCTACTATAATAATAGATATCTTATCTATCTATTAAATAAAGAAAGAACCGGATAGTATTCTATAGAATCTAGAAAAATAAAAAAAAAGATAATAATAGAATTTAAATTATATAAAACCGAGAAATCTTTTATAGTAGTACTTAAAATTAAAATCGGAAATTATAAAATAATAGCTCTTATAAATAGAAAAAAAAAATTAAATTATAAAAGAATTATATAATTAAATTAGAGGATATATCTAAATACGCCTATAATAAAATAATAGAATTATAAATATTAAAATTAAAATAAGAAACGGATTTATTGGAATTTTAAACTTTATAATAATCAAAAGCCTTAGAGAATATATTATTTTCGGAAACGAATCGAAAAAATTATATTCTAAAATACTAGTATAAAGAAGTATAGTTAAATAAAAAATAGAACCGTAGACGGTATATCTTTTTATAAATAAAAATCTTCTATATAGAAAAATAGATATTATATTAAATATAAATTACGAATAGATTAAAAAAATTAATACTCTTTTTAAAAAAGGAAGCGAAGTATAGGAAATAAAAATCTAGAAGGAATATTATTATTTACTATTCCAACTAGCGTTAAAATATAATAAAATCTAAAAAATAATCTAAAAACTATAGATAGAAGATATTAAAAAAATCTATAAAAATATTATTAAAGAAATAGAAAAGACCGAATATAACTTTATATTTAAACTAAAAAAATAGCTAGAAAAAGATATACTAGACTCTATACTAAATATATAACTAAAAGATAAATAGTTTCTAACTTTATTATTATAGAATAAAATAGTTACTAAAAAATAAAAGTTTGTGGAAATATTAGAAGATCCAGATATAATTTATAATATAAATATCTAGTTTAGTATAGATAGATATAATATAAAGAAATCGTTAATTAAATACTTTTTTTTACGCGTACTAAATCCAAAAGCTAAAAAAAATCGAATTCTTTTAAAAATTAATCTAAATTAATCGAATCGAAACCAGGAATCGATTTAATAGATACCTTTTATATAGCTGATATAAAATCTATAGAAAAATAGAACGTAATAGAATTATTAAATTTATTAAAAAAAGATAATACGTATTATTTTTAAACGATAAAATTACTTTTTTATTTATTTAAAACGCGGTAGTAAGTAATAAAACGCTCTTATTTTCTAAAAAGTCGGCGGAAATCCAATTTTTAAATAAAGCGTTTATTACGAATTTCCTTTTTAGAATCTAGAAAAGATTTAATATAATAATACGCCTTAGTATATTTATCTAAAATATTTCTAATATTAGACCGAAATTTATTTTTTTTATTTTTAAAATGTTTTCCTACGGATATTAGTATCGGAAAAACTATAAATAGAAAGGTAGACTTATAGATAGTATTAGAAATTAAGAAATTATAAAATTTCTAGGCCCGAGTATACTCGCTATAAATATTACTATTTACTTTTACTTTATACTCTTTTAAAAAATTATAAACGTAAAAGCTATAAAAAAAAGGTATAATAATACCCTTTAACTAAATTTAATAGAAAGACTTTAATCGATTATCTCTTTAAAAACGTATAATAAAAATATTAAAAAAGAAGAAATAAAAGAAAGAAAAAACTTAATTTTTAAAAATCCCGTATATAGAAAAACTAGATAGAAAGCGATATAAGAAAAGCTATATTATATCTATTATTCTATAGAAGTACGTTAGAAAGTTAACCAGGTAAATAAATCTAATTATCTATAGCTATCTATAGTTGCTATAGCCGATTTGTTACGTCTACGATTCCACAGAGGTTTTCTGAAAGAATTGGTTAGATAAGCGAGTCTAATTATCTATAGCCGCCTATAGCCGCTATAGCCGCCCTTTCTAACGAAACTTTTAGTAGACGGCTACCTGTCGGCCTTTACGGCTACTTTTATTATATATATCGTTTATTATTTTTATAAATAGTTTTTTTTATTAGTCGTTAATATAATTATTAAATACGTTTCTATATCAGCATTTCCCAAAACCGGCTTAAAGCCGGTCTCAGCCGTTTTAGCCGTCTCAGCCAGTTCTTAGCCGGTATAGCTGAGAGCGGCTTGTAAGCGGCTTGTCAGCCGGTCTCGGGTATACCCGAAGCTGCGTGGCTGCGCGGCTGAGACGGCTGAGCGGCTAAGACGGCTGAGAAGATTTAAAGATTCGATTTTAAACTCGTTTAAATCCTTATTAGTAGTTAGTAGGCCTATATACGCCTATATATAACGCTAGGCTAGCTTCGTCTAGATCGAAAATATTAGGTTTTTTTACTAGAATCTAACTAGATTAGGTCTAGCGTGGT
The DNA here is from genome assembly GCA_011316305.1 of Rusavskia elegans. NCBI lineage: Eukaryota > Fungi > Ascomycota > Lecanoromycetes > Teloschistales > Teloschistaceae > Rusavskia > Rusavskia elegans. Next base: position 36,159 of record SAUG01000084.1, on the reverse strand, counting down.
TTATTAAATAGATATTCGACTTCCGTTGTTCTCGCTTTTAGCGGCGGCCGCTAAACCTTATTTTCGAGTTAGGTTATATAGGCTTATTTTTAGCTTATATATAGATCCTATTTTAGGCTGTTTACTAAGTAGATATCCGTACTATAGATACTATTAGAGTTCCAATCTATCGAAAATTCACTTTTTGGATTTTTGGATTATTTGGATTATTTGGATTATTTGGATTGAGATGGCTGTCAGCCGGTCTAATCTGAAAATCCATTTTAGAATCCGTTAATATACTATTCTCTTTTTAATTACTTTATAACGAAGATATTTTATAATATTATAACTATATTTCTATAGCTATATAAAATTAATTATAATAACCTATACTAGTATTCCTTTACTATTTAATAGTTCGGATTATATCTATAGCTATAGCTAGGCTCGAGTATAACGCCCTCTAATATATAGGAATATTATATTTTAATAATTCCGGAAGATAAATAAAAATCGGATTTTTATTTAATTAATACTATTTAAATAACCTATAGAAACTTTAGTCGATTTAAAAACTATTCGGAATATTATATTAGAAAAATATATAAAAAGATTTAACGTCCCTTTAATTAGAAAAACGGAACTTTATTTTATAGAAACTATTAATAAAATAGAATTCGTTAGAGTTAAATATTAGACTAGACTCCTATAGATACGAAGTAATAGATATAAAAAAAGGATTATTTTCGATATTATAAAAATATAAAGGAATATATACTTAGATATACTATAGCTTATATTATAAAATCTAGAAATCGTTTAGAAAATAATATAGGTAAAAATTAGAAACTATCTTTTTAGTATATCTAAAAGGCTGGCCGAGATATAAAAAGAATATAATATTTTTACTCGGAAATAGTAGACTAAAAAGAAATTAGCTACTATAAATAAAATTCTATAACTTTTTAGAAAATTTTAAAATATATTAAAAAAACCGGAAAAAAAGCTATCTTTACCGGTTTATATTTAGAAAGATTACGAAATTATTATAATAGACCCGGAAAAGTTAAAGATTAGACTAATTTATAGATTAAATAATAAATAGTTAAAAGTATTAAAATAATATATTAACTATAATTATAAAAAAGGATATATATAAAATTCTAAATTAAGAATAAAATAACCGATTATATTTATTTCTAAAAAAAAATAGTAACTTTCGATTTTATATCGATTTTAGAAGACTTAATATAATAATATAAATAGATAAATACCTTTTCCCGCTTTTAGTAAATCTAAAAAGCAGAATCGGAAAAGTTAAATTTTTTATAAAATTTAATTTAAGAGATATATTTAATCTACTATAGATTAAAGTTAGAAATAAATAGAAAACTACGTTTAGAATAAAATACGGATAATTTAAATACTTAGTTATATCTTTTAATTTTAATAAATATACCGGCGATCCTATAATATATAGTTAATAAAATATTATATAACTATTTCGATATCTTTATTATAGTATATATAGATAATAAACTAATTTTTTCTAAAATAAAAGAAATATATATATAATATATTTATAAAGTATTATATAAGTTCCGAGAATATAACTTTAAAATTAAAGAAAAAAAGTCAGAATTCTATAAATATAAGATTACGTTTCTTAGATATATAATCAGACTAGAGAATATTATTATAGAAGTAAATAAGTTATAGATAATACGCGAATAGCTAGTACCTAAAAATAAAAAAGACGTTTAAAACTTTTTAGAATTTATAGAGTTTTACTAAAATATAATAGGAGGATATATAAAAAAAACGATTCTATTTATAGATTTATTTCGGAATAATATACCTTTTTAGCAGATATATATCTAGAACGAAATATTTAAAAGATTTAAATAAAGTTTCCCGTCCGAAAAGGCTTTAGTAATCTTCGATTCTAATAAGTAGATTATTTTCTATATAGACGCTTTAGATCGAGTAATAGAATTATATATTTCCTAAAAAGAAAAACTATTTAGATATTATTCTAGAAAATCAATACTAGCGGAAGTTAACTATATAATAATAGATAAAGAAATATTTATAATTATTATAAATTTTATATATTAGAAAATATATATAAGTAGAATAAATTAAAAAGTAGTAGTATATATTAACTATAAAAGCCTTCTATCTTTACTAGTTAATAAAGAATTTAATTAATAATAAATAAAGTAGACAGAAGAAATAACCTACTATAACTTTAAAATAAAATAATTTAAAGATACCGATAATACGGTCGCGAATATTTTAAATAGAAGAATAGATTACGAAGCTACTAAAAAAATATCTAAACCTTTTTTAAAAAGAATCGGAAATATTTTTAAAAAAAAACCGAAGCTTTAGAAAAAATAAACGAAATAATTTAATAAATATACGGCCCTAGAATAGCTAGATATTAAGAAATTACTAAAATATTAAAAGAATTTAAAAAAAACTAACCTGTCAGTACTTAAAAAATAGATTAAAGAATTTATAAAAAATTACCCGGAATACGTAAAAGTAAAAAAAAACCGTTAGAAATTAATAGGAAAACTCTAGCTAATATAAATACTAGATATACTTTATTAGTAAATTATATTAGACTTTATTATAAAATTACTAGAATCGGTTAATCCGTATATATATATATTGTATAATATAATAGTAATAATTATCGATAGATTTATAAAATATTTAAAATTTATACTATATAAAATAATAATAATAGCTAAATAGTTCGCCTTTCTATTACTATAAACGGTATTCTGCGAAAATAGAATTATAGAAAAAATTATTTTAGATAGAAATAAATTATTTGTCTCGAATTTTATAAAAGGATTAATATAAATAGTAGAAACGGAATAAACTATATTAATATCGTTCTATTTATAAATAGATAGATAAATAGAAAGAATAAATTAAATACTGGAAATCTACTTTAGAATCTATTATTCGGATAAAAAAAAGACTAGATTTAATTTCTTCCGACGGTATAAATAGTAATTAATTTATCGTATAACGAGGGTATCTAAACGACGCCTAATAAATTACTTTATAATAAAATTATTTAGAAAGAAGTATATTTAGATATAAAAAAACCGGCGGTATAATTCTTCGTTAATAGAATATAAAATAACTAGGATAAAGTAAAGATAAGAATCTAGATAATAAAAGAAAAAGTTATATAAAGATTAAATAAGTTAAGAAAATATTATAATATTAATAAAGGGGATAAAATACTACTTTCGATAAAAAATTTAATAGATAGAAAATTCGATAAGCTATACGTAGGAGCTTTCGAAGTTTAAAACGTTAAAGGAATAATAGTATATCTAAAACTCCTAATAATAGGAATCTTCCCTAAATTCTATATAGATTTACTAAAGAAAGTATCGGAATATATTCTATTAGTAAAGGACTAGTACTATTAAAAACGTAAAGAATATAAAATTAAAAAGATTTTAGATAAAAAAAAAGAGACGGACGAATTTTTAGTAAAATAGAAAAGGTTTCCCGATAAAGAAAATATTTAGGAACTAAAGAAATACTTTAAATATATCTAAAAAACTTTAAAAAGATTTAAAAAAGCGATATAGGAAGAGCTATATTATATCTATAATTCTATAGAAGTTTTCTAAAAAAATTAATTAGATAAATAAATCTAATTATTTATAGCCGCCTATAGCCGCTATAGCTATTCCTTTTAATAAAACTTTTAGTAGACGACTACCTATCGGCTTTTACGGCTACTTTTATTATATATATTATTTATTATTACTATAGATAGTTTCTCTTATTAGTCGTTAATATAATTATTAAATACGTCTTTACTATTCTCTTCTTAATTATTTTATAATAAAGATATCTCGTAATATTATAACCGTATCTCTACGGCTATATAGGATTAGTTATAATAATCTATACTAAGACTTCTTTACTATTTAGTAGCTCGGACTACGTCTACGGCTATAGCTAGGCTCGAACGTAACGCTTTTTGATATACAGGGACGTTACACGATCTTTATAATAGAAGCTTTTAGCGGATAGTTATCTATCAATACTATCGGCTATTTTTACTATATATATCGTTCCTTATTTCTATTAGATAGTTTCTTTTATTAATCGTTAATATAATTATTAAATACGTCTCTAATATTCTTTTTTTAATTACTTTTATAATAAAAATACTTTATAATATTATAACTGTATCTTCGCGGCTATACGAAATTAGTTACGATAATCTACGCTAGAATTCCTTTACTATTTAGTAGTTCGAACTACGCCTACGTCTGTAGCTAGGCTCGAACGTAACGCCTTTTGATATATAGAGACGTTACAGTTTTTTCTAGTAGTTTAAAAATAAATATAATATAAAAAAGAATAGTAAAATCTATTTATATCTATATAATAATTTATCGAATATTAGTTATTTCGATAACTTTTTAAACGCGGAATCTAATCTAGCCGTATTTATAAAATTTATAATAATAGTTTATATCTTTAATAATATACTTTATTTTATTTAAATTATATATTTCTTTTTCTATTAGTAGTTTAAAGTAAACGAATAAGACGTTAATTTATATATCGAAGTTTTTTATTAGATATTTTTTTTCTATATTCGAAAGTTCGTTAGAATATTATTATTGAGTTTTATCGCGAAGATATATCTATTGAATCTTTTTAACCTTACTATTAGAACTAGTAATATCTTTAATTCGTTTAATAAAAATATATATATTACGAAAATAGAAATTTTTACCGGTATATTCGATATAAAGCCCGGTTTCGGCGGATTTATTATTATAGAAAAGATAGAAATAGCTAATATTACCTTCGACGAATTTCTCGTATTTATTAATCTTGAAAAGAAATATAAAAAGTTTCGATAAAGACGTTTTTTTCTTTTTATAGCGAAGATTTTTAAATTCTATCTAAATTACTATATTTTAGTTTTCTAGTTTTTCGAAAATATATACTATAATAGAATCTATATTATAATTTCGTATTATATTTAGTTTCCGGTTATTATCTATTTTAGATAAAATAGAAAAGTTAACGGAAATTCTATTAACCGTATCTTTCTTTTTTTTACTTTTAAAAGAGATTCGATAATTAACTATAGTTTATATATATATAGAATCGTTTTAGAATTTAGTTCTATTTTTTTTAAAGTTTTTAATAATAGCTCGCGCTATTATTCTATTATCTAACTATTAATTAAACTATTTAAACGTTTATAAAACTCGGGAATATAATTTTATTTAAATATCTATTACTTTATTTACTTCGGTTCTAAAAAATCTAGAATCGATATAGTTTTTTTAAATAAAAGTTAATAAATTCTATATATTTTCGTACTAGTTCGTACCGTAACTAGTTATAATCTTATCTATAAGCTCGATAAATTAATATCCGAAAAGAATAGTAGTATTATTATATTATCGAAAGATTAAAATAAATCGTCGATCGATATTTTAATTAATTAAAATTCAATTAATATATCGTTTTTTTTCTATCGTATATAAATATATAAGATATAATTAGTAAAAAACGGTAACTAATTAATAAATACTGCTAATAAGATATATTTAATTAAAATAGTTAATATTTTCGAAAATACGGAGAATATTACTAGTATTATTAAAATTTATTAATAGAAATTAACGTTTATAAACGCTATATATATATTATCTAATTTTTATAAATAAACGAATAAAATTAAATATTTGATCTAATCGGATAACGAATCCTATAGAATTAATAAACCGCTGTTAACGAGATTTAATCAACGTATTAATCAACCGATACTATCGGCTAGTATTTCTATATCTATTAAATTTTATATAAATTTTAAACAATTTAAATAATTTATAATAATTATATATATTTGTCGTTTCGATTATATTTATTATATAAACTATATTTAAAATATTTAATAAATTATTTAACTATTTTTTAACCCGTATAATAATAAAAGAATGATTAGATTATATATTATTTACTACGGCTATATATTTTATCCGATCGATTAAAATAAATAAAAAATAGAAAAATCGAATAATACGTTAAAAAAAAGATACTTTATTATAAAAAAGAATTAATTTAAATTAATTATAATAATATAATCGACGATTTCGTAACCAAATATAATTAAAATAAATAAAAATATTATTATTTAATTTGATTTTTCGTTACAATTATTACGAAAATAAATGAATATATATTTATATATTTATATATCATATTAATTTTATAATAAATAAATTTTCGATATAAAATTACTATATTGTTAAATTAATTAAAAATAAAATTTTTAAAAAATCGTTTTTTATATTAATTAAATAGTCTGGTCGTTTTGTCGGATTTCGAATCCGGATCGAAAGAATCGACTCGAGTTTCTAACTATATTAGAAAGGAAACTAATTTTAACTAGTAATTTTAACGCGTTTACTACGTTTATCGCGAAGTCGGATCGCTATTTTGGACCGAAATGGCCAGTCTATAATTAAATGAAAATATAAATTCTATTATTTTATATTCGATATTACTATATTAACGTATAATATTTCTACCGAATTACTAGTTTATCGGATTCTAAAATTAAAATCAAATAAATTAAATAAAAAATTTCTATTATTATATTTTAGAAACTAGTATATTAACGTTTAATTTAATCATCGAATTATTAATTTTTTGAATATTATAATCAAAACTATAATTATTAAAATAAAAAAAGGATATTAAAATAATATATTAGTATTTTTAGAAATTTTAATAAAAAAATATAATTTAATTTATTATCTTACGTTACGTAAAGAATTTTCGATTTAGAAAAATCGTTTTATAAAAATCAAACCTTGATATTTGTCACGTGATCCGCCAAAATCAAATAGCTACCGGCGCAACTTCTAGCTTCTGTAACGGGTATTTATATTATATCGAAACGAGCGCAGCTAATTCGAATCGAAAACGATAAACTTTTATTAAATACCGAATCTTTTACACGTAAACCAAAGATAAATAAATTTCACCCTTCCAATTCTACTCTATTGATTAATTAGTGGTTCACCTCCTCCGCAACCTACAAACACTGACCATGGTTTAATCCTCGTCGTCCGTCTTGTATCTCCTGTGAAACCTTGAAGCGTACCCGAGGGAGGAATGTCTAATACAATCGTTACCGTCGCTCCCAATCAGGGTGCGCAACTGCCCGTCAAGCCGTCCCACTCCGGGAATTCTTCAGACCACTTCTTCTGGACTTATACGGAGGAACCCCATAGGACAAGGAGGCAGGCTATCATCAAGGCCCATCCAGAGGTATCAACGTCCTCGGTCTTTGTCGCAGTACTGGCTAACCTTGCTGGCATTGCAGGTGACCAAGCTCTGTGGATATGAGCCATTGACCAAGTACATCGTGCTAGCTGTCGTAACTTTACAAATCCTTTGTGCTGTATGGCTCCGTCACTCTCCAGTCCTGTCGGCTCGGTTTCTTTTGACTTCCTACTTCATCGGCGCTACGGCAAATCAGAACCTGTTTCTCGCCATTCATGAAATATCCCACAATCTCGCCTTCAAATCTCCAACTGCTAACCGGCTCTTCGCCGTCTTGGCCAACTTGCCTATCGGACTACCATACAGTGCTTCTTTTCGGGTCAGCCAATTCCCTCCTTGGCTCCGGCTGCTACAGTCCGGACGCGATGAACTGACTTGGTGACCAGCCATATCACCTAACGCACCACAAGTCACTAGGCGTGGACGGCCTTGACACCGATCTTCCAACGTCGCTGGAGGCTTTCTTCCTTGATTCTCTACTCGGCAAAGCCTTTTTCTGTACCTTTCAGATCCTTTTTTACGCAATTCGACCCATGATGGTCTACCGGTTACCATTGACCTCACTCCACTTTTTCAATATCGTCGCTCAATTAGCATTCGATATGCTACTGATCCATTACCTGGGCGCAGGCGCTTTGGCCTACTTAATCATGAGTTCATTCTTTGCCGGTTCTTTACATCCGTGCGCGGGCCATTTCATCGCGGAGCACTATGTATTTGGTAAACAGACTATGAGTACACACACACCATCCAACCAGCCGCCTGTTACGGAGACGTACTCGTACTATGGGCCTTTGAATCTTCTCACATACAATGTTGGATTGCACAATGAGCATCACGATTTTCCAGCAATCCCATGGTCACGTCTTCCCCTGTTGCATGAGATGGCCAAGGATTTCTATATCGATCTGCCACATCACACAAGTTGGGTTTGGGTCATCTGGCAGTTCATCTGCGATAAGGAAGTTGGCCTCTGGTGTCGAGTCAAGAGAGAAACAGGCGGTAAAAAGGTTGGGGGCGGCAAGATAAACTGAACAGATCAGACGTTACATTTCGAGCCCAGTAAAGCGATCTTAGAGTCGACTTGCAATCACACTGCGGCCCCGGTCACAACCGTACAGATTAAATTGTGTGATTCTCGTGATCCCACAGGTACACATTCGCCAAGACTACACGTGCATGGGGGTGATCATTCTATCTGGACTCTTTGGCTGGCCGGGCCCTACAAGACGTGTAAGACCGAACGCGAACCACTCTGAACTGATTCCAAGCGCCAACCTAACAACACCGGCAGTGACGAGCTTCGCACAAACGGCGGAGCGTAACCGAGCCAGGGAGTATCGGCATTCACAGCCAGCTGGTAGACCTCTGCTGATGTTCCGTCCTTAAGATGCCATGTACTTGTCCCTTCCTTCCACCCAGTGCCCCTTCATTCGACGTCTAATACACCTTCGATGGTGTGCTGGCAACTAGAAAAAGAAGTAGGCAAGCAAGAAGCTTAGAAGGCACAGGCCGGCGACGATTTGTACGGGGACCCCGTCTGCAGGCTGCTGCTGAATACCCATTCCGGTCGTTCCAGTCGTAATTCGTTCCCGAGAATCTTGATTGACCGCATCAGTCTTCCGCTGCCGTAGGCCTTGCTCTTCTACGTGTTGCGTTAGCCTGGAAATGGTCGCCTTAGCGTCGGCTAATTGAGCGCGCAAATCCTCGCCCGAGATTGGGACACCTTGAGCGATGTTTGACACGGCAGCGCTAGCTGTGCTCTGGTTATGGGGAATCGCAGAGTGGGTGCCTGTAGAATCAACATGGGATTTGGTGTCCGTAGAACGATTCATAGGGGTGACAGCTTCAGGCCCTGGAGATCCAAACGAAGGAGCTGGAGAACCATACGCGGGGGGCGCTTCGTCTCCAAGATGCTAGACCGCGAGTCAGAAGCAGGACAAGCAAAGAATAGGCAGTGCTTCGTCTCACCGCCTCTTGTGGATGCCTTTGTGAAGGCGTAGCGCCGCTTCCGTCTGCAGGTAGAAATACTACGCGTATCTTGCGTTCCTGTATGGATGATTTAGAAACCTTCTCGATGTTTTGCCACTGTAGCGAGTAAGCGGGAGAATCAGTGACGGTGTGCTGCGACATACAATGGCTGGAATATTCGAAGCGTCGCTATCTTGCGAAAGGGTGACGGTCTGCACGAGAAACTTGTCACGACATCGGGCATCTGGCGGTGGGTCTTCTCTCATTGCTTGCAATAGGACTGAAGCAACACGATTAGCAAAAGTATTGATACTTTGGCTGAGTCGTTCGTACCTTGCACCTCAACGTCTCGACCAGCATCGATTTTACCAGAGTTCGGACGCACGCAGTACCTATCGCTGGGTTATTGTTTGGACGGGCGTCGCTGTGTGCTGATACATACTGTTTCGGAGCTGTGGTTTTCACCTAGGGCATTGGTTGTTGTCAACTTCATCCAATTCATTTGAAAGAAAGATTTTCTGACCTTGAAAGCGATGGGATCATTGGTGGGATTCTGCAGCCGAAGGGACTGCGTGACTTCGTAGGTGAAAGGACCTGCTCGTGATTAATCGTGGGAAGAGATGATACCCTTAAGGAAGGACCTACGTCGGAAACCGAGCTCGGGAGGGTCGAGTTCTACAGACATGATGGCGGTGACAAGCTGTTTTGCTCGAGATCGTTCTCCTCTATTCTGAGGAGGCTGGGATGACTTCAGTCACAGATGGGCTGCGAAGATCAACTGAGAAGATGATCTGGACACCACACGAAGGACTGGAGGATTCTTGCCGCCGTATGATGATAATTCAGGAGCTCACGAAGTCTGCGCGTTCTCCGGCACAACATAAACAGTACGGACTCGGCATCACTGGAGCAGTTCGCTTGATTCAAGCGCCGGCCGCTGCCGTCCCGCCAAATGACGTCGTTCCTCTGGGTGACCCGCGTCAAAGCCGTTACTACGTAATGAGCACAATCAAATTCTGGTTAGGCTTGAAATAAAATAATATGCACCAGGCGCAGATATGTGTCGAGTATCGCTGAGTTTGCTATTGAACCCGGTTCCATTTCCTTGAGAGTGATCTACGTGAAAGTCTGGGGCAACTATACCGAGACAGCAATCATGGCTTCGGACCTAGAATCTCTTCTGGAGATGGGCTTCGAGAAGGCTAAAGCCGAGCTTGCAGTAAAAGAATCCGCAGGGTGTATGTTATTGGGAAGATATCGACCACGCTAGTGTTACTACTGACTTGAGTTTCAGTGCAAGGTGCTCTCGAATGGCTTGAAGCTAATCAGGATAAGTCGTATGAAGAGATAATGGCAACATCCGCCGACTCCGCAGAGGCAGAAGATGATCCAAAGGCCGAACCAGCTGCCCTCAAACCTGGCGAAGAGGCACATAGCCTTGTGTGCAACGAGTGTGGAAAGAAGTTCCGAAGTCAAGCTCAAGCGGAATTCCACGCTTCCAAAACCCAGCATGTCGATTTTGCCGAATCCACAGAAGAGATTGCCCCTCTGACCGAGGAGGAGAAGAAAGCCCGGCTCGAGGAACTTCGCCAAAAGTTAGCAGAGAAGCGGGCTGGCATGTCGGAACAGGACAAAATCGACAAGAAGCGTAACGAAGTTTGTCAGATTCTCATGTTGCCGGTATCCAGAGTTCTGACCATTTCTCTAAGGAAATCCGCCGGAAGAGCACCAAAGAGACTCAAGACATCAAGGAAGATCTAAAAAAGAAGGAGCAGCTCAAAGAGGCTGCAGCAAAACGCAAAGAAAAGCAGGACGAGATAGATGCCAAGGCTCGGATCAAAGCAAAGATAGCGTCGGACAAGGAAGACCGACGGTTGCGAGCGGAGAAAGAAAAGGCAGAGCGAGAGGGTCGAGCAGCCCCAGTGGCGGCACAGGCTGTCCCGGCGCCAACGAAGGCGGGGCCCGTGGAGTCCAAACCAGCCTCAGCGTATACTGAAGCCCGACTGCGACTACAAACCAGTACGGGCAACCTTCAGAAGACGTTTCCCGTCACCACAACACTGTTTGAGGTTGCTGCTGCTGTTACGCAAGAGACGGGAACGGAGGTGCGGAGCTTCACGCAGAACTTCCCCAAGAAGGTCTTCGATGCAATTGATTTTGGCGCAACTCTCAAAGAACTCGGACTCGTGCCGAGCGCCTCCTTAATCGTAAAGTAACAGACAAATAAACCTTTTAACGTTTGCGAACACGTGGTCTTCGCACACGTTGTTTCTCAAGAGAGCCTTTGCTATATCCAAGCGCTCTCCCTGCAATGAAATTGCGAACCCTGTCATGCTACCAATAGAAATTTGAGCAGTTCGAGGTCACAACGGATGGATGTGTAACGGAAAAGCTACAAGGGTACATTATTATTGTCGATGACGGGAATTGATCGGTCACGTGTCAACGTGTCTGCGCTAGCGGAAGTCGATATGCCGCGGTCGTGTGCAACCAGTAGCCAGTAGTCCAGCGTTTGCCTTTCCTCTCTAGACAGCGCCTCTGCTAGCAATTATGCCTGGGTAAGCAATGCTCGTTACATCAGGACTTGAAAATGCACTCTTACAAGTAGTATAGACTTGGTGATCAGCACAAAGCTACCACTGCCACCGTGAATCCGTTCGAAGAGATCAGGCCCCATGTCAGCGAATACACGGCTCAAGAGATCGCAACACTATCAAGTCGACTTGAGAAGCAACTGGGCCCGGAATTCATCTCCACAAGACCAGGTGCATCGGGACAAAGGGTTCCATACCTTGCCGCGGACAAGGCCATCAACCTCGCTAATGAGGTCTTCGGTTTCAACGGATGGTCGAGTTGCATTAGGGAGATCCAGCTGGACTTTGTAACTTTTCGCGCAAAACTTTGGACCTGGACGAGACGACTAATGTTGCTAGGTTGAGGAAAGCCAGAGCACAGGCAAGGTCAGCCTCGGTTTATCAGTAATCGTCCGAGTCACTCTTCGAGATGGAACCTACCACGAGGTGAACCACTAGTCCCTGCTATCCACTCTCTGTGCTCAATCTCTACAGGATATTGGATATGGTCACATCGAGAATTGCAAGGGTAAAGCTGCAGCTTTTGAAAAGGCGAAGAAGGAGGGTACAACCGACGGAATGAAGCGTGCACTTCGGAATTTTGGCAACATCTTGGGCAATTGCGTGTACGATAAAGACTTCGTCGCCAAAGTCTCGAAACTAAAAGTGGCCCCTGTGAGTATATCAGTCCGCTGTCTTCATGATCATTCAACTGAAAATCCATAGTCAAGGTGGGATCCGGACAATCTTCATCGACACGCAGACTACGCTCCGGTCAAGAAAGAGCCTGTTTCCCATCAGAAGGAGAGCGGAGTACAAATTAAGAATGAAAAAGTTCCAGAAAATGGTATCGGACAGTCCATAAGCCTGTCGAGACAACAAGCCTGCGATCTGACTTGAGGGTGTACCAGGAGCAATTGAGCCTGAAGACGAATTTGCAAGTGCGTACTGTTTATTATAACCTCAGACTGGGGTCTCGGAGCTGATAGAAGTAGCCGACGATTTCGACGAAGTCGACTTCAGCGTTAGCCACGAGCTCGACCCTGCCGATGAACCCCTTATAAAACTCGTGCCTGTCGATAGTAGAGATAACGCATTACCCGATGCTACTACAGCTGTGTCACGGACCTTCAACGGTATGACGATCACGCCAATGTAGGGCACGACAATGCCAGATTACTGTCTGACCTTGAGGCGTTCAGTAGGCCAACGTCATCCTCCCAGCTCCGAGAGAGATCATCATATGCGCTTCGCCAAAGGGAATGGCTCGTCGACTGCAAAGCAGCTAGATCAGAGATTCCATGGCCCTGTATCCCTGCAACAAGCTACCCACCAAGGCTTCAAGCCTCAAAAACAAGACACTTTATCCCCGGCTTCTCATAGTGTGCCGCAAGATGCGCAAACAAGAGCCCATATCAGACCACAAGGAGCAGATCAGAACGGGAACCCGCCATGTCTGGGTGTCCCCTCATTTGGGACACCGCCGCCCGCTACGTCGACAACCGTCAGCGGCGATCCTCCTGTGGGATTTTTTACGGCACGAGCAGCCGAAACCATCCAGAGCGCTTCTGGCACACTCCCACAAGCGCCTTCCTTCAACCCTTATCTGGAAAGCCCATCGATCAGGAAAACTGCAGGCGTTGATCACTCCAAGACCAAGCCTGTAGCAAGAGAAATGGTTGGTGCGCCCCCTCCGCCCGCTTTGAGTCCTGCTGGTCGGCCGAACTTGGTGAATCCTCAAGCGGATAAGGCTCGCCGAGTTGGGATGCCAGGGTGCTTGGCAAGTCCCTTGGCGAATCGAAGCTCGTATAAACCTCCGCAGATGAAGAGGCCTGCCGAGGGAAATCCTGTACAGTATGTACTTGAAGTCTGCCATTTGAAAATGCCAATGAACAGACCGCTGATGATACCTTAAAGACTACCACGGCCAGCCCTTGGCGATGTCACATCAACGACGGTCAACGTTGCTTCAGATGTTGGTGCTTGTGGAGATGTCAAGCGTCAGAAAACATGTGACCCTCTTCTCCCGGCACCGGGATGAAATTTCGCATTGGGGAATGATTGGCAGCTGTGAGCGTAACGTTGAAAATTCGTACAGCGGCATGGGAAGGCGAATGGTATGGGATTGGCGTGCCACCGGCAAAAAACCAAACATACATGACCAAATCTTGATTGGGGACACATCGACAGGAAAACGCGATTCAACTTCCTATTGCGGATTGAATTACATGTAACTGCTGAGCTCATGTTGAAGACAAAGAGGAGCTTTGATTCCTGCCATATTCCTCGTCTTACTTGACCGCCAGGTATTCGGAACACAAGATACAGGAAAAGACAGGGCATGTAACCGTAGCAAGTACCGTACCGAGTAGTTCTTTTTCTACCCATGGCCCCATTCCTTAATTGCTTGTCGACCTTTCTGCCCACTATCTGGAACTCCGAGTCTTCTTCGATTGAAGCGAAAGCCGAGGAATGTATTTGCAAGTTGCTGCCTGTCAATGTTCTTGTAGGATACTTGGGAGCCATCTCAGCTATCCGCAAGCTTCACCATGACAAGAAAGTAGGCCTTCATTCACATTCGGCTGCCCGAACACAATCCACCTTGAAACTACCATCCGGTATTGGCGTTATACTTCAGTGCCTGGAGCTCTTCTTATCCGGTGTACAGCCAGAGGCCCGAGAGTACTGCTCCGCAGCCGCAGCACCGGGATCTGCAGCTGGCTGCATGTTGGCAAGGAAACTTGGCAGAGCGGGGCCAGCTGGAGCTCGGGATGGCCTTCTTGCGGCCGAGAAGTAGCTCTGACTGGGAGTTGGCCCAACAGGGGGAGGTGTACTCTGGTTGCCCATTCGTGGATGGAACCTGGGGAGATTGTCACCTGTTGCAGAGCCGGTACTTCTTGTATTGGAGAAACCAGTTGGCCGTCGACCAGCTCGAACACTGTCTTGACGTTGAGACGGCGCTCTGTCTTCGCCAAGCCCGGTCCTTGGCACACTTATAGAGCTTATAGAATTATTCCGTGAAGTTCTGGAGTCTCTATTGCGGACGAGATCTGATGAATACTCAGCATATATTCTTTCATGAGACGAGTATTGCAAATAATGTTTGGTAAAGGGAACGTACTTTCTTCGACCCTGTTCCCAACGGCACCAACCTCCTGCGGATACCTCTGCTGTTGGGGTAAACTACTGTCTGTCACAAGCGGCGCGCCTTGCGAGACTACAGTACCACCTGACGTCGGATGTGTTGCTGGCTCATTAGAACTTAGGCGGCCCGGGAAACTCGCTGCAAATTCTGCTTGTATTGCGGCAGCCGGATTGTCGGCTCTGACCTGTGAACGTAGGAAGAGCGGTAATTGGGGTCCTCTAACATGTGTGCCAGAACTACTTCCTGTCGATATGCCTGGAGGATTACTTGATGATGGAATACCGGACGTAGCACCCCGTAGAGTTGGCTTCGGCCCGAAGGGATTTGTCGTGGCATATGTCTCTTTACTTCCCGCTGCTGGAGAACTGATAGGAGGCCAGAATTCATCGATCTGCAATTGATCGATCCGCTCCGTAAGCGCAGTGGAACTTCCTGCAGAAACGACCGAGGCGAGAGAATCTACAGATACGCGGCGGCGGCGGCTGAACCGCCATCGACTGATATCCTCACCAAGGAAGGAACTGCTGCCAGACTCAGCACCAGCAATGACATCCTTACCCCATGCCAACGTCCGCTGTTGAACTGCACTCGCTAAACTTGGCAGGCTAGCTTTTTCGCGGGCTTCGTGCGCCATCCTCGGCTGTTGTTGGGTTCCATCTCTGGTGGGCTCTTGGATCTGCTTGACTTCCCTCGCTCTACCCCGAATTGGCAGGCTCTCTTTTTCGCGGTCTTCGCGTGGTGGCTTCGATGACAGCACATTCAACTGTTGTTGGACTCCACCTCTGGTGGGTTCTTGGATTCGCCTCAGCAGATCTACTTTCACCGATTCCAACTTCTCTACCGTCTCTGCTGGTAAAAGATTTTTCAGCATGGGCAAGAACGACTCGATCTGTGTATTGAACTGCTCCAAAGAGGGTGATGTAAGAGGCGGTGAGGATTTTCTTCCGACCATATGTCTCGTAGCACTGAGCTGCATCGGTATGGGGAGTCGATTAGATTCGTCATTGTCCATACCCAAGAGATCGACCGCGTATGACCGAGGAGGGGAGGATATCTTCTCCTCATTAGACCGAGTAGCATCACCATCTAGGAGTATTACAGAAGCCTGACTTGGCGCCTGGGGCGGAGGCGTAGGCGCTTTCTTCGATGCCTGTGGTTCTGCTACGGAAACTGGTGTTGGTGTTGCTCGGCTGCTCACCTCCGAGGGTTTGCTCGAAGAAGCTACACCGGTAGAGATTTTGGATGGCTGTTTTGACTGGACGGGCGATTCAATTTCGCGAGCCTTGGTAAGGCTAGCGGCCGGAGTTGTGGTATTAGCCAGCACGGACACGTGAGACATAAACTGTCCAGATGGTACTAGTGTGAAATTTCCTGGACTGAGGATGTTCAGACAAGAGGAAACACAGGTAGGGAATTGCGTGACATACTGTATTCTCAAACGGCTCTCACTACTTGTATCTGATGATCCGGTGTTAAGTGGGACTGCTGCAAGTTTCACCTGTAGAGTCGGGGTAGTGAGCGGCTTTGAAGTAGATGGTAGAGCAAGTTTGGGTGCTTTTACACGTCGAGCAGGGTGATCTTTTGCATCATCGGCTGGGACTCTGCTCCTACATCAGCGATCGGGGCCGGCAAGGTGACCAGATAAAAACGAACCTCCGACGCGCTGTTCTTACAGGCTGGCTACCAATAATACTGCCTCCACGGCCGCCACGGCCGGTGCCGCGAGGATATAAACCTCCTCGTCCTCGGTGTTGGACCTCGTTCTCTCTAGAGGATCCCTCTTGGATCTGAGGAAGGACGGTTAACAGGCGTGCCCGATGGCTTTGGCCTGCGTTTAAGTCTTCGAGGCCTTGCTCCAGAGCATCATCGTTCTGTAGACTCTCCCAGGCTGCTATAAAAGCCGTCAGTCGGGGGGGTAGTGTTTGATAATTGGGACAAGACATACAGTTCCAACCATCTAGGTTTTCCCGATGCTTGTCTGTGACCTTACTCTCACGCGTGCCCGTTTGGTTAATACGCCGGTGATGTTCCACGTTGGGAGTGGACAAGCGGCCCACGAATTGGTCAGCGACATCGTGTGTTGTGAGGAAGTCTCGCCGTGAGGTTCCCAAGGCTTCCTAGAATAGTCAAATTATCATCAGCTTATTCCGCGATGAGAGCTGGTGCAAAATGAACGATTCAAGAGACATACCATCTGAATTTGTCGAAGACGGGCGGCACGCTCGATGTCAGCAGCATCCATGGATGGTTGCTGTTGGGCCATGCTGGCCATAGTTGTCAAAGCTGCAATTAAAACCGAGTCAGAGTACCACAAGGATAAGGAACGGATGGGTTGTGGATGAGCCGGCGACAGTCAGCATCTATCTGCCTTTGAAAGGGAGAAGAGGAGCGAAGAGGGATGGTGAGGAGAGATGGGGGGGGGGGAAGGGGGAAGAGGGAAGGGGGAAGAGGGAAGGGGGAAGAGGGAAGGGGGAAGAGGGAAGGGGGAAGGAAGTAATGAAGTGAAGATGCGGACAACAAGTGAACAAGAAGCAATGTTAATTAAAACTGGTGTGCGAGGAAGCAAGCGAACGCAGACTCATTCACTTAGGTACCTTACTGAGAAACTGCTTCACACGTGCTGGGGGTAATCTGCGTAATTTGCCGACCAACAGTCCGCCCGAATCGAGTACATGACAGTACCTTACCTGATCAATGAAACATTCCGGATGGCTTCACGAAATGACAGACGGCCTCCCGACTTCTTCACCTTGCGTGAGCAAATCGTCTACGCCTTCGTGCTGAAGACGACAACTATTATCAACATCCACCATCCATTCGACTCCTAGCATCCGAGGTACCTCAGTGCTGCACTTCTGGCGTAAAGACACGGAGATTGCATCTCAACCCACCAAAACCGCACTTATCTGTTGTTGCTCCAGAGACTGTTCGCTCATGGCCTAGAGGCCATTGGAAGCCTGGAACTTGAACCCCGTCCGACGTTGACCCCAAAGCTTGAGCCATCGCTCCAATTCCCTTCGGCTTCGCAGCGCCAAAGAAATCCCTGCGCCCCGTCTCTTCCCTCACTATGGATACTACAACGTTGATGGCTCAATTCGTACCTAGCAAGTTTCTGCACCGTTCTCGTCTGAATACCGCCATGATAAGTGAAAGGCGCAGGGGAGCCGACTGTTGGGAAAGGGCTTACTTCGAATGATGTTTGTCGTCGCCTGCACCAGACTGATCGACATCACCAAAATCCCAAACACTACGCACACGTACGCCGGAATCGTCTTCCAACTCCGCGTGCTCAGCTTGATATAGCATAACGGTGGCAAAATATACGCAAGCGCACATGCGCTGGTAGCTCCAATCAGCTCGAACACAGCTCCAAGATCGCAAGTCACCAAAGACAACGCCATGGCCGACACCACGAGCGCGCTGGTGAAGATGAGATGACGGTTCGGGTCCCACGGCTCGTCAGGAAACCAATAGTTGAACATGACCTCCCGGCAAACGAAGGCCTCCAGGGGTAATGTCGTCAGCATGTTCAGGCCAAAGCAGCT
This sequence comes from Rusavskia elegans, assembly GCA_011316305.1. Lineage (NCBI taxonomy): Eukaryota > Fungi > Ascomycota > Lecanoromycetes > Teloschistales > Teloschistaceae > Rusavskia > Rusavskia elegans. The sequence continues at coordinate 17,578 of SAUG01000084.1, read as the reverse complement.
AATGCTTGTCAGATCCACCACCTCAACATGACGATCGACTTACAACCGAGCGATATTGACCATGATGTTATCCGTCGGGAAATTGTTCAGGACGTTACCTTGGGTCTTGTCGCCGAATGTTAGGAATCCGGTCAGAGCCATGGCCAGGCAGGCTGCCATGGAAATGAATGTCGAAAGATGGGTAACCCGAGCAAACCGATCCATGGTCGGTTTCTTCAATGATCCGTATATGAGAAGGCTGTTGTGATCTACAGTGACTGCTTAGCCGATACGAAATGGCGAGTGACCTTTGTTTGGGACGTACGGCAGACGAAGGCTGGCGAGGGTCAGTCTACTCTGCCGACCTTCTTGTCGACATTGTCTAGACTGACCAAAGGAAATGACACCTATTGCCTGGAAGACCCCAGATTTCACCAACAAAGATCCCTTCACAGCACCACGGAGGTCCGATGGGATCCTCATGCCTTGAGTGATGACCGTCATCAATATGATTAGCATACTGACAAGCGCCAGGGTGGATGCTTTTGCCAACTGTGGGAGATTAGTTCCAGTGAATCTTTGATGTGAGTGCTCGAATTACGTGCCTTTGCAATGTCGCGATACAGTGACAAGGGATAAGATATCCCCAAAATGAAGATAACTATCACCGCTCGTCGGCTGGTTAAGAGCCAAAGGAATGACATGTCAGACAAGGAGGGAAACATTGCAGCCATAACATGCGGGATAGTATCCCCAACAACAATGCAAAAAGCAAGCATCCCTCCAAAAGCACTGATGGAGATCTCGTTAGAAGAAAGGACTGCAAGCAAATCAGATGCCAGCTTACAACGCCCACTGAGCCACCTACATTGATTTAGCCCCTTTGGAAGATGTAAGCACGGGTGTCATGAGCACCCACAGAGATCGCAACGAGTCCGGATCGTCCGTAACAGTGTTCCACGGTCGCCTGGAACGAGTTCGCACCACTAAGTTTGGAGTTGGTGACAATCAAGCGAATGGTCCAATCAACCTGGCAATTCCCCGTCATTTCACCTTTCGCTGTTCATCGCAGCGTCAAGACGTACCGTGACCGTCAATACAACCAACAATATGATCCCCATGGTCATCCCAGCTTGTCGAAAAGCATACGGTTGGCCTTGTCAAACTCCATCATTACAGCTCAGGACTTGTTGGGATCAGGTTATCTCAAACCTATGATACCAGCGCCTCTTTTACGGCGTGAGCGGTTAAGGCCGAACGATTCCAAATGGGCGGATGGGTGGTACATACATGATGCTATTTGCCATGTTCATGAAAGCACTTCTCATACCACTCTTTGGCCGGCTAATGTCGAGCAAGTGCTCGGCACCCAAATCAAAATCTGTGCTCGCAACCGTGACACTGGGCGCCTCAATCCCGGTAAGCAGGGGAGCGCGCTGGGCACTTTCGCGGCGTTGTCCGATCAAAGTATCATGTGGGAGATAGTCTTCTTCATCAGATTCCGCTGGACGTGAATGCATGGCGGATTCCCCGTCGCTGTGCTCCACCTCGAATCGAACACGGTTGGGCGTCCGAGGTTTCCGTAGCAGCCCATCTGGAGGCTGGCGAGAGATAGACGATTGACGGCGCTCGATGGAAGGTATCTTTGGGCGCCCCATGTCGCTTCTAGAGATGTTCTGTTCTCCATCATGACCGAGACGGGGAAGGAGCAAGCTCGCCTCCTCCTCATTTGATCCCTCGGAATCCCTGTCGCTGTTTTGAACGTTGGACATTACGGTCTCAGGGAAACATCATGGAATCAGTCTTGCAACATCGCATGACTGGGGGAGAAAATCTGTCTCCAAACGAGAAAGTACATATTGATATTATTACTATTTTAGGTCGTCGTGAATAAGGCTGCCACTAGCTGCAAGGCTGCAGGCGCCACTATCAGCCACATCTCGCCCCTGAACAATGTTTTGCTCTGTCCAGTGTCAAACATGCTCTACTAATCGGGCTTTAAGGGGTGCGTTGATCTATGTATAATTTTATGTACATCTTGACCATTCACCTGCAACGGCCAGTCTTTGCAACTCCTCCTAGTCCGGTAATGTTCAGGAGAGGATATTCCAAGCAACCCAACAGGGCAGGATCGCGAAGCCCAGGTCAAGCTGCATTCGAGAGCGAGAAGCGACTGAGATTTGGACGCTTTCCTGGCCGTTCGCACCAGGGGAGGGTGAAGCGCTGGCCGTCATCATGACTGCTGTTGCTGCAGACGTGGTTACTACTGATGAATCTGACCTACCACCTGAGCTGGACAAGGTCGGCGTTGGTGGGGTTGTAGAAGCATGGCGTGTTGAAGCTGGCGACGAGTCGCTTGCTTTTGTGGCAAAGCCTAGGAGCGGTCAGCGTTCATCCTTATAGCCACTGGCGGCGGTACTGGCCTATGCGCTCGCTATCATAGTCAAAGACTGTGTAAACGTTCTTCAAAAACACATCCCCAACCAACCATTGATCATCCTCGAATGGCTGTCGTCCCAATATGTTACTTGTACACGTGCTACTACCATCTCTGATCGGACTCCCAACGTAATCAGCCGGCGATATGTTGTACAGTACATCAGAGAATTTGAGCTGGATTGGCGTTTTGGTCGAGCATGGAATGTTGAAGGCTTCGCCATCCTCCTGGGCGCCGGGGATCAACGCGTGAAGATTACCGGCATCGGCAGGCGGCAAGAGCATGAACGAGGTCTACCAAATGACTGCGTTTTAGCAAGGCTGGACAAGCGTAGTAACGAAATAAGAGCACTTACACCAGTATCTATGATGGCTGTCTTCCCGGTCGATGCGCATAGGTTCCCGTTGACCTTGACCGCCTCAATGGGGATCTCCCACATCGACGCACCAGTGATGACGCTAGTATAGGAAAGGTCCCCTTTGTATTTGGTAGAGTCAGGAGCCCCAAAACTAAGCTCCCCGTCTGTGGCACCATCACTGCTGCGTTGCAGATTCACCCCGAACAGCTTGGAGGATAGGACGTTGGTCTTTTGCATCGTCTCCATGAAAGTGGGGTAATCCGTAGATTTGCCCGCAGGAGGCCCAAGACCAAGTATGCCATCCATAGGATACGACATGAAGTCCTCGGAAATAGTGTGAGCTAGTCCGAAAGGTAGAGAGACCGAGAACCCAGCCAATTTGACAGTGTCGGTGGCAGTCAGTCCAGAAACCGACCCAGTGCCGTATGTTAGGTTGAATTCATCTTGAGACACTTTCAGAGAGGCAGAATGTTCTTTGCCAAAAGTGTTGTGCGCTGCACAAACTTCACTGTTGCAGTCCGATGCCATGACCCATGTATTGGATGCCCCAGTATCCACCAACAGATACATAGTCTTGCCAGACGATCCAAATTCGACGCTTGTGAAATATGAGAAGTCGGTGCCGTCATTGTGAATGCCGGCGCTGTTGGTTTGTGTGGGCGGAGATGCGGTGACAAAGTCATAACTATTATCCCTTTTGATATGCGAGCCAGCGCGTGGAATTAGTACGTTGGTATTGGTGTGTGGCTACATAGTCTCAGTCAGAAAGGTTATAATGGATTGGCGAGACGTGACCGACTCGTGCTCTTTGACGTTTCAAATGCAACTTGACCACGTCAGGCGCACCTTGATGAGCTCCGCCAGCGGCATGCTTGAAGTGTGCTTGAGGTGAGAGTAAAGTCCGTTCGTGGAGTGCTGTTGTTGGACGGGGTCTCGGGTGGTGTGGATAGACAGCGGCAACGTTGATCGAGAGGGTTTGAATCCATAGGAGACATGCCGAAGGGCGCATCCTGGGACTTATGGGCGAGGTCCAAGAAGCATCGGACATGTATCCGTCTGGTTCTTGGAAAAATGGCAATTGCAGTCCTTCAACAATATGAGCCAAAACTTCAACATTGACCAGCACGCATTAGATTACATCTCCAAACAGGCGGTTCCATCTCGACTCCGGGCGGTGATTGATGGACCAGGCTGAACCAATGTCAAGAAGCGAGTTGAAAGATGTCGCGCAGCCAAATTGACAGGTAAAAGACAGGAAGCAAAGCGAGAGACCAAAAAAGAGTGACGATTGGTAGGGTTGGCCAAATGGTGGAAGATTGAGATCCGTAGGTAGATGTCATTATTAGTGGTGAAGCTATTGTATTTCAAGGGGCCACTCCCTCGACTCCCAAGTGGCCCATCTTGCCAAGAAGCTCCCCCTGAAGCTCTGCCTTTCCATCAGAACACGGCAAAACATTGAGGACTGGGAGTAAGACAGTCCAGTAACAGTTGCAGCTCGAAGATACTGAACAGGGTGTAACAGTGTATCACTAAACAGTATCAAAGGCTAAGTATCCTCCATCATCGGCAGAAACGTCTTCACTTATCCAGCAGCTCGTTCTTCTCCAAACCTCATCGATACTGATTAAAAAGAAAACGAGTGCTACAATCTTCCCGAACCTATCTCGAGTACTAAGTATGGTGGATGTAATCGATCGCTAGGCTTGCTGTCGCCAAGGTCATTTGATCCCCTGCTTCGGTATTCCGCATGGAACGTCCAGTACGAGATGCTATGCCACCCATGGCACAAGCCCTCCAACTCAATCGCAAGTCACCGAAGCTGCCCACTTTCAACGCCATCACTTCATCCGGTCGTGTCGCTCGAGAACCCCAGCAAAAAGAAAACAGATTCATGCAAAGTCGTACATGGTAACCGTCGATCTAGTGTTGTGGTTCTTTAGGCTCTGGATATAGGCTTCGAGCCGAATAGATCGTCCATAAGTCCAGTCCAGAGTTGGCGCAGTGCCCCGGCCTCTCTAATCCTTTCCATGGGAACCTCAGCTATCTTCGAGGCTGCGGCCGTTACTTTGTTGGTCAAGTCAAAGGGATCCAGGTCGACGGCATGATTGTCAGTGACCTCGCTCATAGCAGAAGGGCTTTCGATGTGAGTACTATTGGCGCTCACAAGGGAGATCTGTGGGCGAATGACGCTTTCATCCGCTTCCTCGCGGCCGGTCTGGGAATCATTGTAGGGCAAGAGGGGGATACGCATGACTTCTGGAGGAGCTGCGCCTTCTAAAGTATGCTGGGGCATGTAGGCAAAGTCGATGGACGATTCATAGAAGCGATCCATTTGCTTTTGTGATTCATGGAACAGGCGCATAGCTTTATGATCCCTTGGACTGGGAATGCTTAGTATTGGGAAACGGTCATGTCGATCCCAAGCCCACCTGTTGACGTGCCCGGACCAACGGAATGCTGTGCCGCTATATTTCCTGGCGGTCTGGCTTGAAGAAGAGTGAGCATGTCGTCGTTGAAGATGGAACAAAGCTCGGGATGCCGGGTATCGAAGAGCAGCCATGTCAATGATTGGGGATGGTTCAGACCGTAAGTGAAACCGAATCTTGAGCTTCTCTGAACGTGAGATCAACACCAATTGCCGCCCAAAAAGAGTAGGATAGATCATTCAACAACTCAACAAAGCTGGCGTTGGAATAGTAGCAGCATGTTACTCTAGAGTATCAAGTCGCTACCCCACCCCCAAGCAAGCCAAGCCATCAAGCCGGTGACGAGGTGCACTGTGCACATGGTCCAAGCTTCCGCGCTATTCGAACAACGCCGATGTCTCCGGTGGAACTGGAACCCCCTGTCTGCAGATCATTGATTGGTTTCAGCAATCAGCATAATTGCTGACATCAATCTCCAGTCGTGGAATGCGGTTCGTGCCAGAAACCGCCCTTCTCGAAGCACCGTGAACGTGCTGCTGCTGTGTCAGGATGTAGGAAGCGTCACTTGTTGCACGCCATTGGTGATCGCGTCCACGGCCTCCTGGGCTGCGATTGGTGCCGCGCCACCAGTCGCTGTCGCTTCAACACTTCTTTGTCCGGTCTGTAGGGCCCTCCTCTCCGCTTTCCTGGCCTTGCTGGCGGCTTTGCTGGCCGCCTTTTTCGCCACCTCTTCTTCTTGCTTCAGCCGCTCCGCTTGCGTACCACCAAACTGAACGCGCCATTCTTCCTCTTTTTGTGGATCAATCTGCGAGAACAAGTATTTAGCTTTACCGATCTGATGGCCCGGTTTGATATCATCAGCCGTCCATTGATCGGGAATGATGAGGAAAGGTGCCTGCAGCTGTTCTAGGATAGATCTTGACGTCGCCGGGAGATAGGGTTCAAAGATACTCGCACACAGATAGATGATGTTGATGGCAATCCCGGTGACGGCTGCTGCCTTCTCGGGCTCCTGTGCTGCCAATTTGTTGTCAAACCTGTTGCTCTGGAGGAAATTGTTTCCGGCTTGCGCAATGTGCATTGCAGTTTGCAATCCAGCCCTGAGACTGACTGATTCCATGTCAATCAAATACTGCTTCAGGTATTGATCGATTTCTGCCTTGGCCTGGTCAAAGATAGGATCCGCATGCCGCGCAGTGTAGTCCGGTATCGTTGAATTGTACGTCTTGCTGTTGACGAGCTTAATGACCCGATTGACGAAATTGCCGAGCTTGGCAAGGAGTTCATTGTTGTTTTGCTCGATGAAAGCTCTCCATTCAAACTGCGTATCGCCACTTTCCGGCCGATTCTTGAGGAGATAATAACGCCATACGTCTGCTGGTATGTTGGTGTCTCGCGCGTTGTTGCCAAAAACACCGACTCCTCGGGACTTGGAGAACTTCCCATGCTCATAGTTAAGGTACTCAGTAGTGGAAAGATGGTGCAACATGGTCCACTTCTCTCCCGTACCGATCTGTGAGCCTGGAAATATAACACTGTGGAACGGGACATTGTCTTTGCCCATAAACTGGTATAGCTGCACATGTTCGGGATCTCGCCACCATTTCTCCCAATCATCGGTATAATTCGCTGTGATCGAGACATAGCCGATACATGCGTCAAACCAAACGTAAAAAACCTTGTCTTTGTAGATCTCTCGGTCCTTCTCGTCCGGGAAGACATCTAGCGGGATTGGAACCCCCCATCTGAGGTCACGAGTGATACCACGGTCTCTCAAGCCCAGCTTCAGCCACGATTCTGTAATGAGCTTGCCGTTCGGTGACCAATCACCGTCTGCGGACGCCTTCTGAGACCAGCTTTCGATTTCTGCCTGAAGCTTATCCAGCCGTAAATGGATATGTCGTGTATCTCGCGGTATGGGGGTAACATCCGGGTCTATCTTGCAGCGCGGATTGATGAGATCCAAGGCCTCATAGTCGACTGATCCACAAAGATCGCACTGGTCACCACGTGCGTCGTCGTACCCACACTTTGGGCATGTACCCTCTATGAAGCGATCTGCGAGGAACGATTTGTGCTTCTCACAGTAGGGTTGGCGGGAGGCTTTTTCTACCAAATAGTCATTCTTGAACAACTTCTTGAAGATGTGCTGCACGATTTCTTCCTGCTTGGCGGTTGACGTGCGGCCAAAGATGTCGAAACCGATTTCAAACCATTCGTAGATATCGGCATGCACTTTTGCATACTTGTCACATAGCTCCCGTGGGGTTAGGCCTTCTTCCAATGCTTTGGTTTCGGTAGCGGTGCCGTATTCATCAGTTCCGCAGACGTACAGTGTTGGATTTCCTCGAGCTTTGTGATATCTAGAAATCCCCATTAAAACTCTGTCAGTTTTACATGCTGATTAGCTGACCTTGAGAATACGTCGGCACTCAGCACACTTCCAACGATATTCCCCAGATGCGGTACGTTGTTGACATAAGGCAGAGCACTAGTGATTAGAATATTTCTTTGGCCTTCTTGAGGCAATATCTTCGCTGTAGAATCCATGATTCATAAGACAGAGTCGAACTTTGGCTCGCTGAGGACGAGCACAGTTTATGAGGTACTGTTCGCTGACTTGAGTCATTCCGCATCGGCACTCGGCGTTTGATAGTCCATACTCGTAAGGCTGACTGATCCCTGCCGCCGACCAAAACGTTAACTGGAACGACAACGCCCAGAACCACTCTCTTGCCAGTCTGGGGAACCAATTGACGCGAGCGTTCCTGTGTACCCAGAGCGATGAGTGCTCTCTGACTCTCTACAATGGACTCTGTAAACCCTACAGAGTCTTACAACAGCCCCGTAGGTGGTACGCTATCTCCAGCCTTCTTCACCTGCACAGTGGACAGCAGTTCTGACATACCTTGTAGGGTCAAAGCACAAAAAGGGCAAGAAGAGGAAAGGCGGTGGCAAAGGAAAACCACGAGAAGACCAGGTTAAAATCGATGGTACACAAGTGGAAGAGGATCACTCAAATGAGAATGGTGACGGGGATGAGCAGGAGTCAAGCACGCCAATTGAGAGAGCCAGGTCTCCACTAGATACTCCACCCCTTGTTTCTGAATCAGAGCCGTCGAATGCACATATCATACCGACCCTTAGCAATGACACTCAGCCTTCATTCCAGCATAGTAACGGGATAGAGCATGCCATGGACCACAATCGCGGAAACGACAATGTTGCAGCTTCTCTACCAACTCCGCGTTCACTGAAAGAACCCCAAGAACATTCAATAGAAGATCCACCGGACGACACTGAGGCTCGGCTAGAAGCTTTAGCTTTAGAAAGATCAGCGCTTCGAGACGAGGTCACTCAACTCCGAGAATCTCTGGAGAGGATCCAAGCAAAGCATGAAGACGACATGACGATCATACGTAGTGAGTTGGACGAGCGGACTGGGGAGAAAGAACACGCAGAAACCCAATATCGCAATCTTCTTGGGAAAGTCAACACAATCAGATCACAGTTAGGAGAACGGCTTAAGGCGGACGCTGTAGGTCAATATGTACAACGAACCAGTTCGATACTTGCTAATACGGAAAAAGGAAGATCTAGCTCAAGCCAGAAATCGAATCGAAGAGCTCGAGGAGCAGTGTGAGGGTCTACGTAGCCAGAATGAATCCCGCACCGCTGAGTTATCCGCATTGGCGGAAGAAGGCGAGCAACGTTCAAAAGAGCTGTCCAGTCTACGCAATCGGACCACGCTTTCTCAACAGAACTGGACAAAAGAGCGGGAAGACCTGATCGAAAGGGAAGCCATGGCCCGCGAAGAATTCGAGGCGGCGAAGCAAGCTATGCAGGATTGGGAGATTGTGGCTATCGAAGAGCGCTCGATAAGAGAGAGCACCGCCGAGCGGGTAGCAGATCTGGAAGAGCAGCTCTCGCAACAGAGAGATGCCTATGAGAAAGCTGCATCTGAAAGGGACAGCCAATCCCTGACCGTAGATGGCTTGCAGAGAGCCTTACAAGAGATCCAGGAAGCTCGGAGGAAGGAACTTCGAGATCTGGTGGAAAACTCGCAAACCCAAGTGAGTACTCTCGAAAAGGAGCTGAAGCAGGTGCAGCAGCAAGCCTCAGAGGCGGCTGATGCGGTGGAGCACATGCAAAAAGAGCTGGAACGGGCGCTGCCCTTCGAAAAGGAGGTTAAAGAGAAGAATCTGCTCATTGGTAAATTGCGCCATGAAGCTGTAATACTGAACGACCATCTCACAAAAGCGTTGCGATATCTCAAAAAGGGCAAGCCTGAAGACAACATTGACAAGTACGTTCCGGGATATCGACTGGGACCATTTGGGTTGACCGTGTTCCAGACAACTCGTGACCAACCACTTTTTGCACTTCCTTGGGTTGGAGAGGTCAGATCCTAAAAAGTTCCAGATACTCCAAATCATTGCTGCTCTACTAGGTTGGACAGATGGTCTGTACCCCCGTGTGGCCCTTTGAACAGAAGAAGGCGTGCTGAAAGTCGTAGAACAACGTGAGCAAGCCGGTCTTGCCCGTCCTGGAACTTCGAATCCCAACCTGCGGGTGCCCATATCGCCATGGCACCGCACACCAAGCACGCCCTCACTGTCAACTGATTTCTTCCCTGACAATAGTAATCGGAAGGAATCCTTGGCCGAGCTTTGGTCGGATTTCCTCGAGCAAGAGGCTCAAGACGCGACAAGGTCTCCGAGATCCCCAAGCGAATCAACACGATCGCCCAGCACGTCCAGCACATCGAAACCTCCTGGATCATAGTAGGGCTCGCTGCCAAGTGCTTCACCACAAGGTGATGGTCGACATTTGGAGTAATGGGTATATGAGCTATGCCTTTTATGATAGCGTTTGTAGCACATTCACGCGTAGCGCCAAATATAATCCTCGTATAAGAGGTGAAATCAACGCGATCGAGGTCCCATGGAACGGCCGCACGGTCAAGTTGTCGGAGTCTGTTGACGGTCCACCCTAGGCAGCGACTGGGCCTCGATGCAACTTATATTTTTTACTCACTGTTCGCTACATCTTTATGCAATTGACTCGTAAGAGCCCTTGCCAGATACTCAAGAATTTCCCCACACTGGTTTCGCACCACCACCGTTTGGTTGCCATTCCTCTCCACTTCTCGACCATGGCTCCTACGGGTCAGTTTCACCGCTCTCAAGCCGCGGCAAACAGGACGAATTGCTTTTTAATACGAAAACCACAGCTACACAACTCCACCGCCCCGTCGTCATCTCCGGCCCCTCTGGCACGGGCAAATCCACGATCCTCAAACGCCTGTTCGCCGCCCACCCTAATACCTTCGGGTTCTCCGTCTCCCGTACGCTACATATTCATCTCCCTGATCTTTTTACTTGCCATCCCGCCCTCTCTCCAGAGCTGCTTCCACTTTCGATATGCCGGGTATGCCACGATTGACTAGAAAGCAGACACAACCCGTGCCCCGCGCTCTGGCGAACGAGACGGCATCGAGTACAATTTCACGACAAAGGAGTCATTCCTAAAACTAGTAGATGAAGGAGGGTTCATCGAGCATGCGCAGTTCGGCGGCAATTACTACGGGACGAGCGTGAAGGCCGTCAAGGATGTAGCAGAGGCGGGCCGAATCTGTGTGTTGGACATTGAGATGGAGGTAAGTCGATTACTCATTCCTGGCGCCCCCGCTTTGTGGGGAAGATTCGAAAGCACAACATCTCGAATCGCCCGCGGCTGATCCGAAGGGACCAAACGGATAGGGCGTCAAACAAGTCAAACGCACGGAGCTACACGCACGCTTCCTCTTTCTCTCCCCTCCCTCCGTCGAAGTACTAGAGCAGCGGTTACGAGGTCGCGGAACGGAAGACGACGAGAGTCTGAAAAAGAGACTGGATCAAGCGGCGAAGGAAATGGCGTTTTCGAAGGAGGAGGGTGTACATGACAAGATTGTCATCAACGACGATTTGGAGAAAGCGTATCAAGAGGTGGATGAGTGGATTGTAGACAATGGCAAATTTGGAGGGCAAGGGTGAGAATCGAGCAAAACGAAGGCTTTGGACGATTTGAACGGCATGAGATACCCAATTGATGTCACTTGTATGGAAGAATTATTAAGTACATTCTTATCCGACGAGGGGAATCATCACGCTCCAAAGACGCGGCAAACGTCCATATCGAAAACTATCGTGACCACTACCTACAAGCATACTTTTCGCTCCACCATCGACGACCCCAAGCGACATGCCCTTGCCATTGATACCGCAAACCAGCTAGTAGCCGTTCATGGTCATCCGCTGAGACTGTCTGCTCAATTCTCGCTCCGCCGATGGACTAATCGGCCGGCTGCCCGAATGGCCCGTGGCGCTGTTCTCCTTCAACGCCAGCAGCTGTTTAGCACGGAAAACTTCATAATGGATCTGAGAGGTCGTCTCGATCAGATCCTGGAGATGTGTCCGTGTCAAGAAATCTCTCAGCGCCACGAATTCGCAATGGTTCTCGTCTTCTACATTGATGACGCCCCAGCGGTTCTGGCGGCCCCGGACCTGACGCCCGTTGACGACAATGGAGTTCTCGGAGCCGACGACGGCGAAGGGTATGAGTTCTTTGATGCTGCTGTTCATGGCACGCTCTTCTTGGTCCTGCTCCTCGTTCTCGTAGGGGTACATGCGGAGGTTGTGGAAAGCGAACTCTTCCTTGATGCGCTCCTTGAATGCCATGCGCTCGTCGAGGGTAAGGGAGTCAGACTTGGCGATGACGGGAACAACGTTGACGACGTCGGAGAGTTTCTTGAGTACCACGATGTCGATGGGTTTGAGACTGGCGACGATTAGCTTACCCGACAAGGCGGCCTTCAAGTGCTTACGCGTGACCCGAGGGTTGGATGAAGAAAAGGCAACAGTGTACTCGAGTATCTTGGATGTACCGCTCGCGCTGAGCGGTGAGTTCTTTTCGAAGGTAGGCTGAATGCTGATCCTTGATATACTTGACAATAGGATCCCAGCTGTAACGAGGTTAGAGTGTAGATCTTGGCAATGACAGCCATCGTTGCGTACCATCGGTCATTGTTCACCTGATCGCCATAGCCAGGAGTATCCACTATGTTGAGCCTCAGGCGGACTCCGTTCTCCTCAATAACTAGCCGAAGGATAAGCGAGTGGTTCGGTCGCTCCAGGAGGGCGGATCATACCATGTGAGACCGGATGGATTTCCGTAGTTGAGCGAACGGCCTCTGAAGGCGTCAGACGGCCTTTGGAATCGATGAGGTGCGAAGCGAAGATGGTATTGATGAGAGTCGATTTCCCGAGCCCAGTTTGTCCTAACCGTTCGATCAGCTCCCGTCAAAGCCTACTGCTCTGAGGTCAAGACGTACCGACGCAGATGACATTGAATTGAAAGCCCCGCTTCAAGAGTTTTCGCTCTATTTGTTGGGTGATGCTGTCGAAACCGACGTGGCTCTTGGGCATCACAGGACTAGATTGCTGGGCCATGACGTTGGCAGCTGCCATGCTAAGATCCGGGAGAGCTGGGCTGGAGCTTTGTTTGGTTATAAAAGCAGGGTTCTGGTCATCAGCACTGTTGTCGTTGACATGGTCCCACGAAAAAGGGGCTACGCGAGCTACTATATTATTGATGGGTTTCGTACGCCTTGGCGCCAAGGAAAATGATACCAGGATGGAATAGACATATCCATATACGGAGGATGGCATCAAAAGTCCAGAATATACGCTAAAAGCCGACCGTAGCCTACGGTCGCCTGGGTTAACATTAGCGTGTATTCTGAACTTTTGATGCCATCCTCCGTACGGAGTAAGGTATATCCATATACATCCCCTGATTAATTCATGTTCAACCGTTCAACGGGTTCGAACCAGCCATTGGTCACCCTCGTGTTCGTATCACCACTATCCATGCTGTCAAACACGCCAAGGAACAGATGATGATGAAGCGAGCAGAATATAGCAAGAGTTGGTGCATCAAAACAGAAGCTCGGGTGCTGCATCCATCAAACCAATTGTGATGTCTAAAGTAATCTATTGCACTGGAGGTGGATCACTCACGACGGTAGCGATCCTTAACCTTCACCACTATTGACAGAAAACGCTGTAAAACCCTCGCTAAAACAAAACAGCAGATGGTATCAATATAACAATCGTCCGACTTTGCATCCCGCTTTCCCACAAAATGCCGTGAAATCAACCCAGATCAAGCCACTTGGTTGCATCCTCCAGTGGCAATGGCCTGCTTTAGATCCGTCATCTATCTCCCCTCGTAATCGCTGGCCCATTCGTGACCCCCGTCATGCCACGCTTGGCCAGTTGCGAACCCTGTGCCCGGCCCACTGACATACCCGCCATCTGCCCCGTCGTCATCGTAGAATCCACTCTCCGGTCCGCTGCTTGCATCATAGCTTCCTCGGCCGCTCACATCTCCCTCATCACCAGCTCCCGGTCCGGCCAGCTGATCCCACTGCAGTCCTTGCAGCGCTGGATACTGCGCCAGTAGCGCTGCTGGAAGTGTGAACCCGCCATGCATCATCGGTTGAGGCATCGGATGAAGGCCGCCGTTCTGGTGGTTGTTTGCTGCCATCTGTTCATCGTATACACGTTGTCGTTCCATCGCTTCCTCATCCAAAAGCGGCTTGATGCAGATGCGACCCGCTTCGCTGCGGAAATGTCTACCAAGGGCGTCCGCTCGCGCAAACCTTCGACCGCAGCCCCAGGTGCCGCCCGTACCCAGCTCACCCTTGCACACGAATTTCTTCTCCCCTGAGTGAAGGCCTTCGTGGCGTTTGCGGTCGTGCTGTCGCGCAAAAGCTTTGCCGCAGACAGTACAGACGAAAGGCCGCTCGTCGGTGTGCGTTCGAAGGTGGGAACGGAGATTGTAGGCGCGGGTGAATCGCTTGGGGCACAGGGTACACTGGAAAGTGGCCGGATGTTTCTGAACCCGCTGGTTGTTGCCGCCAGCTACCGACGGACGGGACGGATCAGCGAGCTCAAGGATATAATCACGGTTGGGGATGGACGAGGTGGAAGAACGCCGTGATTTGCTGGCGGGTGAAGGTTCGCGGGAGATTGGGGGCTGAGAATGGGTATCGAAGGGTGAAAGGGAACGTTGACGAGGATCATACTCTGATCCAGACATGTCGAATTGCGGGTTTGGTGACATCGGTCTTGAGAGCGATGTGTCGGATTTGGCCCTTCCTCGTCGACCTACAAAGCCGTCAGCGTTATGCAACTTGTCAAGGCCACAGGACGTACCTCTTGCAGGTGGAGTCAGTTGATCGAGATCATTCTCCTGTCGGAGGGGCACAAAGTTCGACGGGATTGAGGGAGGCGCTAGGTCAACGCTTATTTCTGGTGGTGTCATCTGAGCAGCCTGGCCCATGTCAACCGAGCTTAGCCGGTGCTGGTACTGAGCGAACGAGGTCGTATCATTAGGGCTTGGGTAAACATCCGCTCCTGGCCCTCCGTTGAAGTTGGTCTGCAAGTCCTGAGATAATTGGAACTGATCCGGAGGCATTCCATATCCTGGGCGAGGAGACATCCGCGGGGATACATACGGGCTGTGCCTCGGGCTCTGATGTTGCTGCTGAGGATCTGAAATGCTAAACTGCCCAATGCCCAAGGCGTCGTGATACATTGGGTTATCTTGCTGAGGATTTAGCATCGGCGACGGCTGATCATAGTTCTCGAAGCTATCTTGTTGAGGTAGCAAGGGTGATGGCGCCACGGATGAAGAAAAGTCCGAGTGCTCTGATGGTGCACGTCGATGGGTCTGGAATTGCTCGCCAGTAAACCCTGTCCAGTCTCCATGGGACTGGCCCTGGGCCATTGCTGCAGACGGATCGAGTGATGCCGAGGCATGGCGGGAGTGGTGTGGTGAATAGAATTGTCCCTGATTCGGCTGTGGGGAGCCGTGGTTCGACGAACTCTGGTCTGGTGGCATGAGGTTTGGAGGAGTGGGCATCATGTTCTGTGGTGATGACATATTGCTCATAAGATCGGCAGGATTGATGGATTGATGTTGAGCCTGCATGTCGAGCTGCGGGTCCAGGAGAAAGGTGTTCTCCTGCTTGCCAGTAAAGCTATGCTGGTGATCAAAATTGCCAAAACCGTTGGCTGAGCTCGAGGTTAGAAGGTCTGGGTTGAATTGCTGAGTGGATGGCTGCAGGTTCAGGTGTGAAGGGGAGGAACCACGGTGAAGGCTGGAAGCTGGATGATCGTGCTGATACGGGTGCTTTTGATCTAGGTCACCGAAATCGTTACTCGGGAGGACATGCTGTTGTTGATACGGTGGAGGTTGTAGCGAGTTATCAAGGAAGGATGCGGCAAGGCTGTACTGCACGTCATGTCCAACAGGGCTGGTGTCGTTGGGACTGAAGGACAGCGCGTTGAAGTTCGGATTGGTGACGGAGGAGGAGTCAATGGTTAGATTGTGGTGGAAGTCATGAAACTGGTGTGGCGAAGGCGAGTGCCTTATATCGTGGTTCGACTGCTGGCCGACGGACGGAGAGCGCCCGCGAAGCTGTTGGCCTTCCATGGCAAAGACTTGTCGATGCTTTTCTTGGGGCACCAGCTATGTCTAAAGCTTGGGCCAATTGACAGGGTAGAGCCAGGCTATGGGCAAGAAGGCGCGAGGTAGGACGGGGCGATCTTAACGTCTCGTCCCTTCTCCTGATGAGAGAGTCCGAGTTGGCCTTGTGAGTGGGCGGTGTCGCAGTCGAAGTGGAAGTAGTCTGGAAGAAGAGTGTGAAGTCCAGCAATGCCCCCGAAGATCAGACTTGCGAGCGTGCTGGCGTTTGTTTCGGGACAACACAGCCGTTGGAGTCACTCGACCCGACCGACGTCAAGCTTTTCAGGGTCTTTCTTCCGCCCTGTATCTCGAGGTGACGAGAAGACGGGAGGATGGCACGGGATTGCTTGGAAGAATGTCTTTCAGCGGAGTCAGTCTGCTCGTGAGGATTGGGAATGGTCTCGGCGACTGCGATGCGACAAGTGTGGCCCTCGAGGTTGTTCAGGCAGCAGCAGCAGCAGCAGCACCTTTCCAGATCGTCACGGAGATGATGATGGCACCAGATGGGTGAAGGACGAAGAGGATGAGGCCACTACCGGCGCTTGGTGTGAGCGAGAGCGTGATAGGCGGTTTGCTGAGCGGCAACGGTAGCACCAAGGTCAGCGTGAGGTGTTTCAGAAATACCGGTGGACGGGGTGGGATTGCTGCGCATTCGTCCAGAAGAAGCAAGTGGTGGATAGGAGTGGACAGTCCCCGGTAGTGGTGGTTTGCAAAGCGTCAAATGATGAGTGGGGAGTGTGGTGAAGAGCATTCGACGGAGTAACTATCGTTGCGTGGAGGATGATATATGCTTCTTCTAATTGAGGAGTATAATATCCAGGTCGATTGTAAGATCCGAATGATAATGGCCCCCAAAGTTAGAATGCGTCAAACGGACGTTTCAAGTCACTCGTCCGGGCGTCTAAATGGAAGAAGCCTACCTTAAGGTACCCAAGTACTCGTACATACTACTGGTGCTCACCTCTACCTACTTTACAACTACACACTTTAGCTGCAGAAGAGGACGCGAAGGAAGAGGGTTCAATCTCCCTCTGATATGTACTATGTATAGACCATTCAATCATATAACATAGCTGTATCCGCATCTGTAGCACCGTGCTTCACAGTAGTTTACGACTCTAGAAGATCAGCAATAATAACAATAATCGCACCCTCAAACATAACAGTCAGATCCAAGCTGAAGCTGAGACTCAGCCTCCTTTCCCGCCCCGGCTGTTTCGTCTCTTCTCGCTCTTCCAGCCTTCCAGCCTTCTAGCTTATTTCTGGAAGCACTGCCACCTCGAGAGTGCACCTCCTCCTCCCGAGGCAGAATAATAATGATGATCCTCGGATGTCCTGACTTGCTGACCTCAGCCATGACCGTGCGCTTTCCAACGGAGCAGTCGGGGGGAAAGAATCAGCAGTCCGGTGCAGTCACACATGTCAAACCGTATCACGGGACTGGCAACGGATGCGGGCAAACAGGACTCCCATGCGAGCAAGTTCGCCCCCAACAGAAGTAAGGTATGTACCGTAAAGCAGGGGTTGATACATGAACAGTGTGTACTACACCACCCGCTATAATCACAGCGAATCTCGCTAGAACTTCCCGAAATCCTTGGGTCGAGTTCGTTACGCTTAGATCGCAGTAACATCCAGTCCCTATCGTGGCTCTGTGAATGGTAAAGTAGTGCAAGTGATACTAAGGTATAAAGGGAGAGAACTCCTTCCAGGTTCAGTACAGTAGTATCATGGCTCCATTCATCCCAATAACCTTCCCCCCCCCCCCCCCCCCCCCCCCCCCCCCCCCCCCCCCCCCCCCCC
>SAUG01000083.1:0-203297 GCA_011316305.1 Rusavskia elegans | reverse complement strand
CCCCCCCCCCCCCCCCCCCCCATGAACGCTCTCGCTACCCAGCCTATCCCCATACCCCATGGATATATCCAAAAAATCACCCAGCAATATACATGGCGAAACTAACGTCCAGATATCCCTGCCTTCCCTTCCCACCCGGCTCGAACGTACAACATCCTATTCATTCACCCACATCCTTCTCTTTTCCCTTTCCTTCGGCCGCCATCTCGGCGTTCTTGACCTCATTGCTGAGCACACTTTCTCCATCCCCTTCAGGTCCTCCATTCACAACCCGGAGCTTCTCCCTCGGCACCGTAAACATGACCTGCACCACTCGTCTCTCAATGGCCGATTCCACATCCCATTCCTCATCGTTTGTTCCAGGCCCGCCGATCGTGTTGGTCCTCTTGTCGCCCCCAGCATCTCCAACGTCCCAGTCTTTTGCCCCTTGTCGTCTCTGCCAAAGCGCCGCCCCAGCACTTGCTGCTCGTCGCGGTGTCCGAGCCTCGGGATGAAGTTTCGTTGGCGACGATGAAGCACTGGAGGCTAAAAGTTCGGGAGACGTGGATCCACTACCGTCGACGCCGAAAGCGCGCCGCATACTGCCCATCCACCCTCGTGCTCGACCATGTCCTCGGGTAGGAGACGAAGAGCCAGCGTCGGCGCATCCACCTAGGAGTGCTTCGCTCTCGTGCTGCAGCTGCCGAAATGAGCTAGCTCGTGGCATCATCGCGTTGGGAGCGGTCGCACGTTGGGGTTCCAAAGTGAGACTCTGGGATCGGCGATGGCGCGAGTTTGCCATCATCTTTGACTGGGTGGCGTTTTGTAGGTCGTTGGCCGGAGAAGGCGCCTTGGTGGCATTGGTAGAATTATATGCGTGAGAAAAGAGTGCAGCTGAGCGTTGGGACAAGCTACGACTGAAGCTACCGATTGAATGGCCAGACCATGTCGATCGCATAGATTGTTCGCTGAGGGTAGATGATGTGCGGTCGGTCTTGTCCGGCGAGAGCCGACCGGCTTGTTGATGCATACGTGCATCGGCCGCCGCCCAGTCATTGACCCATTTTTGAATCTCACGCTCTCTTTCCCACGCAGGAGATGGCGGCGATGACGTCCTATACTGCTCACTTGGATCCTGGAATGGGTCAAGCACGGGTGCTGATTCAAGAATGTGGCAGTCTCCTCGTTGAGTCAATCCTCCCCCCGACGAAGAAGGCCGGATCGTTGCAACCTCTTCATATTCATCTCGCTCATCGATGGGGTGAATGTCGCCAGGGGTCCCGCCGGCCCGACCGTCATCGTAACGAGGTGCTGGTTGATAGACTCCTCGAGAATGGAGTGACCGCCTCAAGCCCCTTGTCGGGCTAGGAATCTCAAACAGCAAACCTGTCCGTTGAGCTCGAGGAGTGCCTATCACAGCCTGGCCGGTAGACGCTTTGACGCCCCAAGGATACGCGTCACCTGGTCCATGCATGGTCATCTCACTCGGCCGCGCATTTTGCAGAAGCACTGATGAGTGGGCTCGTTGGCCACCGGACCCAATGTCTCGAAGATCTTCCTCGTGCCTGTCTTTCTTCCTCCTCAGGCGGCGAGTATACCAGAAGTAGAGGACAACGATTGCTAACAAGGCAAGTACACCGAACACTAAACCGGCCCCCAGCCCAGCACGCTTTGCAGCTGTGACAGATTGCGAAGTGGGCTTCGCTGTTGTAGAGCGTCTAGGCCCAGCCCTTGGATGTGTATATTGGTCGATCCATGTGTTGGAGGTTGTATTGAAAAAGTAATTGTTGTTGTTCTGCCGGATGTCGGCCCTCTTGTATCTTGGATTCCCTGTGTCAAGTATCGAGTAACCACCAACAATCATCATCACGTTGCCTGGGAGCATTACTGCGCCGTGGCCATACAATCCAGCATCTGGACCGGTGCCTGCACCAGTCTGTTCGGATAAAGCCCATTTCCAATTAGCCTCACCTCCGTAGCCTTCTCCCAATCTCAAGATAGCCAATTGCGGATGCGCTGCTGTACCAATATCACCAACCCAGCCTCCATAAACCACGATGCTTTTCCCGTCCGCACTCAATACGGCAGTATGACCTGATCTTGGCTCTATCACGTGTCCACTGCGAATTGTAAGCTCTGTCGCGGGTTCTTCGACCGGTGAATCGACGGGCAGAAAGCTCCAGCTCTGCTCGGGCAACGAAAAAAGCGCCACTTGTGACATGTTTATGAAGGCGGCTTGCGTGTGACCGCCGAGCAACACGAAATTCTGGGCCATCTGCTGGCTCCCGTCGGCGTCATCAGTGCGCGTAAAACTGGGCAGCAGAGGAGTCATTGTGAAACCTGCCTCAGGGATTGGTGGTCCTCTGCTGGGCGACACAGCCAGGCTATAGTTCTCGGTATTTGATGAGACATCTGGTTCCAAAGCCAACATTGAGTTGGAATATCTCGCAGTTTGTGTCCAGTCTTCCTTGGTGGCCACGGTTGCGTTGGGGCACATACCCCCAAAAATATACATGGCAGCCGTGGTGTTTGAAGGCGAAAAGGCAACACCAGCTGCTAGTCTGTTCGCACCGTCCAACTCGGTCTTTCCAGTACTTGCTCTTGATACGTGGATCTTTGTCCACTCACCACCTGTGCTTATGCTCGAGCCAGAAGGACGGAATCGCCACAGGTCGGAATTTTCAACTCCACCACTGCAGCTTCCTGCATAAGCATGAATTGTGCCTTTTTCATCCATCGCTGATATGTAATCCACATCTGTGCGATTGTCTAAAAAAGGAAGCTGACTGGTGACGGTGACCAAAGGAAGCGCCGAAGAGTGGATGGTCTCAGTGGTGTTCAGAAGAAGTAGCTGAGAAGACGTCGAGTCCGAGGATGGCGGTCTCAGGATGTAGACAAGCGAATCTTCTTGTGGGGAGAGGAGGGCTTTGAATGGCTTGTATGGTAGGTTGGCCGACATCGTTAGGATGACAGGACATGTAAAGTTGAGTGGCGAAGAAATTCAATGCTTGTTAAGGGCGGTGTCCAGTTGCTGGCAGTATACATGCTGGAATTTAGCTATGGTGGTCCATCGTTTTCTTTTGATCAATAGGGAAGCTTGTTCTGCTGTGCCGGAAGGAGCAAGATATTTTGACGTCTGGACCATGAGAGCTGGAAGAGAAGCGAGGGAACTATCTTTCGGATGCGCAGGCGTAGTCTACCCGCGTCAAGATAAGGTACTTCGTATGGAGTCTTAAGTGTAAGCACAAGTCTGTAAACACAAGGGGTGGGGCGTCGATGGGCTGAAGGTGGGTAGTAGTGCACGTGCTACCCAGGCAAGGTAAAGTGCATACGGAGTACATACGGAGTACATGATAGTAATAAGTCGCCGCTGCGGGTTGTTCGATGACAGGGTCTTTGCATGGTGTTGCCCGTAGCAACGATATGGATAGATATACGATTCCTTGGCGCCAAGAATCGTAGCCTGTCTTGCAATAGATCGCGACAGCTACCTTACTCTAAGCAATCGGTAGAACGAAATCCCATGTCTGGGTACCGACTGCTGTACGGCCCCCATTGCGATTGATTTTTGGCACAACGATCCTGCGTCTCACGGAAGAGTAGACCGATCTATCCCTGTGGAAGGACAAACAAGACGACTCGATCTTGTTGAGTGCACCGCAAGCGATCAGACAGCATCGTTAGGCAATATGTCAAAGTGAAGCCTTGTGCTCCGATCAAGGCGTCGTCATGGCTCAAGACGCATTTTGATCAGATCCCTGACTGCAGCACTCGTGCCTTGTGTAAGAGGATAATTGACAATAAAGTCTCTCGTGCGGGTCTGTCGCAATTGTTTTACTCTGGCCACATATTCGGAGACTAATGCCTCTCCTTCAGATGTGTGACTGCCCCATGCATGCTCATCGGTACCATGCTGGGCCGTGAAGTCTCGGAGGCGTATCATGCCCTGGCCAGCAAGCCACCGTTGATTCTTCTCATCGTCGTATGGCTCTTGTTCAGGAGTCGAGGATGTTTGTGCCACTGGAGCTGGCTCGAATGGACGGCTTTCGCCGTTGGGATCTGGTAGCTCGACTAAGGCGCCATCTTCCGCATCCTCGTCTGCCGCTGGCTCTCCAATGAATCCTTCTTGGCCCAGGCCTCCTGGGTCCACTTGGCTATCGGCACCAGGTAGTCCATCTTGACTGCTCCCCCCAATGACTCGTCTTAAAAGTTGCACAAGGCGACCGCCCCGTTCTGTTATGACTTCTTGTGGGACCCCCGATTCAGCAGCTGCTTGTTCGAACCCTCCATCAGGGGTTGGAGCGGAGTCGGATCGAAACCAGGGGACTATCCGAGAGAAGAAATTCTGAAGGCCCTGTAGCTCTTGGGCTTCATCTTCATTGATCTGTCCGTTTTCTACAGCAGCTGGTATCGCACCTCGGGCTGGCGGACTGTCGGATCTTTCCACGTCTTGTGGTATTGCGACACCCGTGCCGGTGGAATACGACGAGAGATTGTCCGGTGGAGGTAGTGGATCAGAAGAAGATGTATTCATTGTGGTGAACATGCGTGGCAGAAGATTAATCAGTGACGGGGTTCCGGAAAGCAATATATGTCTTGCTTCGTCTAGAGTGATGTCCTTGTCAAGCACGGGTGGTGTGGGTCTGGACTCGAGAGACTCTGCAACCTCCACAAGGAACGATATCGCCTCTGGTGTATTCCAGAGGTCTTTGGCATTGTTCAGATAGACCTCGCATTCGAACTCTTCTCTACTTGATCGGGTTTTCTGACCCCATATTGACTTTGGAAGATGATCTAGTTTCAGTTCCTGGAAAAGGCGGGTGAAAATGTAGGGATAATCTCTTATAGCTTCACGCAGCTGCGCACGAGATCCTTGTGCATCCTTCAGTCGGTACTGTGCAAGCGCACTCGAGATGCGTAAATTGGGGCGATTCAAGAATTGATCCAGTGGTGCACACGTGCAAAGACTGAGGAAATGCTCAGCCTGGCCTCCACGGATTGCAAGTTGATCCAGATTGATGGCAATACAGAAAGGGTCGCCTTCTGGATCTAAGCTGAGCACGAGCTTCGCCCATTCGTAGCCTGTGCGCCATGTCCCTCGTTGACCGAGATTGGCAACGTAACGCCATGCGGCGAGCCAGAATTCTCGGTTCTCTGGACGTCGAAAGTCGAGTCGAGCTTTGCCGTCTGATAGTGCTGTGATGAACGAAGAGTGTACGGAACGTCCAAAGGAGAAGAGGGCGCGTTCAAGAAGATCTCCAGAGACAGAATGATCGCCTTGTTGCTTTGCGATTTCGGACACTTGCAAGAGAGTTGATATATGATACGCTAGATGGAGCGTTAGGTATGGGTATTCGCATTTGTAGAGAGAACCTACGGTTAAATTGTAGCAAATGTATTAAGCGCTGGGGGTCTAACGACTCCACACATGTCTCAAACTGTCTTTGAACGTCTTGATATGTGGTGTTGTGAACGAAGCGATACTCAGTTGTTCCATCGTTCAGCTTTTCGACAAGTTCCATTCCCAGGCCCCCACTCGTCGCTTTCGGCCATTCCTCCTTCCCTGATATAAAGACATTCCTTCGCAAAGCAAGACCGGCAAGGCCTTGTCCTCGTGATACAGGGCTATTCCTTCCTGCTAGCGCCCCACCAAGATCGAGATGCTGAAGTCTGCCTCGCCTCCTCGGGGGACCTGGCTCCTCATTCTCACCTCCAAGGACTGCACTGCCGAAAAGTCTTTTCATTTCGTTAGCAGCATTCAGGTTCTTTGAGTCAACAGCCAAAAGGCGGTACATCTCAGGAAAGCTCTCATGAGACGGCGAAGCCGCCATTGTGGCTTGAGATGCTGGTAGCTGGGTAGAGAGAGACCGCAGTGCAAGATCGATTTCATCCAGGGAGGCTGGGTCTTTCTGCTTGAGCTTTCCTTCTGAGTTCTTTTCTACACTATTCTCTTGTTTTTTCCTCTTCTTCGGCTTCTTCTTCGGCTTAGCAGGGGGCTTTGAAGAGCTTGTCGCAGGACTTCCTTCTTCGACCTTTTTGGATTGGTTTGCACGGTGGGCGTCAATAAGATCACTATCGTCATCCTCAGTAGGCTCTTCACCCTCCCCAAGGTCGGCTTGATCTAGCATGTCGAAAGCGTTCTGAGCTTGTGGTTTCTTTGGCTGCTCCTCTTCCGATGATTCATCCTCCTCAAGATTATCAGGTGCATTCTGAAGCTGCTCTCTGTGTTCCTGCTCTCGTTGTAATCTTCTCATAGCTCTAGACGACATTCCGACGGCCTGCGAATGGGAACTATTTGTGAAAGTAGTATGCTTCTGTACCTCAAAGTAAAGTCATAACGACAGGCGCACGATGACGTAATTGCAGATCGACACTTGTGCTAGCGCGTGCGGCCCGTTTTGGCGCATCTTGGCGATCCAGATGTGCAACTGTCGCCTGCTGTCCCAGCATGTCATACTCGTACTTCTGGAGAATCGCAAAGTGTGTCTCCGCAAATGCGTCGAGCAGCAGATCGCCTACTGCGTACTGCCAAGCGATCTTCTGCCGGAAGGCTTTGTACCGCGCGTTTTTCTGCTGTTAATCCCAATCGATCTCAGAAATTCGCTGGCTTCCGCTCTGTTTCTTCCTTCAGCAAGAATCATGGGCCCTTTCAGACATTCCAATCTACCATGTATCTGCGCCAATTATCCGCCGCCGCTATCGCCTCGATAGTGGCCTCGGGCTTGTGGTACTATCGGAAAGAACCAGATCAGAAAAGGGAACTCGATGATAGCCCCACAACTACTCGTGGTCTCCCATATTCTACCCCGTTTGTCCCTGGTCAACCATATGGGCAGATTGAACCCCAGCTGATGACTTTACGCAGTACCGTCGCCAAGGACCAGAGCCAACGTAGTCCTATTGTGGAGGACGATCGATTCTTCGTGCAAGAACTCGCCTCCTCCGGTCCGATCATTAAATCTGCCGAGGTTCAATCGATTTCACCACATGCGATGCTCACTCCGGAAGAGGCCACGCAGAAACTTCGTCACCTCCAAGAGTCTTACCAGGTACTCCGAGGGCGCGGCGTGCTCCGTTACGACATCGTTCAGCTCCCATCCAACAATCCTATTGAAGACGACCATGCCGAAAAGCTCATGGAAACTTCATCTTCAGAGTCTCTTCCTGACCAGACCGGTGACTCCACAACCTCAGATTGGATGTTTTGGTCTGTCTTCGACGGCCACGGCGGCTGGACAACAAGTGCCAAACTTCGCCAAGTCCTAACATCCTACGTCGCCCGCGAACTCAACGCAACTTACAAACCCACCTTCACAACGCATTCGCTTGTCCCTCCTTCAGCCGCATCGGTAGATGCAGCCATTAAGCAAGGTTTCCTCAAATGTGACCACGACATCGTCCATGAATCTATCATCAAAGCACAAAAAGCGAACACTAAGAGTGCAGCAGCTGATCTCCTCGGGCCCGCTCTCTCAGGCTCTTGCGCACTTCTCTCCTTCTACGACAGTCATAGCAAAGACTTCAGGGTTGCGTGCACCGGCGACTCCCGTGCCGTCCTTGGCCGCCTTAATCCCAACGGTACCTGGACCGCTCAACCTCTTAGCGAAGACCAAACAGGCGGCACGCCCAGCGAAATGGCCCGTTTACGAGCTGAACACCCTAGCGAACCCAATGTCGTGGCCCATGGACGAATTCTTGGCAACCTGGAACCGTCGCGCGCGTTTGGGGATGCGCATTATAAGTGGGCACGAGATATACAGGACATGGTGAAGAAGAATTGGTTCGGCCGCAGTCCTCTTACGTTGCTCAAGACGCCGCCTTACGTGACCGCTGAGCCGGTTGTTACGACGACTAGAGTTATGCCAGAGAAGGGCGATTTCGTCGTATTGGCGACGGATGGGCTATGGGAGATGTTGACGAATGAGGAGGTGGTAGGTCTCGTAGGACGATGGCTGGAAGAGAACCCCGTCAATTCCAAGACTACATCTTCGGCGTCTTCTTCGTGGACACGGTCATTCCTCGGCAGCAAGGCAAGATCAGATGCGTCATTGCCAGTCAACAGACTGCAAGAGGAACCTGGTCAATCAGGCCAGCGCAGCCCCATCAGGCGGCAGCAATGGGACATCACAGCAGGCGATGAGCGGTTCGTAGTGGAGGACAAGAATGCTGCAACGCATCTTGTGCGGAATGCTCTAGGAGGTAGAGACAGGGATATGGTGTGTGGCTTGTTGACGCTGCCGAGCCCGTACTCGAGGCGATACCGGGACGATCTTACAGTCGAAGTTATATTCTTCGGCGAGGCCGAGCCATGCGGCGATGTGGTCCCAAATGTGGAGGCCAGTGCACCTGGAACTGCAAGGCCGAAGCTGTAACAGCATCAGGCACTTCGTATTCAATGACGAAAGCGTCCACATGCCGATCGGACGATTGGAGATTGCGATGGGATTGGAGAGGGTGAGTTCAACGCTTGATTTGTCGTGATGTCTTGTCTAATGCACGATTGAAAAAGGTTCAGGCGTCGCAATGTGGAAGTTCGGTTGGTCTGACTTCTTCACATCCTCGTAATAAAAATCGAATTCACTGAGGGGCCACCTAAATTAGCGCCTGTAAGCGGTCTCAGGCGGCATCTTGGGGGCGGAAGGGCAGTTTCCCAGGCGGGTTTTAGCGCCCACCGTAGGCCCCCCAGTGAATTTTATTAGACAGCTTGCTGTCTTTTTACCGTCGATTTTTGGCATTTCTTACCCCTAGTGTGTTACGCTAAGATATCTACCCGCTTATCTATTGGCTGTGAAGAAAGTTCGCACATATATCCGATATATCCGGTGGATCATCGAAACCCTGAGTTTTTTAATACGAGACGTGTAGCATGGAGGATTAACAACCCGTGGCGCTACCTAGGACGGCTCAGGTAGCCCCTATTTGTACTTGTAATATCCTCTTGTAAGGCAGCCAGTGATACACCATCGATCTAGATATCAGATCAGTACGAAATGTGTGACTTTGGACGATTGTGTGAATCACACCTCAAGCGAATCTCCAATCGCATCAGCATTAACAAGTCACTCGACCATAGAGTACTTGGCCTCCCATCCACCGTGAATCAGGTAAAGACCGAGCAGTAAAAGCGATGTCTCTTGCACCTTCAATAGCCTGCATTGGCTTTATGGGTAAACACGTAATACTTTTGCACGCCTGACTTTCTCCGCCCAAGCTCACGATTCAGGACAATCCTCTCCACATTTCGATCTTCGAGCCTCACAGCGCCACCAAAGGCGCACATCTCGAATTCTCGTTTCTCCTCAACGCCTCACTTGACATTTTCGAGCTACGTACCCGTGACCGCAATCGTGTTGATCAAGATCTCGGAATGCTTCAGGCCATTGATGAACGTCTCAGCATCTGGGGCTGGCAAACCGGCACTGGGACCAAATTTGCCGTCATTGTGGATATGTGGGGCAAGCAGGGTAGACCAAGCACGGGATCAGCGATCAAAGGAGAGGATTTGAAGCCAGTAAGTAGCATTCGCTGCAGCAGCTACTCTACCATTCCCAAGGCTCGTGCTAAAGAAGCGGAGTCAGGTGTTCAAAGCGCTGCAGACGGCGTATATACGCTTGCTACAGAACCCATTCTATACGCCTGACGACCATACGCCAATGGCTGCAGCGAGAAGTCGGGGGAGCGCCGGGGAAATCACGAGCAAAAAGTTCATTGCTGAGGTCAAGAGAATTGGGGATGTATGGAAACCCGGACTGGAGAAAGTCTGAGGTGTTGTTCACCGCCAATCTTCTCAAACCGCACCCAGCAAGCCTGGTCGCTATAAGGCTGCAGAGGGTTCACCATCCCACGACGGTCTTAACGGCATGGAGCCTCTCGGTGAAGAACAGGTACGGTAGAATAGTCACTGGAACATATGACCCCCTGAGTGCCTGCTGTGTGCGGCACTTGGATTCGAGGAAGTCGGCTCAAGCCGCCAGATACCTGAGTGTCACAACGCCCAAAGAGCAACAACGCTTTGTGATGGGGTCTTCTTTGTCTTGATGATGCCGATGGTGGTAATAATAGTGGTTGATGATTCGTGGTGCGCGGCATCATCAACGTGATGAAGGACGTCTTATGGTTGGACGTACCCGGATACCATATCTTCCTACGGCCAGACAGCGATTTATCAGGAGAGAAGATAACATCAGTCAGGCATCCGACTTGAGACCTACTCGGAAGCTGTATTTGTTCTCAATAAGGTACTGAAATGTTAGCTACAAGATCGCATCTGATTACGGTCGCATCTAAAGGCAGCGCCACATGAACATATCCACCTGACATAGGGCTGAACCCCATAACTCATCGAGATCCCTAATCTTCGACCACCTATTATGACTATGTACCACACACCTACCATGCAAGCTTTAAAGCTGAAACTCTCAAATATCTTAGCTGTATACCTATACTGTCAGATCTGAAAATCACCTCGATGCGTGGGCCGAGGAGAACCGGAGACTTTGGAACGCCGGCCAGCCCCATCGTCAGCCACAGACGTATGTAAATTACGCCCAGGGTAAAGGCTAGGTACGAGACGCTTCAATCCATCTATGGTTATGAACCAAGGCGCTTGGACAAACTGCGCTCGCTCAAGGCGAAATACGATCCACATAACCGTTTCCGCTATTTTGAGCCTATTGTATCTGGTTCGGCATAGATTCAAACCGCGGCGGACTGCTCATTTCTTTGAAGCATCGTAATTTAATGGAGGCGACGTCTCATATTTTGTATTATAGAAGTTTCCTCTTTTTTTTGACAGTTATAGACATTTTTAAAGAGATATTTTAGTATCTACCATCACATTCATGTTTTCTTATTCGGTCGATTGATTGGCCTAGCCATTGACCGGTGTGAGACACCGAGTCAAGCATGTCACGAATATGGTCATGGATTACATGGGGTAGATTAAAATCCATCTGTCGTATAATAAAAGTTTCTATAAGGGATCCGCCGGGGACTAAACGATATTTAGATTGCGCTAACTATAATAGGATGGAGTTTCAACCTACCTAGGTAAGTGTGGACTTCACTCCGCAGATCCTCTCACTCAGGGGTTGCAGCAGATGACTGTCAATATTCATCAGTATGGTATTCTCCTATCAGATCTGTGTACGCCACTACAAGTGTTACCGATTGCCGAGATTCAGATCCGAGCCCTGAGATGACAATGCAACCTTGTCCACCCAGCACCAATCGAGGACAATAGAATGTCCATTCAGTGCCGGGCCTTTTCCTATCATGGATCCATCGGACTGTCAATGTGAAGGGCAATGGCGAGGGAGTGGAGAGGCACAAAGGATGAATGTATACCAGGATTATCAAACTCTGGTACACCCAGTTACGTCAATGGATATCTGGAATTGAGATACTTGGGATATAATTCGGTCTCGCGGAGTCTATGTGGATGGAAGTACAGCGTACACCTATGTCGATAAGTGTATCTAGTTCAACTGATCGGGACCCCTGAGTTTACACCCATTGCCTATTTCCGAATTGCGAGACGAATGCACCGGCATACCCAGTCTCGATGCTGGCCCTCTCCCAGAGCGACCTGATAGTCTGGACGGCTCCTTCTACGGGGACTGGACCCTTGAAGTGAGGCGCATAGGCTTGAACCCTGCCCACGAATTTCATCAGCCCCTCGGTCTGTTTTGGAGTCACTGTGGGTACACATTAGTAAAATGTCCAGATGTTTCAATCTCGAGCACGGGGGTATGTACGGTCGCCAAAGTGGCCCACGTCCACCACTCCCGGGCTCATGCTAAAGACGAGCACACCGTCTTTCTTGTATTGTGCGCTGAACTTGGCCACAATGATGTTCAAGGCCGCCTTGGAGGCAGAGTATAAGGCAGAATTCTCAACGTCGAAATTGTTGATGAAGTCGAGGTCGGCATGACCACTGGTGATGGCGATGACCTTCTTGGTCTTGCCCTTCAATACAAGAGGCATGAAAAGGTTGAAGAAGTGGATGTTACCGGTGACATTGGTCTTGAATAGTGTGTCTGCAGCGTCGTCAAGCTCCTCAGGCTCTTCGCCCCTATTGAACAAACCTCGTTAACCTCAGATAGTAACCAGAGGGAAGTAGACCCACAATTCACCAATAGGTGAATAAGCGTCGAACTGGGCGGGGAAACCTGCGTTGCCGACAAGGTAGTCAATGCCACGCTCGCCAACAATCTTGGCAGTGTCGGCAGCGGCTTGCTTCAGGCTGGCATAGTTGGTGAGGTCTCCATGGACGATGTGGACGTTGGAACGCTTGCCCAGCTCTGTTGCCACCTTCTGTTCAGTGGCAGCCGTGTTGCGGACCAGACCGACGACCAGGTTCTGCGGGTCTTCGGAGATGCTCTTGAGGAACCCAAACTAGGCTAGGTTAGATAGAGGCTATGTGTGATAAGGTAGGTAGACTCACACCAATTCCGCTGGACACCCCGGTAATTACATACACAGACATATTGAGTGATTCGAACTTGAAATGGGTGCGAGTTGGTGCAAGTAAGACGGTGTGGAATGCGTCGTGTTGAGCAATTCCAGATTACCAAGTTCAACTGGCTCCTAATATATGGCACAAAGCATGCACGGGGCGCTTGGGTTATGAAATGGCTTCCTTGATTGATAATAAGGTAGTTAACAATCTTGATTAATAATTACTTCGCATGACACCTGCATCTTCATTGTGCATGGGTCATCGACAGTGGTAGCTACCTCATGGAATCTTGAGCTCCTTCTCGATCGCATCCCGTCGCACGCCATGCAATGGCCATGCAATGAGAATCCTGGGTTTCTCTGAGTTTGGGGGAATTTTTGTAGCGACGGGAAAGCTAACGCTTTTTGAACGGACTATAAGTAAAATCTCAGCTCGAGTCAGACTGCCGCCAGACAGCATCCACCAGTTATTACTAACCCATGTTGGATATGGTAATGGTTTACCTCTGGTATGCAATATGAAGATAAGATCGGAAAAGCGCCACGGAGCAATTAGAATCTTAGCTCTAGGTATGCAGGTCAGACCGCCAGAGCTTGTGGGCAATTACGAGAGGTAGGCTGCGCACTCAGGAGAACAGGCCTAAGTTACAGAGTATCCGAGCCTTGTTGGGCAAAGTGGCTCTTGCCACTAAGAAGATCCAGCCATCATGGCACTGTGAGCCATGTCATGCAAACCTTTGGTGTGCAGCTCGGGAGCTTGCATGGAAATACGACTTGCGTAGGTTTGTACCTTAAAGTAGCTATTTTCCCTTACGATTGGGAGCATATCCGCTCCGTTATATTTACTAAAACTTATAACTGCGGGCCTAGGCAGCAGCACGCTCGCTAGATAGCAGCATTCTGCTTATCTAGATAAGGCTATTGAGAACCTATAAATAACCCACCAACATCCTGACAATGTGGGGCCCTTTTGGTGCAGTCATTCAAATTTAAAGGTTGGCGACGCCAAGACCTGCGTTACAAGACCCTAGCGGTTATACAACCCGCTACACCACGTTATAGGTACCTCAGGGCCTATAAGAGCGGGTGTCAGCATAGCGTTACAACACCCTAGCGGTTATAAAACCGGAGTCAGTCACGACCAGGCGGGAGCCAAAACATCAACCCCTGAATGTTTTACTTCACATGGTTTCAACAGAGAAGCAACTCTAGCTTAACTCCCAGCACTGCCCTCGGCAGTCAAGCTGAGGGGGTGTGAGAACCTACAAATAACCCACCAACATCCTGACAATGTGGGGCCCCGTTTGGTGCAGTCAGCTATCTTCTCATACAAAGCAGATGTTTCTTGCAGTCGCTATCCTCTAGACAGTCGACTGCTGAACACCACTGCGAGATATTCTTTTACTTCCCAACGAAGAGAACTCATGGGTAAACTTGAAAAGACTGCGCTCGGCGCTGTAGCCGCAGCACCTTTCGACCCGAGCGGCACTGCGTTTGCGGTAGCCCTCGGTAGCGGAGCTGCCTTGGCAACCCGCTCTGCGTGGCGGAAGCTCACCGGTAACTCCGATCAGTCTGATGCGTTCGACGGTCCCGAGACAATAGGAAACCTGGTGAGTGATCATTAGGAATCAACATGGCCCAAGTTTTAGGTTGTCGCGAGATCCTCTTGACCCCTTGCTGTCATATCCATCCTGGGAATGGAAAACATATCTTAGACCTACTCAGCTAACACTGCCATCACCAAACAACAGAACAAAGACGACATAGCCCACCTCCGCCACATCGTTCGCTCCATCACCGCCAACACCATCGGCCTCGGCGCCTCCAGCGCCCTCTCCATTGGCCTTCCCTACCACACCGTCCCCGCCACCATCAACGCCGGCTTCCTCATTTGCTCTATCCGCGAACTTCACACCCTCGCCACCAAAGCCGGCGGCAAGCGGGCCCTAGTTGGGATGATAAAAACCCACCAGCTCGTCGCGGACGTCGCCCTCGCCACGGCCCTCAAGACCGTCTTCCTCATCCTCTTCCTGGGCCACGACTTCGACGTCATGGCTGACTCGTTGGCGCACTCGTCGGAGCTGATCCTCGCGCACATGGACACGGGAGTGACCCCCCCGGTGGATAATCTGCCTCATTCAGAGGTCGCGGAGTGGCATGCGGCGTTGTCAGAGCATGGGGTGTTCCCATTGACGCAGGGGCTGGTGGATGCGCCGCCGGCGGCGGTGCAGGAAGCGATGATTGGGACGGATGATGCGGCGGTTTGGGGCAGCGAGCCGGCGCATCAGATGGGGCCCGAGGGGATCTTGTTGGTGGGGACGGTGATTGCGGGGGTGGAGCAGGGGGTGAGGATTGCGATGGAGGATCCAAGTGAGAAGTTGGTGGGGAGGATGCAGCATTCATCAAGGGCTTGAAGGTTCCAGAGGGTGGTCGTGGCGAGGCTGGAAGTCCAAGCCGGCATGACCCTGGGACAGCAATCTGCTATACGTATACGAACCGGGGGGTGCCACGGCAAAGTCAGCGGATGCGTCGTATCCCATAGCCGCTTACTGCCCGCTAACTTTGCCGTGTCACATCCTGGATGGGCGCCCACCAATCATGGACGTTCTGCCGCGTCGCGCCGCCCGTACAGCAGGGTGCGTCATGCCGGCTAGGTTGTGTGAGAGGTGAAACCATCCAGGAGCAGGAGCCGATAGAAGTCAAACTGCCGTTTGCTCGTGTATCGATCAAAATGCTTGGCCCACTCGTAGTTCAATTCATCATTCGAATAGCCAGTCTCGATTATGCCAAAAAGCCAATGGTCGTCCACCGCAGTTCGAGTATAGAAGGCATCACGGGGAAGCGATACGCACGGGGAAACGATACGGCTAACAGAATCTCTAGCTCTATATAGTAAATACTACTCATTCTCGTCCCCCAACGCAATCACCACTGGATCTTCAATGGTTTTGCCTTTCTTGCCTTTCTTCTTCTTCTTTGCCTCCGTCTCAGCCTCAACTGCCTTGACAGCGTCCCTGATTTCCTTTGTAGATAGAATAATTTGATCTTTAATAACTAGTCTTTTGCCCGTCCGCTGCCGCTTCCTTGCCTGTAACACGGCTGAATGAACTTTTGTATCGTTTATAATAGAAACAGCACGTACTACTACTATGTTCTAACGTTAAATACTATAGCTATTTGATTAAAAGCGAATATATCGTAATTAAATTTTATATAACGTAAAAAATTGATAAAAAGAAAATAGCGCTACTAGAAATCGAATCTGAAATAAAAAATATAAAAAATTTATCAAAATAAACGTCTATCTATATACGTTTCTACTACATTATAACGTCTAATCAAAACGATATTGAAAAAAAATTTTACTATAAAAAAATTTATTTATATAAAGTTAACAAAATATCATAAATTATAAACGTTTCGATTTTAATATAGAACGACGTGAAAATTCTATTAATAATATAAAAATCTAAAATTTCAAAATTTCGATTCAAACGATATAAATTAATCATTTCATATTATTTATAAATACGAATTTCAATTAAATTTAGTTATTTATTTTGATTTTAATATTCGGCGAATCAATAATTCGATAAATAAATCAAGTATTAGTAAACCAGTATCGAATATACGGTAATAGAATTTATATTTTAATATAATTAACGTAAATAACTATTTTTTAAAATTTAAATTTAAATTTATTTAGTAATATAACGTATTTTTCTATCGATATTTTAATTAACGTAGAAATATTTATAGATAAATATATCTCGTAGTTATCGTTTTTTTTTACTAGTAATATAAATTCTGTAATATCTCTCGCAAATACTACGATTTACTAAAATCTTTTATATACGTATATATTTCTATAATAGCTATACTGTAGCTAAATCAAATAGTAATATCTTTTTATATCCGTAATAATTATATCTATCCGCGCGGACGTCGACTATCTCGTAGTAGTTAGAGCAAGCTATTTTAAAATCGATAAAAATAGTTTTTTTTACTATTTTTAAAATATACTATCCGATTTTTCTATCTTTTTTTAATTTAATCGACCGAGTAAAACTTTTTACTATAATAGTTAGTATATTAGCTAGCGATTGTCTTATAGCTAGCGACTTCTTTAAAACTACACGGGCTAAAAAATATATTAATAATTTAATAGAATATTTAGATAAAGATTATATAATAAAAATAGTCGAAATTATATCTATTTATAATTACTTCGTAATATAGTAGATAGATATAACGAGAGAATTAAATATTTATAATTATTTATAACGTCGAAAAAAGACTAAATAGCAGAAGATTCGTAATCGAATAAAGAAGGAAATAGTTAATATAATTGACTGCGCTATAAATTTTACTTGACGAATATATTTTTAGCTGTAAAAATTTCTTTATATATAAAATACAACAATCGTTGCCGTAGATAATATTGATGAAATATATATAAGGATTCAATATAATTTTAGATAGAAATCTTCGAAAAAAGATTTTATTTAAATAAATATAATAATATTAGATTTTAAATAGAAAATAAATTACTTTATATATTAATTAATAAAATTTCTAAATTATATTGAATTTTATAATCAATATCATTTTTTATATTATAATCTATAATATATTGATAGAATTCGATGGTATAATTATCAATATATTTTTTTTATCGTTTTACGATATATTTTATTTTATTTTAATTTGAATATTTTTCCGAAATATTATTTTAATAGTAAAAAGTTCGTTATTAATCGATAGCCGATTGAAAAATATACAGTTAATAAAGAGAAGTTTAAATTCAATTATATAAATAACAAAAAATTTATAATTATATAATTAATTATAATTATTAAAAAAAAATTATTAAAAGATTCTATATTTATTAATTTATTTAATGTTATTTTCAAAAATATTATTAATATTAAAAATAAAATTTATAAATCTACTTTTTTATTTAAATATAAAATAATATCCAATAAAGATTCGTATTAAAAAAGAGTAAATTTAATTATAATTAGTTTTAGTTTTTCGATGATAAATTACTATAATATCAGCGAACTATACGAATTTTATTTTTTTATTATTAATTTAAATTAATCGTGGATATAATAGTCGATATTTTAAAGAAACTATTAATTTAGAAATAATAAAAACGTTTTAAAAATAATTCGATATAAAATTGATTAAATTCGGATTAAATATTAGTTATTTAAATCTAGCGAATTTTAGATTTTTTTTCGAAATTCGATAATAATAGAAACTAGAAGATTAAAATAAAATCGGCTATACGATATTTAAATAATTTATTAATTGAAATCAAATTTAAAATAATAGAATTTAGTTTTATAAAAAAAGATTATCTATATATCGAATGGAAATATATAAATATTTCGTTTTTTTTATAGATTTGATCAATAATTTTTTTAATTATAACAAGAATATATAAAATATATAATTTCTATTCAAACTTTAATACGTTTATAAATAAAATATATAATAAATAATAAAACGATTTGGCGTATAATATATCAATGTAATTCTGAATATAAATATTATATTATCTATTTTGAAATTTATTTTTTATTTGATTAAAATCGATTTTGATAATGCAAATATTATCGCTGTAGAAATTGTAAAATAAATAATAAAAAAATATAAAATTACGTCTAAAATATAAAATTTATTACGAGTTTAGTGGAACTCGACCAGATATATAAACTATACCAGCCTATATAGTACGAAACACGAATATTTATATTATCAAGATATTTAGCAAGCTTTAGCTACTAAATATACTAAATAGATAAAAAGAATTTAAAGAAATTCAAATAATCAGTCTTTTAAATATACTAATTATATTAATTACCGAAAATTCTATTAATTATATAAATTTCGAACTCGACGCTTTTATTGTTTATATTTAATTTATTTATTATCGCTATATATTAATCTAGTAATTACATCAATTTATTTTTAAATTAATTTAAATAATTATCAATTATATCTCCGTTTATCGATATACTAATAAATTTAACTAACTTTTAGAAATATTAGACCTTTTCGGTAATTTTATAATATTTTAAATATCTTTAGAATATCTATCGTAGATTAATATTAAATCTCTATATTAAATAAATCCAGCAATATAGTAAAATAGTCCGAATCTAAAAAAAAGAAAATTTAGATAAAAAATAATAGTAAAGATAAAAATATTCCTTCTACTAACTAACGTTTTTATAATATTAAAGTTAGTAAATCCGATAAATACTGTAGAGATTATAATAAATTAAAAGATTAATTTATTTAATTAAATATATATTTTATATTCTATTCTATATTTAAAAAAAGACATTTTCTACTATATTCTATTTTCGAAGACGAGTCTAATATTAGATAAAACCTTTTCTTTGATAATATATAGATAATAACGAAGATAATAAAAATATTTTCGTATAATTTATAAAATTAAAAAAAGCTATTTATAAAATTTTTAGAATTTTAAACGAAATCTAAACTACTAAATATTTTATTTAATATCTTTAATAGAAAAATACCGTATCTAACTACGCTATACGATTTAAAGAATAGATACTATTAATAGAATAAAATAATAACGCTCTATATATAATATTTAGATAAAGATTTAAAAAACGAATAAAAAATAAATTTATATATAATAGTCGAATATATAATATTCTATATAATTTAATTAAAATATCTATCGACTTCGATAATAAACTATATAAAAGAGATATAGAAAAATATTATAATAATAGACGATAAAATAATATAGAATAATATTCGGAATAGTTTTATAGAAAATAGTATTTAAATAAAATATAGTCCGGAAATAGCTATTATAGACTAATATTAATTGAATTAGACTTTATTATAACGTTCTTATACGTCAAAGAACGTTACGTTCGAGTCTAGCTATAGCCGTAGGCGTAGTCCGAACTACCGAATAGTAAGAGAATCCTAATATAAATTATCGTAACTAATTTCGTATAGCCGCGAAGGTACGGTTATAATATTATAAAGCGTCTATATTATAGAGATAATAAATAGAGAATAGTAGAGACGTATTTAATAATTATATTAACGACTAGTAAAAGAAGTTATCTAATAAAAATAAAGAAGCGATATATATAGCGAAAGTAGTTAATAGTATCGATAGATAGCCGTCCGTTAAAAGCCCTTTTATAAAGGTCGACTATAGCGGCTATAGGCGGTTATAGATAATTAGACTCGTTTATTTAGTTAATTTTCTAGCGTATTTCTATAGAGTCGCGGATATAATACGGTCTTTTCTATATCGTTTTTTATTTAGCTTTTCTATATACGGGGTTTTTAAAATCTAATTCTTTTTTTTTTCTTTCTTTTTTCTTCCTTTAATATTTTTATTATACGTTCTCGAAGAGATAATCGTTTAAAATATTTTCGTCGAATTTAGTCGAGAGATATTATTATATTTTTCTCTAATAGTCTTTATATTTATAATCTTTTAAAAAAGTATAAAATCGAAGTAGATAGTAATATTTATAGCGAGTATACTCGTATTTAGATGTTTTATAATTATTTAATTTCTAATATTATCTATATATTAATAACTATTATAGTTTTCTCCGGCTACTATTATTCTATAGAAAAATATTTTAAAGATAAAAAAAAATAAACTCCGATCTAATATTAGAAATATTTTTAACGAGTATACTAAAGCGCGATATTATATCGAGTTCTTTTTAGATTCTAAAAAAAAAATTCGTAATAAATACCTTATTTAAAAGTCGAATCTCTATCGATTTTTTAGAAAATAAAAGTATTTTATTATTTATTATCGCGCTTTAGATAAACGTAAAGGTAATTTTATCGTTTAAAAGTAACGCGTATTATTTCGTTTTAATAAATTTAATATTCTAGTTATATTTTACTTTTCTATAAATTTTATACTAGCCGTATAAAAGGCGTCTATTAAATCTATTTCGGTTTCTAATTCGATTAATTTAAATTAATTTCTAAAGGAATTTAATTTCTTTCGGTCTTTAGATTTAATAAATATATAAAAGAGTATCTAGTTAAAGATTTCTTTACTTTACTTCTATTTTTTTAAAATTCTATATCGATATTATAAATTAGATCTAAATTTTCTAATATTTCTACTAACTTTTATTTTTTAACGACTATTTCGTTCTATAATAATAAGGTTAGAAACTATTTATCTTTTAGTTATATATTTAGTATAGAGTCCGGTATTCTATTTTCTAGGTATTTATTTAGTTCGGGTATTAGATTATACTCGACTTTTTCTATTTTTTAATAATATTTCTATAGATTTTTTTAATATCTTCTATTTTTAGTTTTTAGATTATCTTCTAGATTTTATTATATTTAAAAGCTAATTATATTAGTAGATAGGAGTATTCTTTTCTAAATTTTTATTTTCTAAACTTTTTCTTTCTATTTAAAAAGAATATTAATTTCTTTAATTTATTTATAATTTATATTTAATCCGATATCTAATTCGGTATATAAAAGATTTTTATATATAAAAAAATATATCATTTATAGTTTTATTCTTTTTCTAATCGTACTTTCTTATATTAACGTTTTCGAAATTAATTTTTTCTATTCGTTTCCTAGGATAATATACTATCTAGGACTTTTAATAACTATAAAACTAGACGTTCTAATAAATCTGTTTTTTATTTTAACTTCGATATTTATAATTCTATTATTATTATAAGCTATTTGATCTGCTTGAAACTTATATGGAATTCAATGGATATGGAGGCACTAGCCGATGGTACCGGCTGACTAATACGCTAACTAAACCCCGTTAACCGCGGTTTACTAGCTCTACGGGATTCGTTATCTAATTAGGCCTAGCGTTCAGCCTTATTCGCTTATTTATAGAGAAACTTTCTATCTATATAGAAATATTAAGCTATTATTATTATTTTAAATCGATCTATAATAATTAGTAGTAATAAAAGGTTTATTTATACGTACTATATAATATATATATAGCGTTTATAAATATTAATTCCTGTTTATAAATATTAATAATACTAGTAATATTATCTGTATTTTCAGAAATACTTATTATTTTAATTAAATATACTTTAATAGCAATATTTACTAAATAACTACCGTTTTTTACTAATTATACCTTATATATTTAGGTATAATAGAAATAAACCGGCTTATTAATTAGATTCTAATAAATTACGATAGCGATAGATAAACTATCTCTATTTTTTAATAATAGTACTATTTTTTTCGGGTATTAGCTCGTCGAATTTATAGATAGAACCGGTTCTAGATATACTACTAATAAATACTAGAATATACTAGATTTATTAAACTTTATATATAATAATTACAGCGACTTTAAATCTTCTAGAATCGAAGTAGATAATATTATAGGCGTTAAAATAAGATTATCTTCCCGGCTATTCCGATCGCCTAGAAAGCCTAATAAATAGTTAGATAGCGGGACTATAGCGCGAGCTACTATTAAACGCTTTAAAAAAAGTACTATAGAGTTTCGGAACGACTTTATATATATATAAACTATTATAAATTATCGAACTTTTACTAAAAGTAAAGAAAAGAAAAATATAGTCGATAAAGTCCTAGCGGACCTCTTTATTCTATCTAAATCGGGTATAATCCGGAAATTAAATACGATATAAAACCGTAGCTCTAATTCTATAATAATTTAATTTTTTAAAAAATTAGAAAAATAGAATATCGTAATTTAGGTAGAGTTTATAGAACTTCGCTAATAAAGCTAATAGAGAAAAAAGACGCCTTTACTACTATCTAAACTTTCTACGTTTTTTACTAGAGCCGATAAATATAAAAAATTCGTTATAGGCGATATTAGCTATTTCTACCCCTTCTATAATAATAAATCCGCCGAAACCGGGCCTTATATCGAATATATAAGTAAAGATATCTATTTCCGCGACGTCTATATTTATACCGAATAAGTTAAAAGTATTACTAGGTTAAATAGTAAAATTAAAAAGAATCTATAGATATATTTTCGTGGTAAAATTCTATAATAATATTCTAACGAACTTTCGGAT
Source organism: Rusavskia elegans (assembly GCA_011316305.1). NCBI lineage: Eukaryota > Fungi > Ascomycota > Lecanoromycetes > Teloschistales > Teloschistaceae > Rusavskia > Rusavskia elegans. The sequence goes on along the minus strand of SAUG01000083.1, from coordinate 180,759 downwards.
ATAGAAAAGAAATATCTAATAAAGGACCTCGATATATAAATTAGCGCCTTAATTACTCGCTTTAAACTATCGATAAAAGAAAGAATATATATTCTAAATAAGAAAAAGTATATTATCGAAAATATAAACCGCTATCGCGAACCTCGTAAATATAGTTAGACTAGGCTTCGAACTATAAAAATTACCGAAATAATTAATATTTAGTAAACTATTATATAAATATAGATAGATCTCGCTATTTCTTTTTATATTACCTTTATTTTTAAACTAATAAAAAAAACTACTATTAATATATTCTTTCGATTAATAGATAATTATAAGCTTAAAATCTAGACTATAGAAAAAGACTACTTCCGATAATCTCGGGAAATACCCTCTAATAATTCTAGCCGTTAATAAATAGGGAATCCGTTTCTATTCCGGCTTTAATCGGTACTAAAAAATCTAGTATATTAATTAATATTTAGTTCCGGCCCTTCCGGATATAAATATTAATATTTTATAGTTTAGTAAACTCTTTAGCCTTTCTAGAAATATTAGCCTTTCTTTATTAAGAAAGATTTACTAGGAACGTCTTTTATCTAAAGCGGTACGAATTTCTTTCGTTCTATATTTATAAATATATTAGAAAATCTATAAAGGAATTCTTTTCTAATATAATAGATTTCTACGCTAGTATATAATAATAGATTTTAGAAACTTTATAATAATTAATTCCTAAGAAAGTCTTTATTTCGGCCTAAATTTCTAACGTTTAATACTATTAATTTCGCTTTAACGAGTATATTAAATAGGAGTTTTTAAAAATATATATAGTAAATATTATTCTATTATAAAGAAAGTTTACGTCTAATATATCGAATAGGATCCCGTCTATAGATATTATAGTAAATAGTCCGCCGAATTTTATAATAAAGAGATCGAATACTATAATATAGCTTTTAAAAAATTAGAATATAAAGAAGTTAGCTAGAAATTTATTAATACTAGACCGAAGGTTTTATATTTATATTAGAAGTATAATATTTTATTCGAGTTATATAATAAATTATTTAAATATTTTAATATCGTTTACTAAAATATAGAAAGTAATAAAGCCGAAATATAAATACTTATTACTAATAAATAATCTTCTAATAATAAAAATACTTTTATATTTTATATAATCGCTTTAAATAGCAAATAGATTATAGGAATTAATTTAGCCTTTAAATATTTCTATTACGTCGTTTTTCTATTAGCTTTCCGCCTAAATATATCTAACGCTAAAGACGTATATACTAATTTAGAATATATAATATTAATAGCAGATAGGAAATTTATTTTAGATAGTATTAAAATTAAAAAACTATCGAAGAAGATTTCTATTTATAGTATAGGCGAATAAATCTATCGAATCGATAAATTCGCTATTTTTATTTTCTATTTAAAAGGTAATTTAGCTATTATAGAGTTTATAAATAAGATCTATATTATTAAAAATCTATAAATTAATTTGCTACTAGATAGAGATATCTTAATTCCGGAAGAAATAATTCTAGATTATTAAAAATAGTAAATTATTATCGGCAGTTACGAAAATCTTAAAGTTAACTTTAACTCCTATATATATAAGGAGCCTAACTTTAGATATATTATTAGAATTTAAAATAATACCATTTTAAAATCTAATAGAGTTATATAAATTCTAGTATAGTATCGAGATAATATTTTCGGAAACCGTAATTTCTTCTTTAAATCTAAATTAAAGTTAACTCCGAAAATAAACTTTAATTCTAATAGTAGCTCTTTTATCTATATAGTCGACGTTTTACTTAGCTTCGTAAATATCTATAACGTAAACTATTCGCCAGTAGTTCTATTTAAACGAATTCGGCTTAAAAAAATTATTAAAAATCGGTATAAAAGATACTATACTGCCGTTTCTAATCTAATTCCGCTTATAGTAGAATTAATATAAAATATTATTAAATATAATATTAAGAAATTAGTAAAAAAGGCAGCTATTAAAGTTATAATACTATTCGCTATCGCCGCGATTATATAAAATAGAACTATATATCGTCTAGAATTATCTAATATAGTTAGTACGTAGAATATTCTAATAAATTAAAACGTTTTCTATTCGGTTAATAAAATAAATTTTAACGAAAGTTTAGCAAGATTTAGCGCGAATCTAGCTAAAAATATCGAATTCGCTAAATTAGCTTTTTCTACTATATCTATTAATTCTAAATTAGAGTACTATCTATCTAATAGTATTACGGTTTACGGTAAACTACTAGTAGCGTAATAACTAGCTACTATTACTAAAAAATTCTAAAATATATTTACCGATTAGGAAATTATAATAGATATTTCTAAAGAAAAATAGAAACTAATATTTCTAAAGAAAGAAACGAAGCCTATATTTTTAAAGATTTATAATCTAAATTATATAGACCGTATTAAATATAATAAAACCTTTAATAAGCTTTATAAATAAAGTAAAATAGAATATTTCGAATAGCTAACGCCTTTCGTATATTTTATTTTTATAGTATAGAGGACTCCTTTAGATAGTATAAAAAAAGGACGAGTAGTAGTTAATATCCGAAGCTTTAACGCTATTATAAAAATAGATAGTTATCTTTTTCTATTATAAACGGATATTATTACTTTAGTATTAGAATATCTCTATATTTCTATCGTTAATACTATAAAATAATTTTATTAGTTTAGAATCTAACGCCGTAATTATTATAAATTTACTATAGTTTTTTAATATAGATAGGAATAAACTTTAGTAGCGCTTATAAAATATAAAAACTTACTACTATATATATAGTACTAGATTTATAAACTATTTCGCCCGTTTAAAAATTTCGCTAAAATCTATATAAATAATATTATAATCTTTTTATATAGTTTAGAAAAGTATCTAGAGTATTTAGATTAAATTTTCGCTCTATTCCGAGAAAAACGAGTAAGCCTTATACCTTTAAAGTCGTTTATAGGATATCTCTTAGTTTATTTACTTAAATAACGTATTAATATACTAGAAGTAACTACTTTAAAGGATAAAATTAAAACTATTTTAAAAAAGGCTTTTTCTAAATATCTATAGAATCTGGAAATCTATTTCGGAATAACTAACTAGCTACGTTATATAATTATAGGATATATATAGCTCGTCGAACCTCTATAGAAAAGAAAGACTTTATTTATAAAAGAATTCGGATAAAGCTTTAAAGAATTTAAATATAAATTCTAATTAACGAAGTTAAAATATAATTCTATTTTAGAAAAAAAGAAATTATTTTAGATACTATAAATAGTATTCGAATTTCTAATCTTCTTTTATTATTTCGATTCTATAAAGAAACTCTATATTAATTTAGATATATTAAAGTAATTCGGCTTTATAGTAATTATCTACTATATTAAAAGAGACCCCGATAAAAACTTTCTATTTACTAAAGTATAGCTAATACTATTTCTAAATAAATACTTTAATAGCGCCGAATAGAATTATTAGTCTACCGAATTTAAAGTCGCTAGAGTTATCTGGATAATAAAGAAAGCTCGCTATTTTATTAATTTATTATTAAAGCTACTAGTAATTATATATACTAATTACTCGACGGTGGTCCCGATTTTAAAATAGACCTCGCTTAAAATAATAAGTACCGATAAGCTAAATTTAAAACTCGTTCGTATATTATAGTATCTTTCGGCTTTTAATATTAAACTACGCTATAAAGTAGGTAAAACTAATATCGTTTCTAATATTTTATTATAACTCGAAACAAAGGTCTTTTATACGTCGGTTAAAAATAAAAAAGATATTTTAAACGTATTATATAGAAATACCGAATTTAATAATAAAAAAGATATTCTATAGTATACCCCGGATATTATTATACTAATATACTTGTTAACGTTCGTTAAAATAGTAGACGAATTTAAATAGCGTATTAAAGAAGGCTACGCTAATAATAAACGATAGACTAAAATTATTATAATACTATAAATCTAGAAACTAGATTCTAATATTAAAAATAATAAATATCGCGTACTAGATATTAATTTTCGAATATATAATAAATTTTTTTACTATATTTCTAGAAATAGCCGAAATCGACTCTATATTCCGGATAAACTCGCAGGCGAAATTATCGGCGAAGTTTATAACCGGTATTATTAAAGGTATTATTATATATATAAAGAACTCTATCTATCGATCTTTATTTATAATATATATAAAAAGATTAAAAAATATATAAAATACTATTAATAATACTAGTTAAATTAAACGAAATAGTATAGGTTCTATAGATTCTTTAATCTAATTCTTCCGAAGGTACCGTTTTATATAATTACGATAGACTTCGTATTCGTATTATCTACGAAGTTTTCTACGTAGGATTATATACTAACGACTATATATAAATATACTAAAAAGGTTCTCCTAATTTCTAAATAGATTATTTATTCCGTAATTAATTAGACGAACCTCGTTATTACGGCTTTACTCGAATATAACTAGGAAATTCTATTAGTTATTATTAGTAATAGAGATCGTAAATTTATATTATCTTTCTAGCGCCAGATCTTCTAGAAGCTAGGAACGAAAATTCTAATATCTATAGTATATTATCTCTAAACTAATAGATAATCGGAACGAATTAATTAAATAATAGAAATTAGTTTCCGTTTCTAGTTTATAGAATATCCGGATAAAGATTAGATTAAAACTATTCTATTTCTATAATTCGCGTTTAATAATATAACTAGCTTTACTATTAGTACAGCCTCTAACGAACTAGTACTAGGCTTTTAATCTAAAAATATAGTTAATATTTTATCGGATCTACTACCGGAAAATATAAAACGCCTAAAATCTATTAAATATATAGAAATAAAAGATATAATAGCTTTTAGTACTATTTTTTCTAAAGTCCGTTATAATAACCTATATAAAGCTAGGTCCTTTAAACTAGATAATAAGGTTTTTTTAAAGCTTTATTACGGATATACGCTATTAGATATTACTAATTAAAAGCTCTCGTATTAACGAGCTAGCCTATTTAAAGTAATTTATAAAATCGGGTATTTCGTATACGAATTAGAATATTCTACTACTATTAAAATCTATTCTATTATTTCTATAACCTAATTAGAACCAGCGCCTATCGGTAATAATTCTTTTAACCGGCTTCCGGTTAATAATAAGCTTTTTACTATCGAAATAGAATTTTCGGAAAAAGATTCTAATTAGTTCGGAATAGAATAAATTATAGATCGGCGAAAAGTACGCTAGCGCTTCTAATATCTAGTTAAATAGAAAGGCTATAGGCTATAATATAATAGCTAGTATAGATTATAAAATTTAATATATTATATAGACTTTATTAACGAATATAATAAATATTTCTTCCTTTTATTTAGACTTTATTATTAGTAATAATCTAATTATACCCTAGCGGTATTATAGTAACTAGAGCTTTTAATATCCGCGCTACTAGTAGATCCTTTATACTATTCCGGATTAAAGTTAAAGCGTTTATAAATTATTATACCTCGCCGGCGCTTTATATATTCGATCTAGTATAATTATATTTCTTTTTATAGTCGGTAAAGTACTACTACTATCTATTAGATTCTAATTCGAAGATTCTATTACTAGGCGCTATAATATAGTAGTAATACGTACCGCCTCTATTTAAGCGATAAAGAAATTAGCTCGGCCGTTTTATTAGCCGCTTTTTATTATTTAAGGGCTTTAGTATAGCCCGGGTTCGATTTCTAGTAGCGCTATTTTCTTTTTAATCTTTTAGCGCCTTTATTTTTAATATTTTTAAAGTTTTTAAATATTTAATACGAGCGTATTAAAGGCGATACTATTTATTCGTTTTATAGTATTTATTACAAGCTATTTAAATTACCTAGAACCTATATAGAATTCAGTAGATATAGAAGTACTAGCCGATAGTACCGGCTAACTAATACGCTAACTAAATCCCGTCAACCGCGGTTTATTAGTTCTATAGGATTTATTACCTAATTAGGTCTAGCGTTTAACCTTGTTCGCTTGTTTATAGAGGAGCTTTCTATCTATATAGAAATATCAAGCTATTATTATCATTTTAAATCGATTTATAATAATTATTTTACTAAAAATACTTTTAGATATATCCTTTAATTTAGTCGTATAATCTTTTTATAATTTTATTTTCTTTTTTTCTATTTATAAAAGCTATCGTTTTATAGTTTCCGATTTTAATTTTAAAAGCTACTATAAAAGGTTTTTCTATTTCGTATAATTTAAATTTTAACGTAGGTTTTTTTACTATTCTTTATAGTTTTATAGAATATTAATCTAACCTTTTTTTATCTAATAAATAGATAAGATGTATCTATACGATTAATCATTCGGATTTTTGATTTTAATCTTTTACGATTTTAATACTAGAGGCGCTAAACCGATTAGATTACGTAATTATTTAGTATTCAAATATTTTATCGAGAACTCGAATTAAGGATTCTCGAAGAAGCTAGATCTAGACTAAAACCCAGAGGGAAACCGTAATCTATTTAACTTTAATTAACTTAATTTCCTTCGATCGATCGGGCTAGGCCGAGACGATCTACTATCTAGTCTTCTTGTATTTTTAAATTTTATAAAAATCGACTTTTAGTCGATAGAAAAAACTTAAGTATTGGTTAATTTTCGAGGGATTCGAACCCCCGACCCGCTGGATTAACTCCGCTAACTCCGAGATGGAGCGCGGATCCGTTGGGCCTCCAGGTCACGCAGCGTTACCACTGCGCCACCAGGCCAAATAGATAAAATATTTATTATTATAGTAGACTGTCTAATTTTTAGTTATATATTCTTTGGTTTTTTTTTCTAGATAATTTTTCTATTATTTTAAATTAGTATTTAGTTATTTCTATTATCTCTTTATTTAGATAATTTCTTTTAAAGTATCCTATTTTTCTATATAAATAATAAATTTTAGTTCGCGATCTATTAATTTCGGTAGTATTAAATTCTATTAGATTTTCTTTAGATTATCTTTTAATAGGTCCTATTTTATTAAACGTTTATTTATTAATATATTATTCGTACTATCTAGTATTAAATCTTCTTACTAGCTCGATTAAATCCGCTAGCGAATCGGGTTCTTCGATCGCTACTATGGTTTTCTTAACTCTACTATTAAATCCTTTAAAAAAATAGACTTTTAAAGTTAAATCCTTCTAGTCTATTTTATAAACTAATATCCTAAACTAAATAGTATAAATAGCTACTGACTTTTACTATTTTAGAATTATTAGTTTCTTTATTATTATTCTATTTTTATTATTACCTCCGAAGGTTTCTTTAATGACTATAATTAGATTACCGAAATAATAAAATATTTAAAATATTTCTTTTTTTCTTTATTTTTCGGGGTTATTAAAATAGTTTTCTATATAGAACTAGATTTAATTAAAAGCTACTTTTTCTAAATAGATTATCATAAATAGAATTTCTACTATTTCGTTCGAAAACTAGTTTATATATAATATATAATCGATATTTATCTATATAAATATAGTTTTAAAGATATTCTATCTCTTTTATAGATATTTAATATAATTATTTTAATATTATCGCTTCGCTTTATAGGGCGGGATAACGAGACTAATATAGTAAGTCGTTAAAATATAACGTCTCTACTTATACGTTAAAAGACGTTATATTTAAGTCTAGCTATAGCCGTAGGTATAGTCCGAACTATTAAATAGTAAAAGAATTCTAGTATAGATTATTATAACTAATTCTGCGTAGCTATAAAGGTATAGTTACGATATTATAAGATATCTATATTATAGAAGTAATTAATAGAAAGTAGTTAAAACGTATTTAATAATTATATTAACGACTAACGAAAGAAGCTATCTAATAGGAATAAAGAAACGATATATATAATAAAAATAGCCGATAGTATCGATAGATAGCCGTCTACTAAAAGCTCTTTTATAAAGGTCGGCTATAGCGGCTATAGATAGCTATAGATAATTAGATTCGCTTATCTAACCAATCTTCCAGCGTGCTTCTATGGAATCGCGGACGTAATATTTATATAATAGCGACGTAAAGAGAAAAACTCTAGAAATAATAAAAGAAATAAAAATTCTAAAATATACTATAATTATAATAAACTAGACTATTTCGCAAAAGAATATCGATTAAACTAGATATAATAACGACAGCTTAACGCTATATTAAGGAAATCTAAAAACTAGTAAAAAATAATTTTAGAAAATAATAATAGTAGTTTTAAATTCTAGAAATCTAGTTTAAATAAAGAATTTATATTTATAGAAAATAATAAAATATTATAGAAAGCTATAACGAATAATACTTTACTACGAATATTAACGAAACCGATTAAAAAAAAGCCGTCTCTAAATAAATAATCGTAATAATAGAAAATCAATACGTATTATTTAATTAGACAGCCTGCTATAATAATAATTACAGGATCTATAAATTAGAAAAAAAAAAGTAGAATAGTATTTATTAAAACTACGCCGACGCGCTTCTATAATATTTATTAAAGTCGGAAATTATAATATTTATAACTTTTCAAAATATATTATATATAGTAAATATAAATACTAGAAAAAATAATAAAAAAGAAATAGAACCTTTAATAAAAATTTTTATTAATATATTTCGTAAGTAGATTATAAAAGTAAAAAATATAGAATTATAAATAAAATTTTAGAGAAAATAGAATTTTATAATAATATATCAACGGATCCTAAAATAGATTGGAAACTGAAAGTTGGCTATTAGCCGCTACCGCGGCTAATAGCTATCGCTTATCTACTTTAGCCGTATAATCTACTTTCAGCTATCTATATATTTTATACTAACGATTTAATATTATTAACTTTATTAAACTGCCGGTAGTATCTACGCTAGAATCTATAATAGGAAAAAGGATTTTATATAATATATAGATAATTTATATATACTAAAAACTTTCCGATTTATTAATATTCTATTTTAATAATTTACGCGACTATCCGAAACTGTTTTTAATATAGATTAATACTTTCTTTTAGTAGTATCTATAGTAGCAGTTCTACTATCGATTCGTTAAATAAATTTCTATAACTATTTTCTAATATCTATAGTAGTATCCTTTATAGCCTTTATTTTAATATAACTATCTACTTCTTCTACGTTCTTCTAGTATATAAAAGATTTCTTTATATTTACTAGCTATTTCTAGTATTAATATATTAACGATATAGATATTTAATCTATAGTATATTTATTTACTTTTCGCTATTAAGTCTAAGATTTAATATAGATAATATTTTTATAATAGGAGTATTATAGGTTTTCTATCGGTTATTTAATAGATAGAATTCTCCGATTACTACTAAATAGCGAAAGTAATATAGATTAGATTTATTTTATTACTTTATATTTTACGTATATTTAGTTCTATAGTTATCGATATATATAGTATCTTTTATAGCGGATATAGAATACTACTAGCGGTTACGAGTATTAGTTCTATAGAAAATAAAACTATTAAATTAAGATTCGTAATACTATATATTAATATAGCTAATAATTCCCTTTTTTCTTTTTTATTAACGTTTATCGATACCCTTTTATATTAACTATAGTAGTATCTATACTACCTATAAAAAATTACTATAGAGTACCGGAGTAATTTTATTTAGGCTTTATATAGATTAGATCGTATTTATTTCACTTTTATTAGATTTTAGTAAATAATCTAATATTAAAGATCGCCTTATCTTTAATCTTTAAATATTTTTTATTTTCTTTCGACCTTCGTTTAATTCTAACTATAACCTATCTATAATCCGCTAACTATCTAAATTAATTAGCTATATCTAGTACTTCGATATAATCTTTAACTAAATTTAAAATTTAGTCGGATATCGACTTTATTAACTATAATTGTAAAAAGTTAAAGAAGAATACTATAATTATTCGCTAGTCTATTAGTTTTATAAAAGATATCTAAAATATAGTTCGTCCCGTTTTTATCGAGTATATTAAATAGTATAACCTTAAAATTCTCGATACTACTAAAAATAAAAAAACTAGTATTCTTTAATAGGACTGTTTCGTATCTAGTCTAATTTTAGAATTATTTATAAATCCGGATAAAATCTTTTATTTATATTTTATTAACGCCTTTAATATTATCTTCCGCTTTTTAATTAATAATATTCCCGCTCTAAAGGCCGTTAAATAAAAGTATAAAAATAGTTTAACGGCGCGCGGTCCTTCTACGTTATCTACTAAAATTTTAGGAGCCGATAATAATCTACTAATACCTATTAGCTCTTCTTCCTCGATATATAACTCTATATAGTCTATCTAGCTATACTATATTAATTCTAAAGACTTTATTTACTTCTATTATTATTTTTTCCTATATAACTTTTTTTTGTTTACTTTTAATTTAATTCGCTAGACTTTCGCGAGCGATAGGATATAGATAGAAAAGGAAACTATTATTTAGGTAACGCTTAGTAGCTATAGTAGTAATTTCGATACTAATACCGTAGTTTTAAATTTTATACTCGACCTTATTTATAATAGGATTTCTACTACTATTCTAGAAGTTATTAGATAAAATATAGAGTCGGTTAGAAATAATATTAATTATCTTTCTATTTCTAGCCGAATACTAGCTAAATAGTATAAATAGAAATCTATAAAAGTACGGATTTTCTCTATTACTAGAATTTTTTAATTTTATTATAATTATCTATCCGGCGCCGAAGATATTTATTATTCCGATATATATTAACTAGGCTTTTATTAATAATTCCTTTCTTTTAATATAATCGGATTTAAAAACCGATATGGAAATTATATTTAAATTTCCGAAATAATCGTACTATATTTTATAATTCGATTTTCTTCCTATTTTTCTATATCTGTTAGATAAAGATTTTTAATTATAAATCGCGTTAATAATATCTAATCTTATATTAATTTTATAATAGATTAACTATAAAAAGAAAACCTAATATAGATTTCTCTAAAGATAGTAAATCTGCCGAGTTAGCTATAAAAGCCTAGTAGTATTTTAGTTTAAAAACTAATAAATATAGCCGCGGCCGTTTTTATAAATAAAAAAACCCTAGATATAGGGAATAACTTAGAGATACTATAAATATTTACTTTCTAACTAGTTTTATCTAAACTAATTATAGATACTAGTATTTTTAAAATATTTAATTCGAAGCTTTATATTTAACTAGATATTAACGAATCTTTTTTCTATAAAATAATAGAATTCGCCTTTTTCGAATATAAAGACTATATCTATAAAGTTAAAATATCTATTAAAGGCTTTAAATATAATATATTTAAATACTAATTAGTAGTTATATTTTAATATATTATCTATAAAAGATTCTAGTATCTAAAAAGGGCTATTAGTAATAATATAGAATTCGGTAAGATATAATTAACTTCTATTTCACTTTAATTCTTTAATCCGATATAGTAATATTGTAATAGTACTAGACTAGTACCGTATATCTTCGAATCTTTTTCGAGGTAGTATTAAAAATCGCGTAGACGCGTTATAATTCGTATTTTAAAAATCTAACTAGTATATATTACCGTTATCTTCTTCCTTCTATAGTAGATAACCTCTAACCTTCTAATACCTATTACTCTAGCTAGTATTTATACGCTATCTAATACCTCTATATTAAATCGTCGATTATACGTTACTACGATTTATAGTTTTAGTAAAGTTTATATTTTATTATCGTCTTTCTTTTTACTATTAGATTTTAGACCTATAAATTTAAATAGGTCTTCGGTAGTAAACCTATATACTCGATTTTATTTAAAGTTAAATAGTCGGGTATTTTAAAGATTTATAGAAAGGAGTTTATATAGATAAATAATTCCTTTAATAATATTACGGTTAATAAATAGTAGGCGCCTAAAGCTTTATTATATAGTAAAATTATTTTAACTACTAACTATTTAGTAACCTATAGCGAAGTTTTTAAATAGAGTAAAAACTACTACTAGACCGATAAAAATAGGAAAGAGTATATAAAATATCTAGACAGTATTTACTAGATATTAATAATAGTCGATAAAGTTTATAAAATTAGAAGCGAGAAAAACCCTTTAATAACTAGCGATTTTATACTATTTAAGTAAAGTTTCTATAATAGTTTAGGACGTAAAACTTTATAATACTTTTTATATCCCGAGTTCCTATATATCTAAATATAGTTTATCTTAGATACTTTATAGGAAAAGAATTTTAATAATCTAGTAATAATACTAGCGCTACTATAGTAGCCTAGCTAGAATAGTTTATAGTCCTAGTACTATATATTTATAGAAGTAAATATTATTAAAATAGCCGATAGATATAATAAGTTGGTTAAAGCGATATAAAAAAGAGAGAAAGTTCCCGATAAAGTTAAAGCTCGAAAGTATATTTTTATAATTAACGAACTATATTCTAAATTTATTAATCGCTATAATTATTTATTTACTATCGATAGATATAAATACGTTTCTATACCCCCTTTAAATATCTACTAGCGACTATTTAAAATTCTGTTATAATTCTAGGAAACTATTAGTACGTATTATATTATCCGCGCGATATATAAAAAGAAATTATACCGGAAAACTATAAAAGTTTAAAAGTAAATAAAAAAATCGAAACTAAATATTCCGAAGCCGGTTCCTTCTAATAATACTAGCCGAGTAATTAAATCTAATCGAATATTCCGGATTTTTATAATATTTTCTATATTCGTTAACTATATATATAATAAAGATAATAATAAGATAGATAGCCTATTTATAGCCGCTAATCTATCTAATTATATAGAATTATAGGAGGAAATCGCGGATAAAATACTAGCGAGCTTTCCGAAATTTTAAGCTATTTTTATTCTAGTAAAAAACTAACCCCCGCCGATTCTACTACTAGACGAAAATAGATAGTTACCGGTAATAATAGATAAAAATACTAAACTCTTAGTAGTATCTATATATCTATTTATAGTTTAATTCATTAATAAAGTAAATTATTATAGTTATTTTTCTGTATTTTTCTAGATTCCTCTTTCCGTATTATTCTAGTAAAATCTATTACTAATTAAAATCTAAAATTTATAATAAACCGGTAAATATACTATTTATATCTCTTTAACTATTATATTCTATTAGCGGGATCGAATAGAAACCGTTTTTTAGAAAAATAAAGAGATTATAGCTATATATATACTACCTATCCGTAATAATAAAAAGGAGCGGATTATTATTACTAGCTCGGATATTATTAGAGTAATATTAATATTTTATCGGACTAATTTTTTTATTAAAATAGACCCCGACTTTCTAGATAGTATAAATAAATAGATTATTAATCGAATTTAGTAATATAGTTAATAATACGCCTGCTATATATAGCGATTTATTACCGCCGATAATTTTAAAGAGATAATTATTAAATAATAGTAGAAAATTCGAAAAGAGATTATAAATAAAGTATATACTTTACCGGCCGATTATATTATTTCTAAAATAAATAAAAATAGTAATAATAAAATTCTAGTCTAAAATATTTATCAGGTAATATATTTATAGTCGTAACTTTACTAGCCGTTTATCGAAGTATTAGAATTATTAAAAAATATACTTTATAGAGAATTTCTAAATCTATTATTAATTTTTTCTATTATAATTTCAGTATTAGATATAGAAATTTAACTATACCCCTGAATTTATACTATAAAGGCTATAAATATAAAATAATATCTTTATAAATATCTATAGTAGAAGCTATATAAATAAATCTAAAATATCCGGAATAGATAGTATAGTAATATAATATAGGTCCCGCAGTACTATTATAGTATCTATAGAAATAAATAATATAGTATCTACGGTAAGTACTACGTACGGACTATAGAAACGCGCTAGTTAAAAAAGGCTAGACTATTATATATTTTAAGGTCGGAAAATCTTCGAATATTAATTAATTCTTTATATTTTCGAATATTCGACTTTTTATTAATTTTTATTATAATTTATATTTAATCCGTTAGCTATTCTAATTAGCTAGCTATATTAAATATTCCGGCGAAATATTCTACTTAACTCGAAGTCTAGCTATAAATCGATTTCGTTAATTATAACTATAACAAGTTAAAAAAGAATACTATAGTCGTTCGCTAGTCTATTAACTATATAGAAGCTATCTAACTCGCAGTTTATCTCGTTTTCGTTAATTTTATTAAATAGTATAATCTAGAAACGCTAGATATTATAAAAAGTAAAAAAATTACTATATTTTAATAGGACCGCTTTATTATTAGACTAATTTTATAATCTTTTATAAATTCTAACTAGATTTTTAACTTTATTTTAGCGATATTTTTAATATCGTTTTCTATTTTCTAATCGATAATATCTCTAAATTTAAAGCCGTTAAAACCTAATATAAAGATAGTAGTTCTTTAATCTTATCTACTAAAATTCTAGGAGCCGATAATAATCTACCGATATCTATTAGTTTTTCTCTTTCGATATATTATTCTATATAGTCTATCTAACTATATTATATTAATTCTAAAGATTTTATCTACTCCTAGCTTTATTACTTTATATAAAATTTTTTTTCTTTTACTTTTAATCTAATTCGCCAGACTTTCGTAATTAATAGAATATAGAAAAAGAGGGAAACTATCGTCTAGATAGTACCTAGTAGCTATTTCGATACCGAAACCGCAGTTTTAAATTTTAAGTTCGACTTTATTTAAAATAAACATTTTACTATTATTCTAGAGTTTATTAGATAAAAAATATATTCGGTTAAAAGTAATATTAACTATTTTTCTATTTTAATTAGTACTAGCTAATTTTTATAAATAAAGGACTATAAAAGAGTAGAATCTTTCTATTTCTAGAAATTTTTAATCCCGTCGTAACTTTCTAGCCGGCGCCGAAGATATTTATTACTTTAATATATAGAAAATAGGGTTTCGCCGATAATATTCTTCTTCTAGTATAATCGGATTTAGGAATTAATAATAAAACTATATTTAAATTACTAAAATAATAGCGCTATATTTTATAACTCGATTTCTTTTCTGTTTTTCTATATCTATTAGACGTATATCTTTTAGTTATAGATTATATCGATAATATCTAATCTAATAGTAATCTTATAACGATTTAATCTAGTAAAGAACCTCTAATATAGATTTCTCTAAAAATATTAAAATTATTAAACTAGCTTTAAAAGCTAAGTAATATTCTAGAATAAAGACTATTAAATAAAGCCGCGGCCGCTTTAATAAATAAAGGGAACCTAGTTAATAGAAATAAATTCGAGGTACTATAAATATATACCTATTTACTAGCTATATCTAAACTAATCGTATATACTAGCGTCTTTAAAATATTTAATTCTAAGTTCTATATATAACTAGGCGTTAATAAATATCTTTTCTATAAAATTATAGAATCGTTTTTTTATAATATAAAAAATACAAATATAAAATTACTATTTCTATTAAAGGCTTTAAATATAATATACTAGAATACTAATTAGTAGCTACCTTTTAGTATATTATCTATAAGAAATTTAAATATCTAAAAAAAGCTATTAGTAATAATATAGGATTCGGTAAAATATAACTAGCCTTTATTTTATTTTAATTCTTTTATTTAAATTAGTAATATATTAATAGTACTAGACCGGCAGTATATATTTTCGAACTTTTTTCGAAATAGTATTAAACCTAGTTTAATCGAGTTATAACTCGTTCTTTTATAATCTAACTAATAAATATTATTATTATCTTCTTTTTTCTATAGTAGATAATTTATAACCTTCGAATATATATTACTCTAGCTAGTATTTATTTCCTTTCTAATATTTCTATATTAAATTATCGATTATATATTACTACGATTTATAGCTTTAGTAAAATTTATATTTTATTATTATCTTTCTTTTTACTATTAGATTTTAGACCTATAAATTTAAATAGATCTTCGGTAGTAAACTTATATATAAAATCTTATTTAAAATTAAATAGTCGGCTATTAAAAAGACTATCGGAAATAACTTTATATAATCGGACGATTTATTCGACAATATTATAGTTAATAAAAATAAGGCGCTAACGGCTAGATCGAGTCTCGAGATTATTTTAACTATTAATAATCCATTAACTAATAGCGAGATTTTTAAATAGAATAAAAACTATTATTAAAAAAATAAAAATAGAAAAAAGTGAATAAATCGTATTAATATAGTATATAAGATATCCGTAATAATAAATAAAATTTATAAAATCAAAAGTAAACTTAATTTTCTAATAGCCGGTAATTTTATATAGTTTAAATAAAGTTTTTAAAAGGGTCTAGACTATATAGCTCTAAAATATCTATTATATCTTCTGTTTCTATTTATTTAAAAATAGTTTATTTTATAGATTTTATAGAAAAAGAACTTCGATAACTTTTTAATAGTATTAGCGTTATAATAGTAGCCTAGTAGAGATAGTTTATACTTTTAATACTATATACTTAAAATAATAAAAGTTACTAAATTAGCTAAACGCTATAATAAATTAATTAAAACTATATAAAAGGAATAAAAGGTTTCTAATATTTCTAATACTCGCTAGTATATAGTTAGGATCGCCGAACTCTGCCCTAAATTTATTATCCGCCGCGACTATATATCTATTATCGACGGGTATTAATGTATTTTTATACCCCCCTTAAATATCTTCTAACGACTATTTAAAACTATAATTTAATATAAGACTACTATCTAGATATATTATATAACCCGCGTGATCTATAAAAAGGAATTATATTAAAAAAAATCGAAGCTAAATATCTCTAATTCTATTCCTCCTAATAACGTCTTCCGAAAGACCGAATCTAATCGAATACTCTATATTTTAATAATATTTTCTATACTCGTTAACTATATATATAATAAGGATAGTAAAAGGATAGAAAGTTTATTTATAGATACTAATTTAAAGGTTCGTATAGATTTTTAGAAAGAGAAATTAGATAAGATTTTAGAAAGCTTTTTAAAATTCTGAACTATTTTTATTTTTCTATTAGACTAGCTCTCGCCGTACCTACTACTAGATAAAAAAAGCTAGTTACCGATAATAATACGTAATAATAATAAATTTCTAGTAGTATCTATCTATCTATTCGTAACTTGATTTATTTATAGAGTAAATTATTCCGGCTATATTTTTATATTTTCTAAAATTCTTTTTTCCGTATTATTTTAGTAAGATCTATTACTAATTAAAATCTAGAATTTATAATATACTAGTAAATATATTATCTATATCCTTTCGAATATTATTTTTAATTAACGTAATCGAATAGAGGCTATATTTTAAAAGAATAAAGAGATTATAATAATATATTTACTATCTATTAATAATAATAAAAAGAGGCGGCTTATTATTACTAGTTCGGGTGCTATTTAGATAGTAGTTAACGTTTTATAAAACTAAATATTTTATTAAAAAAAACCCTGATTTTCTAGATTATATCGAATTACCGGTAATAAACTATATTAGATAGTATAGCTAAATATATATATTTCAGGCCCTAAATATTATTATAGTAACTATTACTAAAAAGACTGTTTATAAAATATTTCAATATATATATATAGATTTTATAGATAGAATTTAGTTTACTTTATAATATCTATAATAGTATCTATCCTATTTACTATAATAGCTTCTAATATATTTTTTCTATTTTTCGGTATTAGTTATAATTAGCCAGATTTTTATTATATTAGCGGCCGCTAACCGTAGATAGTTAAAATCATTTAGTATCGTCTAACTACGCCAGGTCCTACGCTAGGTTCTACGCGAGGCTATACGCTAGAATAAAATAATTCGGCTAGTTTAAACGTCCTAAAAAACTAATTCGTTTTATTACTTTTTTAATATTAAATAAATTACTAGTATCGCGAAGATAGAAGGTTATTACTATATTTAAATAAAGTTACTTCTAGACCCTATATCTGTACTAGACGGCTAGAAATAGTATATTATCTAGATATTTAGAAAGATACCAGTTTTTATAATTAGCGTCTATATAAAAAGGGATAGAAATACTATAAAATATATTATAAAATAGCCTAATTCCTAATATATCTCCCGATATAAATTAGTTACTACTAAAAATCGAAAGTAATAACTAATACGAGTTATATAATAAAGCTACCGATAATAAATAAAAAAACGTAGATCGAAATTATTCCCTATCTAAAAATAAAAATAAAAGCTATAGGAAAAACTAAAATAAAAAGATATAAAACTATTTTTATTTATTTTAAATTTTTTCGGTTTACTATATTTATATTATAGTTCGATTTCTAAATTATATCTTTATCGAAAAATTTAAAACTATTAAATTCTACCGGATTAGTTTATTATCTTTTATTAACTATTTTTATTTTATTTATAAATAATACACTATAAATATCCTTGGCGCTAAACTAATTAAATATTACTATTAAAACTTTTAAAAATATTATTAATAAAAAAGCCGGAAATTATTTTCTATAATATAACTAGATAAATCTTTTCTAAATTCGGTAGAATACTACCGAATTTACTATCGATTAGTACTATAACTACTAGCTTTTTAGAAATAAAGTCTAATATATTTTAGCCTGCTAGTTTTATAAAGTAAAAATAAATTAAAGAACTATCGACGACTTTTATAAAAATATTAGTAGGGAGGACAGCTTCGTTAATATATAGGAATAGAGAATTAAAATATATAAAATCTTTTAGAATATTATTAATAATATTTTCTTCTAATTTTTATTTAAAATTATAACCAGGATGGAAAGCGGATTCTAGAAATAGAATACTATAATTTTCTCTTATAATATTATTAATATAATCCGATTTCTACTCGGCTATAAACCTTTTAAAAATAAACTAAAATATATACCCGAATATTATAAAATAGATTTTTTCAAAAATAACTATAAATTTACCCGGATATATAATAGAATATATATAGAAGATTAGTAGTAGAAATTATAGAAATTTCTTCCGGAAAATACGATTATTATTTCCTTTATTTTCTCGATAAATAAAACTTCTTTAAACTTATACTACGACGATATAGTTATATAACCCGTCTATTTAATTATTAGAAACCTCGATAGCCGCTGCTATTATAATTAGACCTACCTTTTATTTATTTTACTAGATTTTATCTCTATTATTAAAGCGGGTAAAGAATATCTAGAAGATTTTGAATTTTATATTTATTATACTATAATAGCCGCGATACTAGAATATAAATAACTAGCGGCCTATTATTAATATTTACGGATTATACTAATTCCGTCTATAATTCTAAAATAGTATTATTAAAAAGGCTTGCCTATTCTTTATATTAATAGTTTTATTCGATAATATTTTTCTATTATTACCGGTTTTATAGCAGATTATAAAGAATAGTAAATATTATACTATATATTAAATATTTCTAAATAACCGTAATAATTTATATATAGTGTTTTTAAACCGAGACTATATATATATTCTAAATATAATATATTAGTAGTAATCTAAATTTAACTAAAATTCTAACGCGGTAATCTAGTAGAAAGATAACTATAAAATATCCGAAAGGAATAATAATAATAAATTAAATTCGGAATCTAATATCGTCGAACCTTTAGTTATCTAAAATAATTAAACTAGAATAAAATCTAGTTCGGCTAATAAAATAGATATTTATACGGTCGAAAATTTCGTATAGATATATAATTAGATATATATCTATAAAACGTAATTCGTTAATATATTATATTAATTTTTTAAAAGAATTATAATATAGATTATTAAATAGTATTCTAATATAGTAAAGGAAATTACCGACGGTTATTAGTATAATATAATAATACTATCTATAGAAAAACGTATAAAAGTTAAAATCGGTTAGAAATATTAATTAAACGAATAATTTAATACTATATCTTTATTCCCCGGCTTAAAATACTTCGCGCGATTTAATTAAATTAAATAATAGACGGACGATAAATAGAAAACTATAATCTATTAATTTATTTTTATTTTAACTTTATTTTTAGTAGACTATATTCTAGTAATATTATTATATTTTAAAACTATAATAGGATTTATATATCTAGCTATATACTATTTTTATACTAATAAAATACTTTTTTATATAACGGAATTACTATATATTATAGACTATTTTAAATATATATTTATTAAATCCCGGCTTTTTAGTAAAAGTACTAGTAGATAGTATTTTAATTTTCTAAAGTTCTATTCTATAGTCTACTATATAAAATATATTAAAATATTTAGAATAACTCTAAAAACTAATAGTAATTAAAGTAAGACCGTATATATAATATATATTAAGGTTTTTTATAATAGAACTAATAAAAATTTAATTTTCGATAAATAAATTATAGATTATAATATTAGGCGTTAGAATATACTAGCTATAGATAATATACTTCTTTATCTATATTCGAAAAGTCTAATAACTATTTAAAAAGATAAAAATATTTAAAGTAATAAAATAATAATCGAGTCTATAAACCCGAACTATTAGAATATTAATATTCTAGCGAGACCTAATATTAGATATTTAAAGGTTAATCTAAAGATACTATATATTTAAAATTAGATATAAATATATTTACTATAAACCGCGACCGGTATTTAAGATTTTATAATAGCTATAGCCGCCTTTATTTATAAAAGAAGGTCTATAATATAATTAGAGGTTTAGATTAAAATAATTTATTTTTATTATATAAAATCTGATCTAGAATAGACCGAATAGATATTTATTTTCTTATATTCGTCTATTATATATTAGTACCGAGACGGATAAAGTATTATAAATAGTAAACACCTAGTCCGCTATATTATATAATACTAATCGAACTAGAATAGTATTATAGGAAAGTAGCGCCGCGACTATATATAGCTAAAAGATAAGATAATAATAACTAGCGATAATATACTAGAAACTTTAAAATATTTAATTATTAGTAAAATATACGCTATTATTAAAGTTATTAATCCGGATTATTCTACCGAAAAAGATTTAAAATAAAAAAATATAAATATCTATAGCGGTATTCTAGTATAATATTATAAATAGAAAAATAAAAGTCGGATATATTCTATTTATAATATCGTAGAAGTCGGACTATAGCTAGCAAGTTCTAGTAGAATATTCGATAAATATCGGATATATAATATATTCCGTATTTAATATATCGCCTATCTAATTCTAAAGGAAAAAACGGCGGATAATAGAATATATTTTATAAATAATTAAATTAACTTCGAATATTATAATCGGCTCTACAATTCTAATTTTATTAAAAATAATAGGTCTATAATAGATAAATTTAGTAAAAGACTTACGAAAAAATAAAAAGCTAAACTTTTTTAACTAGTTTCTATTACTAGTATCTTGATATTAGAAAGCTATATATTATAGCTAGAGTAGTAATACTTTTAGTAAATATATAAAATAAAAAAAATAGTAAATCGAGTTACTAGTAGCTACTATAACTCTAGATATAGCAGTTATAGTAGCTATATTTACTATATACGAATATAATAGTTTTAGAATTTATTTATAAAATATTTATAGACTATTTAAATATATATTAAACGTGATAAAATTATAAAATACTTATATACAGAATCTATATAAATATTCTTTACTAAACGTTCTAGATAGAAGGTTTTTCTAGAAACTATTAGTAGTAAGATATTTTCTAATATCGAAGTAAAAGTTAAGAAAGGCTTTATTACTTAACGCCTATAACCTCGATATAATAGAAACTTTCGCGTTTGAATCTTTATACGATTCCGCGTTATTTAGAAAATTCTAGACTAATTACTATCGTATTAAAGTTATTTAATTAATAATTTAAAAAAAGTAGTAAAGATTTAAAATTTCTATATAGATTTAAATATAGTCGCTACTAGATCGTATAGGTATATACTTCCTAATTAGCTAAAATTTTAAACTAAAAATTAGCTATTTTTAGCCGAAAATCGGCTGGAATACTAATTCTAATATAGGAATTTTTTAATATTTAAACTTTTAAATCCGGGAAAAATGGTAATCCTAAAATTATAAACGAGCTAATTATTAATTTTGAAATAATAACTTAGCCTATTTAGATTAAATTAAATATTTCTACTAAATTTTATTATCTTTTTTAATTCTATTAAAAATTAACGATAAATATTTATATAGTTTTATTAGCTTTCCCGATAGATTAGAATCTTTTCTAGAATAGAGATACTAACTCTCTAGTTTTCTATACCTGCGAGGAAGACGGAATTAGAACGGTCGCTTATAAATTAGTTAAACTAACGCTAAAATTATTAAATCTTTCTAGAAAACTAACTACTATTATCTTTTTTCTAGCGAATATCTTCGAGCTATTTTCTAAAAATAGTTTATATATAGGCGCTGTTCTAATTCTAGAAAAATCTACCGGAGTCTAATAGTAGATATAACTTTTTTATTTTAAATAAAATAGTATTAATAAAGCTAGATATCGTTATATATAGTCTTTAGTTATAATAAATATACCTTTAAACTACTAGATTCTAGTAAATACTATAACGAAGTTTCGTTAGTATATTTATTCTATAATTTTTAATTATATAGCTAATATCTATCTAGGACTTTTTTTTAAAAATACCGAAATCTCTCGATAGTAATAATAATAACTTTATTTACGCTAATAATACTACTTCTAAAACTATAAAAGCTAAAATTCTTTTATTAAATAGAAGATAGAAATAACCCTGTAACGCTATTAGGTAATATTTTAACTAGTACTTCTAGTATTTAATAACTAGTACTATAGTATAGGAGTTAATATAGATAATACTAAAGTCTTTTACTATTATTTCTATATTAGACTAAATATAATATAACGATAGTAGAGAGAATTTAATATTTATTAGATTTAGGTTCGAATTCTAGTAGTATTACTTTATTTTTTAATTTTCTAACTATTTAATATTCGGTTTCCTTTTCGCGTAGTTATATACAGCGTTTCTACTAATAAATATTACTTTTTTGAAATTCTAATAAGCTATTACTATATTTAATATATATATATCTCTTTTTTAAAACTTGAAGATTATAATATTTATTTACCTTTAATATATAATCTTTTATATATAAAAATAATACTATTAAAACTGTATCTTTATAATATTATTAGATATCTATATAATAGATATAATTTTCTTTTTCTTTACTATTTTTAATATATTTATATAATTTAGTTATAATATTTTATAATACTACTATAACCTTCTTAAACGCGGTAACTCGATTACGTAGTATTACTATCTCTTTTTCTATTACTTCGGCGGCCCGAATTAGAAATTTCTATAGAGCAATAGTATTTTAAAATAAAATTAACTGAGATTTAGATAGCGGCGGAATAATATTTTAGAAAAGAATAGATTTAAATTTTTACGTCGATACTATATTTAAAGGTAGGAATAGTAGAAAACTCGATAGCGGCTTCTTTCGCTTTTTATTTAATATTAAAATTAGAGAAAATTAGTTAGACTAGAATAAATAGAATTTATATTTTAACTTTACTTAATTTTTTATTTTTAATAGCGTTAATAGTAGAATAATAAAAAGTAAATATAGTAGTAAGATCTAGGTAGATAAAAATAATAGAAATAATAAATCGAAAATCTATTTCGGTAGATTATTAATAAATATATAATATCTATAATTCCGATAATATTTACTTTTATATAAAATAGAATATTAATATAATTATTAAATAATAAAATATTTATAAATAAAGATAGTTTAAATAGTTTATTTATATAGAAATAGAATAAAAATATAGAATTTAAATAGAAATTATAGTCGGCTACTAGATGTAATAAACTACTAACTTTTTATTAGACCGATTTAAATAATAGAACTAGTCTAATATCTACTATTATATCTATTCTAAAATTAGAATACGTTTTTTAAATATAAATATATTTTCTTTATTTTATTTTTTCTTCCGTACTTACTATATATTATATATAAACTTCGGCCTATCTACTATATATAGAATATAAACTATTTTCGAAACTATATTAAATTCTATAGATTAGATATTACTAAATTTTATTACTAAAGCTATTTTCCGTCTATAATTCTAATCTAATTTAATAGCGTATCTTTTAAAATCTGATTACTTTTTCTATAAAAAAAAGTACGTATATCTATAATATATTACTATATATACTAATATCTATTAGATTATCTTTATTCTATCGGCTATTCTAATTATAGACTTTATATTAAACTTCGAACGCGAATATATAGAAGATAATTTTAGCGATAATAGATATTTGAATATAGAACTATTACTACTATCTAAAAATAAAAATATATTAAAATATATAGAAACCTAGATATAATAGTTTATATATCTAGTATATAGTATTATTTTAATACAAATCTAGTAAATTTTTTATATTTCGAATAATACTATTTTCTCGCTAACGCGTCGTATATAGTATTAGCTTTCGGCTGCCGATTCGATACTACTTTCTATAAAGATATCCTTCTATAGTAGTAGTAGCCGAATTAATAGAAGTATTAGTAGCTTTAATATACTATTATTACTATTTATATCTTCCGACTCGCTATTATACGGTTAAAGATACGCTAATATAAATAGTTTCGTTTAGGAAAATTATCCTAAATAGAATAGAAAGAATAGAAATGGAATAATAATATCGGAGCCGAATTCTATACCGGAATATAAAGATTTAATAGAGCTAATAAAGGTCCGAATATTAGTATAA
Source organism: Rusavskia elegans (assembly GCA_011316305.1). NCBI lineage: Eukaryota > Fungi > Ascomycota > Lecanoromycetes > Teloschistales > Teloschistaceae > Rusavskia > Rusavskia elegans. The sequence goes on along the minus strand of SAUG01000083.1, from coordinate 155,784 downwards.
ATATTTATCTATACTAGTAATAGATTAGTAGGCCTCTAGACCGATAGTATATAGTAGGTCGGATTTAAAAATATAATACTAAAAACTTAGAGCGAGGTATATAAAAACTACTTTCGGGCGAGATTAATTAAGTTATAATCTAGAAATTTCGAAGCTATAAAAGTAAATCGTAAATTATATAGACGAAATAGTTCTATTAACGATACTAGATTTTTATAATACTATAAAACCTCCGTATTTAGACTATATATTATATCCGGAATATAATAAAAAACTATTTTAACTAGCTATCGGATAATCTAGAAAGATTATAATATATCCGACGTTTACTTAATAATAATCTATTTCTAATAAAAGAAGTTAATATTATAAATATCTAAATTAGATTTTAGGTAACGATTATTAAAAGTAGTAGCTAAAATATAAAATATTCTTAGTTCTAATATTTAGAAAGGCCGTTAGTAAACTATTTTTTTCCGATAGTAAAAACTAGAGTTTAGAATATAATAATTCTATAATAAAGTTTTTCGATCTATTAATTAATAGATATATTACTTTTATTTATACGCTATTTAAATATACTATAGCGGAACGAATAATACTAGATAATAAAATAATAAAGTTCGAAGGCGTCGACTATATAGATAGTAAATAGACTATACTATTATATCGTTATAGTATTTTAGTATATAATTAACGAGTACTAATATCTAGAACCTTTTAAATACTATTTTAACTAATAGGACGTTTTTTCCGATAACGTTTAAAATACTATTACTAAATATATCCGAAAATAAATAATCGGATAAAATAGATATATACCGCCTAATCTAAAAAAAAAAGAAAAAAGTAAATTATCGAATACTTTCGATAGAAAAGATTACGCGGAAATTTTAAATAATACTAATAATTCGATACCTATATAATAGAGATCTAGGTCTCTAGATAAAACCGACTTAGTATAGATATATTTAAGGTATTAAATTTATATTACTTCTACTAATTAATAAACTCGAATAGTTTTTTAATAAAGCTTTTAATTAGCGAGTACGTTACCGAAATAGAAATCGGAAATAAAAACTAGTAAATAGTATCCGTATTAGTATAAAAATAATGTATCTAATATACTATAGCCGCTATTTAATAAAGATAATAGAAGAAATATATATATTCTACCTTATTTAATATTTATTAGAAATAAGCTAACTTTTATAATAGTTAATTATATCGGAATTATAGAATATCGACTGTTACGTTAATATCTATACTAGTATCTATAGTAGAGCCGAAACCGAATCTATAGAAAAGATATATAATATTATAAAAATATTAGATTTATTAGTATATATTAATATACTCGATAGAAAAACTAGTTTAGATTATTCGATAGGATAAACGCTATTAAAAATTCTATAGAAAAACTATTATAACCGGCTATAAAGAAACCGATACTAGTAATATTATAATTTTAGGCGAGAGTTTATCGGCCGGAATACTAGATACTATATAAACGGATAATATAATAGAAATACGTTTCTATTAGATATAAAAGATAGATAACAGTATATTATATATAATATACTAAATAAAAGATACTAGTTAACTGTCGAAAAAAAAGTTAATATATTTAGATTAAAATTTAGAAATAGTATTTAAATCTTATAGTATTACTAAGAAATTAAAAAAGAGCTAGTAAATCTAGTAGTAGATTTTAGATATCTAATAAAAAGCTATTATAAATAAAACGGTTTAGAAAAAATAGAAAGAGGTACCGAGTAGCAAGCTAGAAATTATAAAAAATATAAAAATTTGGTTTTTAGATACTAATATTCTACCGTATTCGAATATAGCGGAATAAATTTATAATTATATACTTATTATAAAGTTATTAAATATATAGTATATAAATTATATTATAAAATATAGTTATCCTAATTATAATAATAGTTCTAGATACTAAATATATATTTATTATAAAGTAAAGCGATCGTTTTATCGAATACGTAGTTATTAGATCTACTATAGCGACTACCGACTAGTAAAGTAGTAGGAGATTTTAAATAACTTAAAAGATTTAGGTAGATTAGATAGTTTAAGTAATTTAGAAGATTTAGTTAGATTAGATAACTTAAGCGACTTAAACGGTTTAATAAACTAAGAGCGGCTAAATCTATTTTTAAAGAATAGATATAAACCAATCTAAAAATAAACGGTTAAACGGTTAAACGTAGATTAAACGACTTTAAGCCGGTTTTAGAAAATATTGATGTAAATATACTATAAATATAAAAGTTTATAGCTCGAAAGAAATAACTAAATTTAGCTAGCTATATATATATATTCGAAATTAAAATAATTATCGAAACTAATAATAAATTATAAAAAGTTAAAATATTTATTAATTTAAATATAACCAAAAATTTTATATTAAAAAATTTAGTTAAAAGAAAAAGATTTCTTTAAATTAAAAAAAAGGACCTATATAATTTAATAGTTATCGATAGAAATAGAATATCGAGTAAAGATAAAAAATTTATTAAAAGAATAATATTATTCTAAATAATAATTAACTAATATTAAAAGAAACTTTTATTTAATATTATTTAAATAGCTACCTATAAAATTTTATTGGGAATTCTTTAATTAAAGGATTATAATCTAGTAATAGACTAGAAGAAAAAAGTATTTAGCTTTAAATAATATTCCTATATAAAAAGTATCTAGTTTATATCGAAATAATAATTTCGGATAGATAAAAAATAGAATATAAAATACGAATTTATAGCTTCGAAAAAAAATAACTAAAATTTATTTAGATCCGATTTATTAGATACCGGTAGAAATTAATTAGATTAATAAAATAAAAGTAAAAAAAAAAATTCTAAATCTTTTAAATATTCTATATTATTTAATAAAAAGAAAATAGAAAATCTATTAAAAAGAATCTTAGATAAATATAAAAATTAGATATATTTATTTCGAAAAAAAGTAATTATAAAAGTACTATTAAAATATTAATTATAGAATTATAAAATTAGATTAAAATTAGATAAATAATTTATATTTTAATCTATCTATCTATTATCTATAATAGAATTCGAAATATTTTATAAATATTTAGACGAAAATATAAAAAAGAAATTTATTAGAAAATTTTAATTACTAGTAGAATATCCGATTCTTTTTATATCTAAAAAGGACGGAATATTCCGTCTATATATTAATTATTAGAAATTAGATAATATTATAATTAAAAACCGATATCTATTACTAAATATTAATAAATTTAAAAATAGATTTTCTAGAATATAATATTTTACGAAATTCGATTTTTAAAAAATATATAACTTTATATAAATAAAAACTAGAAAAAAATAAAAAATAACTTTTCGAATATAATATAAATTTTAGAAATATATATTAATATTATTTAGGTTTTTAAATATTTTAGTAATTTATTAAAATATAATTAATAATATATTTAGAAAATATCTAGATATATTTATTATCGTCTACTTTAATAATATACTGATTATTTTAAAAATATTCGAAAATTATAAATAATATATTAGTAAAGTTTTAAATTATCTAAAAAGAAGAAATTTATATTTTAAATTAAAAAAATATAAATTCTATAAAAAATAAATAATTTTTTAGAATTTATTATAAATTAAAATATACTATATATTAATTTTAGTAAATTAAAAACTATTATAAAATAAAAGATTTTAATAAATATTAAAAAAATCTAAAATTTCTTCGGATTTATAAACTATAATCGAAAATTTATAAAAAACTATTTTAAAAAAACTCTCGTTCTAATAACTTTAATAAAAAAATACTATTAAATAGTATTAGAAAGAAAAATAATAATAAATATTTAAAAATCTTAAAAGAAAATATATAAAAGACCTAGTATTTAAAATATTTAATTTAAAAAAACTATTAAAAATAGAAACGAATTTATTAGATCTAATTATAGATATATATTTTCTATAGTAATATAATAGAAAATAGTATTTAATAGTATATATATTAAAAATAGTATTATTAGTAAAATAGAACTATAATATTTATAATAAAAAACTATTAACTATAGTAGCTATACTAGAATAATAGAAAATATATACTAAAAAATTACTAGAATTAATAATTTTTATAGATTATAAAAATCTTCTATATTTTATAATAATAAAATGATTTTATTAGAAATTAAATATAATAGTCTAAACTTTTTAATTAATATAAATTTAAAATATACTATACTTTAAAAAAAGAAAATAAAAAAATAGACGTTTTAAATCGAAAAAATAATTATATAAAAATAAAAAAGATTTTTAATAATAATATCTTTAAAATTAATAGAAATAGATTACTTTTCGTAAATTAATATAAAATAAATATAATACTATATATATTTAGAAATAACTAGAAATAATTTTCTATTAAAACAATATTAAAAATACTAGATAATAAAATTAATAAATATATTAAAAAGTACTATAGTAAAACACTATAAAGATATTTAGATATAACGAAAATAATACAATTTTTATAATAGTATTACTAGTTTTCTAATATATAGTAATACGTCGAAATATATATTTAAAAATAATTTAGTTATTAAAAAAATAAATATACTATATATATTCGTTATAGAAGAATTTAATATTAGAAGCTACCGGATTTATTATAGGAAAAAATTATATTAGACTTTATTATTAAATTCTCGAAATTAAAAGACCCGACGATAAATATAAAATATTATTTAATTTTTATTTTGTTTATTTTTTTGGTATCCGGTTAACCGTCGGTTCCGTAAACAATTTATTTTAGTATTAGTACGCTAGCGTTAGATATACGGTATAAGAACTAGTATCCTAGTCTAATTAACTTAAATTAAAAAACTATATAAAATTAACTCGAATCTATTCTATAATACGCTCGTAGTATAAACTTCTATAGTTTATTTAAAATATAACGTAGTAGAATTTTCGTAATATATATACCTTATAGTCGCTTTTTTTTTCTTTTACTAGTACTTATAACTACTACAGACTAATTTAACTTATACTATCGTATCTAATATACGTATTTTCTACAATAGTCCAAGCTGCAGGCTGATATATATAGATTCTCTATTAATAATAAACTACGATTATATCTTTCTAATTAGAAGAAATAGAATACGAAACCGCTAAATTCGAGCTATTCGATAACGTCGACCGAGTCCTCGCTAGTTCGTTTACTATAACGGACTTTAAATCCTGAAATCCGTTAGTTTTAACTATAATATTAAAGCCTCGTATTCCGAATCCGCCGGAGCCGTATAGTTTTAGCGACTATATTAAATTTCTAGTAGAAGTCTTTATCCTACTAGAATCCGAGCTAGCAGTTATTAAATATCTAGATAGATTAACAGATCGTCTAAATTCGGGTACGACTATAGACGAGGACGAATTAACGAAAATAAAAGATAGTATTACCGCCTAGTAGGTAGTCCTGGAAGCTATATTAGTAGTTTATAATCGTACGTATTTCGAAGTAGTATAAAGAAATTCTAGTAGAAGGTCGCTCGCTCTTCCGTATATATAGAGCGATATTTATTCCTGGAATATAGGAAAGGAATAGTAATTAAATAGAGAATATAATAGAATAAAAACGATTAACTACGCTGTAAACCTTGCTTAACTTTTAACTGCGAAAATTCTTTGCTGTATAAATAATATTTGTTGTTGCCGTATAAAAACTACGGTGATGAAACGTATATATATAATCACTCAATTATAACCCCGGATAGGGGCTCTATAAGAGGAAATATTATTTAATATTTAATATAATAGATAAGATTATAAAATATATTTATATAATTCTATTATAAAAAGACTTTATAGTAGAATAATTTAGATTTATTATCTTCGATCGATTATTCCGATATTATAGACTATCGAAAGTATTGAAAAATAATAGAATTAAATCTTTTATTTTAAACTATTAGAAAATCTTTATTTTTCTATCTAGTATTAAATTAAAGATATTAATAGCCTTCTATCCGATAATAAATAGATATATAGAATATATTAACTAGATTTTAAAATAAAATTTAAAATATTATATTAATAATATTTAAAATAATTAGATTTTACTTTTACTAATAGTATAATTAGAATTTAATATAAAAAAATTAAATACGATAAAGAAAATACTATTCTACGCCGATAATAAAAGAAATCTAAAGTTATTTAGATAAATACTACTATATAAATTAGCGGAATTAATAATTTAAAAAATCGATATTTAGAAAAAAATCTATAAAAATATCCTAAAATATAAAAGTATTCGGATAATTATTAAAATAAAAAATAAAAAATAGTATTTTAATTAAAGAAAGGAAATAAAATATACTTTTTTATAAAAAATCTAAAAATAAAAACTCTAAATAAAAAATTAAATTATATTAGAATCGGACTATTTTTAATTAAAAAGATTAGAAGATTTTAGAACTTTAGATTTAATTTATTTAAATATATTAAAATATACTCGGTATTTTATATATCTATTTTAAAACTAGCCGATTTCGGAACGCTATTATAATAGATATTTAATTTCGAAATATAGAAGAAAAATACTTTTATAGTCGAGAAAATCCTATAATAGAAAGATTAGAAATATCTAATTAAATAAAAAGATTATTCTATTTCGGAAAATAATTAAAAACCTAAAGAATATTTAGTAATTTACTAAAAAACTTTTTAATAATTCTATTAAAAATAGCTGAAAAAGTTATTAACTAGTTAAAATCGCTAGATAAAATAATTTACTCGGAAGCTATATATATAAAAATATTTAAATCGATAGATAAAAGCGGATCCGTAAAACTTTCTTTTTATTTTAATTTTTCGATATTTTATAGTATTCTATTAATTATAATATTCTATTTTTCTTTAATATAATTTAATTAATAAAGCAGACGTTATTATTTTATATACGCTTTAAATAATTTTCTTTTTAACTTTCTATATTTATTTTTAAAACGATATTAATATATAGTTTCTAATAGAATAAAGTTATAAAAATAAATTTATCTTATATAATTAATATACTTTTCGGAATTTTCGTTAATACGATAGAATTTCTCTATTTAAAAATAATTCCGATAAAAATATATAGCTAATATACTAATACCTAATAATAGAACTTTTTTATAATAATTTTCGGTTAATAATCTTTTTTTTATCTATAAAAAAGAAGGACGGAAGATTTTTTAAAATAAAAAATCTAAAAAGAAAATCTAATATTATAAATACGAACGGCGTACTTTAGAAAATATATTAGTATTTATTATAGCGTTAGATTTTCTATTACGCTTCGATAGATAAAAATATATAGAGCGGCCTAGATATTAATACTAAGAAATATTATAGTAATTTTAGTAAATAAATACTATAAATATTTTAATTTTAGTAGTTTTAGTAAATAAATACTAAAAATATCTTAATTATAGTAGTTCTAGTAATTAAATTCTTTAAAATAGAGTTGTTTTAGTTATTTTAGTAAATAAATAACCTAAATAGTAAAAGATTTTATTTATCTATATAGATTTCGAACTCGACGCCTTTATAGCTCGTATTTAATTTATTAGTTATCGCTATATACTGTTCTAGTATTTAAACTAATTTATTTTTAAATTAATTTATATAATTACTCGTTGTACCTCCGTTTATAGATATACTAATAAATTTAACTAACCTTTGAAACAACCAGATCATTTCGATAGTTCTATAATAGAAATTCGATCCGACGGCCAGTCTATTTATAAACCGTCGAATATTTTAGATAGATAATTTAATATAAACGTTATTTAATTATATTATCTTTTTATAAATATATCGAGTTTTTAAATAATAATATAATAAATTTATTTACTAAAAGAAATTAAATAAAATACTAATTTTCTAATAGATATATAATTGTAATTATATTTAAATCATTTTATTCCATTTTTATAGATTGGCGGCTTTTAATTTAAAAAGATTTTAAAATTTTATAAACTTTTCTTTTATTTAAAAATATCGATTTTTATAGAAATGAGTTTCCGTTTAAAAACTACGTAGTAACGTAATTAATAGGTACAAAATAAGATCTATTAGTCAATAGAATTAATTAATAAAAAGCAAAATCTTTTTTATAAAAAGTTTTCATTCTATTATTTTAATTGATTTATTTAGATTTCAGTATTCGATAAATCAATGATTCGACAAATAAATTACATATTAATATATCAGTATCGGATATACGATAGTAGAATTCATATATCAATTTAATTAACGTAATTATTTGGTTTTTAAAGTTTTAATTTAAATTTATTTAGTAATATAACGTATTCTTCTCTCGATAATTTATTCTATTATAATTTCTAATTATAAACGTATTTAATATTCGAAAAATTTAGTAGCTATTTCGTAGTATAGCAAATTTTTTTGGATTTTACAGTTTTCTATTTAATTTTTTCTATTTAATAATAATATCGTCGTTTTTTTATTTTGTTTTGAAATATATAATCTTTATAATCGTCAATAATAATTCTATAAAAACTATCGCGAATGAAATAACAATATTTAATTATATATAAATTAAAATAAAATAATAAAAATATTATAATTATAGAAAAAGAAATAGATAATAGCGTCTAGAAATAACCGTTGAAAATAAATAATAAAAAACTATTACGAACTTTAATCGAATAAAATAAATAAATTAAAAATTATATAGCTATAGAAATTATATCCGAATTTATCGTTAGTTTTTATTTAGTTCGCCAATAAATCGACTTTAGGTTCCCCGCCCTCGACCCGAAACTTCAGAGTTTTAAATACGACTGTATTTTTCTTCTAGCCGACGGTCAAGACCTTTAAACTCGCTGGGCTCGTTTAGAAGGCCTCGGTTTAACGGATCAATCAGTTTAAAAGACCTTTTTTTTATAATTATACCTCTTGATTTTAAACCTCTATAATATTATATCTAAAGCTATTAAAATCTACTATACGTTAGAAAGACGTTACGAAAAGATAGATAAAGCTTTCTATAATAATAAATTCGACGATACCGCTAAATACGCCCGCTATTATAACGTTAAAGCTAAAATTCTACGGTAATATATCGCCGGAGGTAATTCTAAATCTACGAAGAATTCTACTAATAAACGCCTAATCGATATTTAATTAAATACTCTAATATATTATATTAAATACTTCGATAATATTAACTAATTACCGAATTTCTAGTTTATCGAAAGCGCCGCTAATTATATTCTATATCGCGACGACTAGCTAGCTCTTTCCGTCGGTAAATATTGGTTTATACGATTTATAAAGCGTTATTTAGAATTTTACCCGACTATTTAACGCCCTTTTAATATTAATAGAAAAAATACTAACTATATTAAAATATTAGAAAAATATTTTAGTAAATTTTAGATAAAAATTTAGAAATACGATATCGTATCCGATAATATATAGAATATAGATAAAATTAGCTTTTCAATTAGCTATATACGTTCCCGTATAGTTATTATATTTAATAGAAATAAAAGGAAAAAGAATATTATCGCCGATTTATATAATCGCGACTACTATATTTCGATAGAAATAATTAAATTAATAGTTTCTCTACGATTTAGATTTTATTCTAACCCCTTTTTCTAGTACTATCGGCGAGACTATTTTTTTTCTATTTATTCTAAAGGTCTAGTATATTATATATAAATAGAATATAAAAAACGACTTTAATAACGGCGTATTTTTTAGATATTCGACTATAGAATATAGTAATAATAACCTCGTACTAGATTAGCTATACTATTTTATTAAAAATACGGAAAAAAAAAGAGTTAGTAAATATTAGCTATTTATTATCGATAGTTTTAGTTTCTATATTATTCTAGAATTCTTTAGTTTAGCCGACGAATATAATATTAAACTATTTAAATTACCTGCCTATTTTATACATTTTACGTAGTTATTAGATATAGAAGTTTTCTAGCTATATAAAACGAATTACGATACTATTATTAAAAAGATAATTTATAACGGTAATAGTAAATTTATCCGTCTAAAATTTTTTATAGTTCTATAAAGTTTCCGTAATAAAACGTTTATTAAAGGTACGTTTAAAAACTTATAACGTTATACTAGTATCTATTCTTTTAATTTTAAAGTTATACTAGCGCCTCTACGAACTATACGAGTTAAAAATCTTTTTACTAAAGTAATTATAGTAGCTCGGCTAGTTACATCTCTTTCTATTAATTTCGAAAACCTTAATTATATTCCGCGAGGATCTAATACGATAAAGAAAGCTTTTAAATTCTTTAATTAAATCTAGAAAAAGAATAACGGTTTCTACGTTATTAATTCTATATATATAACCAGATTTTTTAAAGCTATTAAACGGGATTAGTTTATATTGGAACTATATACTCGCGATTTTAATTAGATATTAAAGAAAATAGCTAAATAAAAGATACGAGCTAATTTTAAAGATTTTAAAATATCTATATATAGAGTTATCGAACGGAAAAAATATAGGAAAATATATTTAAAATAGATAAAAAAGGCGGAAGTAATAGATAAAAAAAAGATAACTAAATTTATTTTAAAAGAAAAAAATAAATATAAACGTTTAGAAAAGGTTATTTAAAAGATAGTAGATTATAACGCCGAAGTAGAACGATTAGCGAACAAGCAGGAAGAAAGAAAAATAATAAAAGAGATTTTAAAAAAAGAAAGCGAGATTAAAACTTTAGAACGCCGCTATCTATTCGAATTTCCTTAAAAAATATAGAACTTTAACGCCCTAATATTATTATACGCTAAAAAGGCTAAAATATAAACTATTTATTAGATTTTAGAATCTATAGTTTTTATCAGCATTTTCTAAAACCGGTTTAAAGCCGGTTTTAGCCGTCTTAGCCGTCTTAGCCGGTTTTTAGCCGGTACGGCTGAAAGCGGCTTATAAATAGTTTATTAGCCGGTCTCGGGTATACCCGAAGCTATATAGCTGCGCGGCTAAGACGGTTAAGATAACTAAATAGCTAAGACGGCTAAAACCGGCTAAAAAGATTTAGAAATTCGATTTTAAATTCGTTTAAATCCTTTTTAATTAATAGGCCTATATACGCCTATATATACCGCTAGGCTCGTTTTAACTAGATCGAAAATATTAGATTTCTTTACTAGAATCTAACTAGATTAGGTCTAGCGTAGTTTATTAAATAGATATTTAACTTCCGTTATTCCCGCTTTTAGCGGCGGCCGCTAAATTTTATTTTCGAATTAGATTATATAGGTTTATTTTTAGCTTATATATAGATTCTATTTTAAGCTATTTACTAAATAGATATTCGTACTATAGATACTATTAGAGCTTTAATCTATCGAAAATCTACTTTTTAGATTTTTGAATTATTTGGATTTTTGGATTATTTAGATTGAAATAACTATCAGCCGGTCTAATCTGAAAATCCATTTTAGAATTCGCTGATATTTAAATACGTATTCTATATAGTTATTATTTAAAAATATTTAGAAGATATTTATATTATAATTATATTCGAGATCCGATAATTCTATCTACGAATTATATAATTATCTTTAACCTAATCGTTTAATATTATATTAATAATATAAAATACTAAACTAGAACTTTAATTCGATTTAAAAATATCTAGAATCGGAGTAGTTCTGGCTATATTATAATAATACGCGCAATAATATCCCTTTTTAGGTCTATTGAACTGATTGGTCCGTTGAGCCGAGGCCCTCTAAGCGAGCCCAGCGAGCTTAGGGGTCTTGACCGTCGGCTATATTTAAAGAATATCAATAAAGTAATGACGTATATGGCGCGCTGCATACTTTTCATGTCGATGATATATTAACATTCATAGCGAAGCAATGTCAACTAAAAGCGCCCCATGCCGCCTTCCACTGGCTTGACGATCACGAACCCTTTGGTCTTATATCGAACTCTCCTCGCTACAAAGAAGATCGATCCTGACCCTGCCCAGCACAGACTTGCGCTGCATCTCCAAAAACTCTACCATCGTCTCAAGGACTATGAGCCCCTGATTGATTACAAGTATGAGCTTGGCCGGATCAGCGACGCTGTTGGACAGCCCTGCTCTGAGCCGGAGGAAAAAAGCAAACAGCCGGTAGGAAATCGGCGGCGTAGAAGCATCTTCTCCCTACATCGGGAGCAAAAGGAACACGCAGACGTACTGGCTCTGACAAGAAAGCTAACAAGCCATGAGTCCGCCGTGCGACTTCACTCGCCACGAGGTCTCCTGCTGTATGGCGAGGTAGGGACCGGTAAATCAATGTTGATCGATCTACTTGCAGGAGCTCTCCCCAACCAGAAGAAGCGGCGATGGCATTTCGATATCTTCTTGCTGCAGACTTTTGCCAAGCTCGAGCAGCGAAGGAGGCACAGATTAACTAGCGGCCACGATGAAGAGCACTCGCTTCTTTGGCTGGCTCGAGACTTGATCTCGACCTCGCCGATACTTTTCCTAGATGAGTTCCAGTTGCCTGATCGTGCTGCGTCCAAAATCTTATCCAATCTTCTTACTTCCTTCTTCCATCTCGGTGGTGTCCTTGTGGCGACGAGTAATCGGATGCCGGAAGAATTAGCGAACGCCTCAGGCGTAGAATTTGCGGCGCCTCCAGCATCGCGACGTATATTTCGCAGCGGATGGGGTCTTCTTCTAGGCTCCCGTGACGATGCTGGGAACAGCGGTAGAATGTCTGCTGCTAAAAGCGACTTTTCGTCTTTCCTCGAGGTCTTGCGCGCTAGATGTGAGATCTGGGATATGGAAGGCGGAAAGGACTGGCGAAGGCAAGAGACGGAAGAAGCTGGTCTTGATCTGTCGACCGACAACGCAGACTCTGGTGTTGACCAAGGCTTTCAGCCTATGTTACCAGGAAATTGCGGTCTAGGACATGAGCAAAGTACCAACGTATTACCGCACCAGCAGAGTCCAATCAAGAACGGCCGAGAGAGATTACCAAAGTGCTACTTCGTTCAGTCTCAGGACTCTACGATGGTCTTTCCAAAGCATGGAATTCCCTCGTGGGATGCAGCCGTGCTGCGAAATGTTCCCAACATCTTTGCGCAACCGACTGAGCACCGAAAGACCGCCGAGATACCATGGCAAAGTACTACTCTACGAATATATGGTCGCAATTTACACGTACCTCGTCACATATCTGGTGTAACTTACTGGACTTTTGATGAGCTATGTACCGCGAGCCTTGGCCCAGCAGATTTTATCACCCTGGCGTCAACCTTCCATACCTTCATCATGGTGGATGTGCCCGTGCTCACGTCGCTACACAAAAACGAGGCGCGTCGTTTCATCACGTTGCTCGATGCTCTTTACGAGGCGCGGTGTAAACTTCTCGTCCGCGGTGCTGCAGGACCGGATGATCTGTTCTTTCCAGAATCTCAACAGTCGACCTCCATCAGGAGCATGGGCGGCATTGGAGGCGATGAACCCAGTGACGGAGTTTACCCCGAGACGTTTTCAGAGATATACCAGGACCAAACTTCACCGTTTCGACCAAACGTTTCCTCGTATAGCTCCACTGCTTCTCCACCTTCCTACGACTCGTCGCCACTACCGTCTTCCTCGTTGCATGGTTCAACAGCTGCACGTTCCATCCTCGCGGACGAAGACAGCGATTTTGGTCCTACCTACGGCGCCGGCCGCTCCCCAAGCTCCCGCTACCGTGGCCCTGGTGATGGTAGCCCAGGTGCAGGCAACGAGATCGGCCATCAATCATTACCGAACTTCGCATCTACAGGAGCTTTTACGGGTGAAGACGAGAAATTTGCATACAAAAGAGCTCAAAGCAGGCTATGGGAGCTGTGCGGGTCCAAATGGTGGGCAAGGGAAGACGAAGGATGGTGGCAGCCACTGGGCAAGGAGCTCAGAAGATGGGAGAGCAACCACGAGGATGCTGTAGCACACCAAACAGATGTAGATATAGAAAAACAACAAGGAAACGGCAAGGATCAAATATTGTTCAGACACGGTGCGAGCCCTTTTCGAACGAGCAAGGATCCTCCGCCAAAGATTCCATGGACACACGCCTGGGGGATGATGAAATGGGGAAAGAAGGCAGGAAGCTGGGGGCAAGGGCCCGATGGATTGGGGAAAAGAAAGGCGGAAATCCAGGCGGAGAAAAAGCCATCTTGACAGAGGCTCTGCGGACGAACAGAGCAATTCTTACCGACCACGATAGGGGGCTCGGAGTCCGCCAGGATACATGTAAACGGGAGCAAGGAGCTTGAGTCACGTTATTGGTGCATTGGAATTGATCAGTTTGTCTTCTGACATTGTGATGGTCTCGAGCAACGGTCCATGTTTGGCCAGGGATCTCAATTTTTACTCTCATTCCGTTCGACTAGATCTCCAACCCCAAGGGTTCTTCCCATCTTGACTCTTCTTTTCTTGCCTTTGGCTTTGTCTAGCACAGCCTCGGTGTCTTCCTTCTTCCCTAGGTCGCCGACCTCATCCCCTTCGTCGCCGGCTCCTCCGTCCATTTGGTCCTTGATGAAGGAGAGGTCCATTTTCATGCTGTGCGCATCTTCACCATCTGCATAGTAGCTAGGTTCCACCTTCTCACGCTCGAAGCCCAATGTATTCTTGTACAGATGTAAGGCAGCTGTGTTGGACAAGCGGACATGCAGTGATACATATTGGGCGCCAAACGTCTCGACCATTGCGCGTTCTACAAGCAAACCCCAATCAGTATGACAGTAAGTGAGGTGTTGCGCAGCTCGCAGGCAGTCAGAGCCGGGTAGACTCACGGCTTTGTCTCATCAGCTTCTCGGCCAGGCCGAGTCTTCGGTGCGTGCGCATAACGCTCAAACTTGTAATGTGACCATGCTGAATGCCATTCTCCGGCTCTTCCTCCATCTTGGCAAGAACATAGCCAACAATTTTGGGCGGGTCGTATGGCGTGCGCTTTGGCCGTGACACGTCAACGGCAACGAAGGACAACTGGGGCCATGACAGAGCGTGATAGAGGTAGTATTTCAGATAATAGTTCTCGGGTAGATTGGTGATGTTGGTGGACTGTACATGAGGAATGTCGGTGGCTTGCAACACCCGAATATCCATCTGTGGGATCGACTTTTGGGATCAACGAAACCCAGGACCAAAAAGAAAAGGAGAAAGACCAAATCGGAGAGATTGAGTGTACTTCGTACGAGTAGTAGTGACAGTCAAGACTTGTCGGAGCGAATGGTCGCCGTCCTCCGGTGGCATCGGTGGAGTAGCGAAGCCGCCACCGACCAGTGGATCTCCCGTCGTGCCGGGCTACTAAACACTAAGAAGGAAGAAGTAGGAGTAACCGGCTCCCAACCACTTGATACCAAGAAGGATGTCTCTGGCTACCTTATCGACTCACTCGCCAAGCGGAATGGGGAAATTGGCCCTCGACCGTCCTCAAGCGCTTACTGACGCAGACCAGGACTTTGACAGTATCGATACCTAGCTAATTATGTATAACCTGAGAGTCTGCTGCAGAAGGTTTCTTGTCCAGACTTGTGTTGGGAGGTGTCGACGTGCGTGGTAGATGACGAGTCCCCAGCGCAGTCCGACCATAATCCATCAAAGTCAATAATATTGTCCGTCTTGTGTACACCACGACACCTGCAAGTCCAGGTACTTCAGCATTACTGGGGTTCAGTTCCTAGGGGCGTCGATACAGTGGTCTATCGGGTCTGTTCTTTACACCGCTCGCACTGAAATCAGCGTTTATACCCTTCTCTTATCTTTTCTTCAATACCGTGCGGACTTATGGAGCTACGGTGTACTTCAGCATTGAATCCTTAGACACCTTCTCTGTCCTATGCAACCACGCTGCAACTATGCTACCACCAAATCCGTCTTCCACTCCGGTGCCCCCTACACACCGGCACCTCATAGTCCTATACAAACGCCCCAGCATCCTTTCACATCATGTATCTGCGGACGCAATGCCCAATCTCCGATTTCGAATTTGCTGCCGCATTCTTTGAGGATGGCGATGAACTTCTGATTATCCGATTTCCTGGCATGGTCCGACGTGAGCTCCACTCGGGCCGGCATCATTTAGTATCTGATAGGGTGCGAGAAGTGAAGGCTTCAAGCCTGTTCGTCTTGACGACCACTGGGATCTCCGTCGGAGCGTCAAAAAGACGAGTGCCGGAAATATGGATTTCAACGCCAAGGAAGGATACTTTGTAGAAGCACCCACCTTAAAGAGATAGTACCCAGCTGTGGGTCTGGATCATACACCACCATCAAAAAGCCATGAGATCTTTCGTATCAAGTCACGCCTATACCAAGGAGAAGTACCTGTATCTAACATGGGGCAGTCTTGCAGGACACGATAACATGCACGTTCTAGAGTAGACTGCCCACGGAGATCTGATATTGCGTTGTGATAATTTCCAATTATTTACAAGAAGCTTTCCAACATTGAGCACCCAGGATCCAGTCCATCATCATCGTCGTTATATATGCAATGCCAAATCCTTGATAAAAAAAAAAAAAAAAAGCCCAGGCCTTCAAGAGAAAAAAGAAGTACAGCCAGAGAGAGATCTACAGCTCATGCGCGGCCGTTGCTCAGTCCTGAAGGGAAGTGCCGCCAAAGGATCCGCCAAGCTGTTAAGTTGGCAGGCGAAATCAACGGGCGATACCATCCGGCTGAGCGGCACACTTCAGCGGAGCGTCCAAAAGCGGGCGTTTCAATCAATGAACTTCCACGAGACGCCGGAAATCCTGCCCCTACCCTCATCGGCCAAAGCCTGGAACATTTTATGGCTTAAATCGATGTCCTGGCCCACGCACCCCATACACTTGTCTACCAACTTGCCGACCACGGTCTTACCATCCAAGGTAACCTCGGCCCTGCGCCCGCAGAAGGGATTTCCATTGGATTGGGTGCCCATCATTCCGTGCGCCAGGGCAAAGACGTTCTCGTTCACGCCGTCGTCGGTCGTGCCGCAGGCACCGAGGCCGGTATCGTAGAAAGTGATCTCTCCAGAGCAAGGCTGGCCGACTTGGCCGCAATTGGCAGTACTGCCAGATTCGGTACTGGCGTGTTCCTTCGATTTGGCTTGGGCAACGGGAGCTGGGGCTGGAGCAGCAGGTTGAGGGGCAACGGCCTGAGGTTGAGGCTGAGGAGCAGGAGCGGCTGGTTGAGGGGCAACGGCCTGAGGCTGAGGCTGAGGAGCGGGAGCCTGGGGTTGGGGTTGGGGGACATAAGCTGCTTCTTTAGGGGTATCTGGGATGACTGGGGCGACTGGGGCTGCTGGTTGCTGGACAGGTGGAGGTTGTTGTGCTTCTTCTTGCGGAGAAGACTGAGGCTGAGCAGGAGCAGAAGCCGGAGCCGGAGCCGGAGCCGGAGCCGGAGCGGGGTTCTGGGCGGGAGGGTTCTGCTTTGGCTTGTCCTTATTCTTATGGGCGTGAAGGTGGGCATGTTGGTTATTCATGTGGTTGTTGACTTGGGCTTTTGGCGAGGGGGGGCCAGGGTTCACCCAGACGGTGGTGGTAACATCAACAGTCTGGACGACGACATTGGTAACAGTCTCGATGACAAGAACCCGCTTTTCAAGGGGCACAGCCGCGGTGAAAGGCAGGGTAGATGCGAGAATAGCGATGGCGAAAACTTTCATTTTTGCTTGATCGGGTGGTCGAGATATGACGGTTGGAGGAGTTTTGTTGGCCGAGGATTGAGGTTTTGATGTATGGGTGGTCTAGCGATGTTGATTTTTTGGCTGCTTGAATGTAGTAGTGATGTCTTGGAGTAGCTAAGGTAAGGTGCACTGTTGTATTGTAATGAACGTGGAATGTCGTACAAGAAAGAATGGAAGCCGGTCACTAGGATCAGCAATGGAGAGAGTGTAGGAACCGCTAGGGTTAAAAATCGAACGAGATGCAGAGGAGAAACAAGTGATTGAAAGGAAAGTCGGAAACGTGGGAGTGGGGAGAGGCGAATAAAGTACATCGGCCGCTCAGGGGCAGAAACAGACCGGATGAATGCAGGGGTGGCAGAGAGCTTGGCTGCATCTGCACCAATCATTCTGGTAGCCCGCCTATTTTTGAAGCTCCGCGCCACCAGTGCCTGCAGGAAATGAATACCCAATCTAACCGCGTTGGGCCGCCAAGCTTGGGTATCGACTTCCTGCACCCACTGGTGGCGCTCTTGGCGCTGATCGGTTAGCGCCGAATTTGAAATGGACGCCTTTTTATCTAGGCCATACAGATGACAGAATATTGTTCACGACTCAACGACAAGATGCGGATTCTGCTTAACCTGTCCGTGACCTCAAAAGGGTTCTGATTTGACGCCAAGATTTCAAGAAACAAGGTAACATCAATGAGATTAATAATGCTGTTTCCGCATCGTCCACACCTCGATCGTGTACTGCTACCGACTATTGCGTAATTCGAGAGCAAAGTACCCACAGAGTACTTGAACACCCAGGTGGTACTGATCAGTAAGATGCTGCTACTGAGCATTGCTCTGTAGGTGCATACTTGCGTCTGGAGGAGTCCTCATCGGTTCAAGCCAACCAAACCCTCGATGTATTGTCTTGCGTCTATTCCAATGCCTTCAGCCAGTCGGGATGGGCCTCCTCCGTTGCCGGTGCTGGATGCACTTGCACTCCTTCCCCAGACCCCGCCGCCTGCTTTGCCAGTAACTGTCCCATGATCGTTTGCTTTCCGCAACAGGAAGGCCTCCCGATACACCATCCGCCCGACTTGCCTGGACGCACCAACATGTGGAAGCCGCATCCACACTACCCACCATCCCCGGTTGTTTTTGCATGTGCGTTCCAATTCCGACTGATGTCCTCGCGTCGAGCCGTACGTATTCAGCATTTGCGAGTGCACACTCAGCGCTTCCACACGCGTCCACGACGTGCCACCTGCCGCTGTCCATCTTGGCGCCGATCCAGGCTCGGGGATGTTCGGTATCGTCGTGTGGACCGTAAGGTTGCATGGGTCGAACACCAGGTCGTAGATCGGTTGAGCACTGCGCGTCGTGACCGTGCTTTTTGGTGTAGATGCAGCCAACACCCGTTCCGACACTCTGCTGGGCGACGTGGAGTTCAGTAGGGGTCGCTGCAGCGGGCCGAGCTGGTGGTGAAGAGAGCGATAGAAAGAAGGGATGGCGAGACCGTCGGTTTGCAGCTCGAAGAGGAAGGTGAAGATGAATGGTCGATTGATGTAGACAACCACTCGCAGGCGGTTGTAAGAGAGTTCATCTGCTCCTTTAGAACGCTGCGACTCACTGCTTGCAGGCTGCCCACTCTCTCTCCTGGCTTGCTCTACGACCAGCGTGCGTACCACAATGCGGCGACTTTGACCTTTCTTCTCGTGCGCTTGCTCCCGTTCGCTAGCAGAGTCAATGTCATGTGCATTGTCATCGCTGTCATTCTCCTCATCAAGGTCGCCTCGGAGTCCCACCAGGAAGTAGCCCGGCGAGGTTGTCAGAGGTCTGCCGGACTTTTTCGCGTCGGTTGATTTGTGCTTGGATGGCTGTTCCGAAGGACCGATCAGAGATGCACTCAATCCAGAGCCGTAGATTCCGAGTGTCATATACTTCATCAAAGTATCCGTCTTGAAGACATTCTCGCCCTTTGTGGCTGTCGTTGCGGGCTGCATCTTCTGGACCTCATTGCGTACAGTCATACTGCTTGGAGCTTGCTGCTGCTGGTCACGAGCCACTTTGTGATTTCCAACGATAGGCGCAGGTATACCAAAGTCGCCCGACCGCCCTCTCGTGCATTCGCTTGCTACTCTCGGTGCGGATGGTTGACCTCTGTTAAGTGAGGTGGTCCTATTGGGCCGTCGACGGTTGACAGCCACTGGGTTTTCTCGAACGCCATAAGCGCTTTCACCATATTTGAATAGGCATTCTGCCCATTTCGAGACATGCTTGACCGAAGGTCTGGCGATAGCACCTATGCCGGAAAAAATCACCCCATCTGACGGTTGCGGATCCTGACCCAGGTGCCAGTCAATTGGCTGAAATGGAGACTGGCTTGGCTTCGCAGGCACTGAGACACTCTCGGGACCATCTCCCACAGCAGACTCGCCAAATCTTGATACGATGAGGTCCACCAGTCCGTCCGTCCTCGCAACAAATCCTTCGAGAACTTCTCGCTCGCCGCTGCCCCATTCTTCTTCCCCTACGCCGATTCCCAACTCTCCCCCTGCAGCAAGCTTGAGACCGCCAAAAATGTCCGTAGCTGGATTGCCATGCAGCAAGACATCCCACTTCCACACAAAGTCGTCCCAGAACCGTTCCAGGATAGCGCAGAAATTTGGCCTCTGTAATCGTGAATACAATTCTGTCAGTGTCTGCGCATGATGCAAGAGAAATACTTGATGCGCCTGCATCACTTGCTCCAGCAACAGAGCCGTGGGGCTGACTTCGCGTGCAGAGTATTCGATGTCGGTCTTGGGTTTATTTTGCGGCGGAGAGCTGCTTGCTTCGGGTTCTGACAGACTTATGATACGTGTCAGATCCACGGACTGTCTCAAGATATCAGACAAAGCAAGTTGATGAAATTTAAGGCATACAGCTAAGAGCCACCATCCCGTTTCCATTTCACGTAGAAGGACCCTTGATTTCTCCGTCTCAATTGAATCCACTGCTTGGCCGCCGGAGAAGGTCCTAATCAGATTTGATGAGCTTATACAGCCTAGCAATCAAGTCGGCAAGCAGTACCTGGCGAACTGCACCATTCCCTGCGCCAGGCCAATCTGTCGTAGCTTTTCGTTTTTTTGTTCTTGGTCGACGGCATGGTGAGCTCGGCTCTTTCTGCGATGCGATCCATGGATGTTGGATTTGGGATAGTAGTAGACGATTTGCTCCCCAATCGTATCATCATTCTGGCTTAGTGAAGGATTGTAGATGGCTAAAAAGGCAAGCGTTGCTGGAACGACCCCCGGCTTTTCGGCAGAGATGGACATTTCATGATGGAAATCGAGGCTCAGAGTACTCAAGCAGTGAACTGGAGAAGCGTCGTCACTTGGCTCGACTGGTTGTCGAGTCGTGACACGCCAAGAGATCCCGGAGCTAAGTCCAATCGGTCTCTAGCAAGTCGATCACCTCGAGGCTTTCTTTCTTCTCATCATTCTACCTGACCTCCTGCATCTTCTCCGTCACAAGCTATAGGGCAGGTCGCTAGAGCAGCAGCTCGCGGTCGCCAGTGGTGCATATCTATCACATAGCTTCGGACCCTTTTCGTCATCGTTGAAACCAAATCCCTGGTTATAATTATCATTCCCAAGCAAAAGGGTCACCATGGCAGACAATGTGAAACAGGAAGATGAGAACATTCAACCACGCGAAGAAGGTGGCGATGATGAAGTAAGAGCTTGGTCCTTCTATGATTTCCTACGGCTGCGACCCGATGCGCATCACCCATACGGCACTTCGCAGCTATATTGGAATTGACTCGGAGTGGGCGCTGATGAATTGGGCGGTAGGAAGAAATATCAGCAATGAAGAGACGGGTTGCCGAGATGGAAGCTGAGGCCGCCAAATTGCGAGAGATGCAAGCGTCTCTGGATCAGCAAGATCAAGACCTTCGTGAAGACAGGGAAGATATCGACGCCCGAAGTATCTTCGTGGGCAACGTCGATTATGGCGCGTCGCCCGAAGAGATCCAAGCACATTTTCAGACTTGTGGTTCCATCAATCGAGTCACCATCCTTCTGGATAAATTCACCGGACATCCGAAAGGGTGAGTCGCAGTTCCTCAGCAACTCATCCTTGGAATTTGCCCAGATCCTATTGCGAGATTTTCCTTCATGCGTTAAAAAGCTCACAGCACTTTGCAGGTACGCGTATGTAGAATTCACGGAACCTAACCTTGTAGCCCAAGCATTGGTACTTAACGAGAGCTTGTTTCGCGGACGCAACCTCAAGGTATGTGGCATGTCTTTCCGTGGACTCACCCGCAGTCGTCACTGACCCTCATGTGTAGGTGGTACCGAAGAGGACTAATGTGCCAGGCATGACACGCGGCGGGCGTGGTGGTCGTGGAGCGCCTCGCGGCGGTCGAGGGGGTTATATGAGGGGAGGTTATGATCGCGGCTACGACCGTGGATCGTATCCTCCGCCTCGAGGAGGCGGCTATCGTGGTGGTTACAGAGGTCGAGCCAGAGGCTATGCACCTTATTGAGCTTGATATGTCGCAAGCAGTGAAGCGGTTCAACGCAGGCACTGATCAAGGCCTTATTGATTACACTTTTTAGCCACGATGAGAGTGTTCTACCGACACATGACGCTCTTCCTCGTGCTGGAAGAGCTGGAGAGAAGAAGAGGTTGGATAAAAGGGCCAAAAAAAAGTTTCTACGGAAGCCACCATAATGTACTTTTAAACCTTTGGAGTCTCAGATGACCCTTCGGATTGTATCGAGGAATCCACAACACTTATCGATGCTCCTATAGCCCATACATTTAGATGGCAATCCTTTGGCACTTGCTGAAATCATTATTGTCCTATGACAGGATTGATGACTAACCAAAATGAAACCAATGACTGCATGTTAGTCTGCGGAGATGAGCAGTGTATTTGGACATAGATTCACTTGGTCGCCTTTCACCTACTTTAGCCTCACCAACCTTGTACGAAGCAAAGAGTCTTCTGGAGTCGTCGCATCTATCACATGCTACTCGATGGTGAGCGCAGGCGAATTGGATCTGGTGTTCTATGAAGCACCATAAACCTACGAGTGCACAGCCCACCTACGTTCCGCATTGGAGGCAAGCGCCTCGAGCAGTAACGGGCGTCTGACATACAACCTCGAAGAGTCAATACACAGATTGCCCCTCGTGCTGGAAAAGGCTTCCAGGCCGGGTTCTCCAACATGGAGTCAGATCTACCTCCGTGAGTTCCAATCACCTCCGGTGCAGTGGCAGGATATGCTAATCCGCTCGCTCTGCAGAGCCCCCAACTTGCGGGTCACCAGTACGTCCTCCAAGGCATTGACAGGCCTCTCTGGCTGGCTAATCAGTGCATCAAGTAATCGCTGCTGACGGGCTATACAAACGGGATATTCTCAGTAGGCTGTCTATGCCTGGTAATCATGATGCGGCCGCTGATGCACCGTTCCTCAGGATTTCCCGATCCATTTGCTGTTGCTACCATCGGAGGAGAGCAAACCAAGTCAACCACCGTGATCAAGAAGACCTTAAATCCGTATTGGAACGAAAGCTTCGATATGTGCGATGTCTCGTGTCATGTGCATGTCCGACACAGCTAACCTCCGGCAGGCGTGCGTCAGAAGAAAGTATCCTGGCGATCCAAATCTTTGACCAGAAGAAATTCAAGAAGAAGGATCAGGGATTTCTAGGCGTCATCAACGTCAGGATTGGCTCAGTCATAGATCTTGATGTTGGCGGTGACGGTATAGGAACTCCGTTGTGCTTTATTCCGAGTCATTGACTAACGGTGAATGCCATCAGAGATGCTTACCCGGGACCTTAAAAAGTCCAACGACAACCTCATTGTGCACGGAAAACTCATCGTTAATCTATCGACGAATCTGGGAGCCCCGATACATCAGCCGACTACAGCTGGCCATCCAGGCTCATCCTTGAGTGCAGAAAATACAAGCTCATCAGCAGCAGCGAACGGACCTCCCAGATCACCATCGACAATACCTCCCGCTGTCAGCAACGGTCAACACCCAATACCTCATTCTCAGAGTCCGACCCCATCCCACCCTCCACCGACAACACCTGGACCGGCAGCTGTTGCCCCAACCCCTCACCTCAACGGCAATAGCCAACCACCTGGCTCTAGTGGTGGCCGCACCCTGAGCTCCTTTGCGGATAACCAAGGAAGGCTACCCGCCGGCTGGGAACGAAGAGAGGATAATCTTGGGCGAACTTACTACGTCGACCATAACACACGGACGACCACCTGGTCCAGGCCTTCAGCGTCATACAGCGCGAGTGATCAAAGGAGTGCCATTGAAGCTAATACGCAGCTTGAGCGAAGGGCACATCAAAATCGCATGCTCCCAGAGGACCGTACTGGCAACAGCTCACCAAATATAGTCGAACAACCACCGAATCATGGCAACACCGCAAATGCGGTGTCTATGATGGCAACGGGTGCCACAACTGCAGGAACAGGAGAATTACCAGCTGGTTGGGAACAAAGGCATACCCCAG
The DNA here is from genome assembly GCA_011316305.1 of Rusavskia elegans. Taxonomy (NCBI): domain Eukaryota; kingdom Fungi; phylum Ascomycota; class Lecanoromycetes; order Teloschistales; family Teloschistaceae; genus Rusavskia; species Rusavskia elegans. The sequence continues at coordinate 131,533 of SAUG01000083.1, read as the reverse complement.
AAGGCAGAGCTTATTTCGTCGATCATAACACGCGAACAACCACTTGGGTCGATCCACGTCGGCAGCAATACATCAGGATGTACGGACAAAATCCAAGCGGCAATAACACGACAATCCAGACACAGCCCGTCTCACAACTTGGAGCGCTACCCAGCGGATGGGAAATGCGGCTCACGAACACTGCGAGAGTATACTTTGTAGATCACAACACCAAAACTACTACGTGGGATGACCCACGACTACCATCCTCGCTGGACCAGAATGTACCACAATACAAACGGGACTTCCGCCGCAAATTGATATACTTTAGATCACAACCTGCTCTTCGGATCCTTACGGGGCAGTGTCACGTCAAAGTCCGGCGAGGGCATATCTTTGAAGATTCGTATGCCGAAATCATGCGGCAGAATGCTAACGATTTGAAGAAGAGGCTGATGATCAAATTCGACGGCGAAGATGGTCTCGATTATGGAGGCTTGTCTAGGTAACATCAACCGACGTGATCTAGGACTTGGGCTAATTCGTCGGCAGAGAATTCTTCTTCCTCTTATCTCACGAGATGTTCAACCCTTTCTATTGCCTTTTTGAGTACTCTGCGCACGACAACTACACGTTGCAAATCAATCCTCACTCGGGGATCAACCCCGAACATCTCAATTACTTCAAATTTATCGGTCGGGTGGTCGGTCTGGCCATCTTCCATCGACGATTCCTTGACGCCTTCTTCATTGGCTCCTTCTACAAGATGATACTGAGGAAGAAAGTAACACTCGCAGACATGGAAGGGGTTGATGCTCAGCTCCACAAGTCTCTAAGTTGGACACTGTGCGTTATACCCGCCGAAATGAAGGTGTTAAGCGTCTAACGGGGTTACAGTAACGAAGACGTCACGGAAGCGGGACTCGAGTCGGTCTTCGAGGTCACGGACGAGAGATTTGGAGAGAAGACGGCCTTTGAACTCAAACCCGGCGGTGGTGAGATCGAAGTGACGGAAGAGAACAAGGCGGAATACGTCGAGTATGCAGCAGAATCAAGCCGGATGCCTGGTGTTTTTTCTAACCACATCTTAGATTGATGGTCCAGTGGCGGATCCAGAGAAGGGTGGAGTTGCAATTCAACGCATTCGCGGCAGGGTTCCACGAGCTCATCCCGCCGGATCTTGTCAACGTGTTTGACGAGCGTGAACTCGAGCTCCTCATCGGTGGGATTGCCGATATCGACATTGCCGATTGGAAGAAGCACACGGACTACCGAGGGTACGAAGAGACATCTCCGGTCATTCAAAACTTCTGGACGGTACGTGCTTGTTGCGATGCCTGTGGTGGAAGGATAATCTAACTGGGTGGGACAGTGCGTGCAAGGCTGGGACGCCGAACAGAAATCGCGCCTGCTGCAATTCGCGACGGGTACATCTCGAATACCGGTCAACGGGTTCAAAGATCTGCAGGGGAGCGATGGACCGAGGAGATTTACGATCGAGAACTCCGGGGCGAAGGGGGCCTTGCCCAAGTCGCACACATGGTATGTCTGGTTGGGGGATATGTACGAGGATGGTCGAATACTGACTCGGGCTGTTAGCTTCAACCGCTTGGATCTGCCAGCGTACGACAACTTCCAGGACCTGCAGCAGAAACTGTTGATTGCGGTGGAGGAAACCGTTGGATTTGGGCAGGAGTAAGCGAGCGATTTTAAAGAAGGGGGCGAGAGAATCAGATGTATGTAAATGGGGGGTTTTTCAGCACTGCATGCGTGTTTGGCGTGTGAGAAAGGCAGCGAGGATGAGAGCATCAAATGTCAGGGCCAATAACAGTCGGTCGTGCCAGGTCGAGGTCCTGCCTGGTGGAATGGTTGGTGTGTATCTTTCCTAGGAGGAGCCAATATACGTTGATCTCGACACAATCTGACGTTCTTTCCTCGGCGGTGGTCTTGGTACGAAGTATTCGTAAGGAACCCATCCGAGGATTGCCTGTTAACAGAGTTTTAGCTGTTCGGCTTCCACGACAGAGATGTAAGTCTTTGCGTTACGGATCTCCATGGCCGATAAGTCGATGGACCGGTTCAAGCAGGTGTACACAACCCAGCTCGATTGGAAGGCCTCATTCAAAATCGAAGCTGTTTCCCACATCTGCTGAGCTGCCATCAATAGCCAGTCCACCATCGAAATGTCCAAGGGACGAACAAGCAAAGGATTCCCATATTCTCCATCCGGTTTCGAAATCTCATTGTTTACCTTCCACTCCACTCCACCGCCGTCATATCGACCCGAGTCCAGGTGGAGTATCTGACCCAGTCGCCTCCCTTCAGGGCATCCAAGCAGCTATCTGTCTCTTTTCTTCATCCTTTCATCCATTTTCACACGGCGCTGGCTTCGGGGAGCATGTTCGATTTCGGCGACACTCATTATCATCTTACACGCCGCAACGTCCAACTCGTCGCCCGGACTCGCCTCCACGCAACCTTACCCTCGACCCCGATCGAATCTATATCTGTACAGGATCTCCTCACACTTGGCCTGTGGATCACTCGCGGTAATGGACTGGCCCTCCGCATTCGCGCCGATTTCAATGCCTTTGCCCCCTCGTCCACCTGCATGCCCCATGTTCTCCACAACGTCTTGTGCGACACACTCCCCCTAGCTAAGGTCCTCCACATTTCGCCTCGAACAGTCACATTGCTAATCTCATGGCCGCCATGTAGCTGTGGTCTCAATTATCACTCAGACCATCTCTGATCCTTCCCGATCCCACGAGACCTCGGCCCTTCGAAGCGTTCGAAGTTGCCTTTGCTCTGACCCATACCGACCTTCCACATTCAAAGCGACCTTGTCCGGCAATTGCCACTGATCTTCACCATGTCAGACCGCCAATGGGCGTTCTCCGTGGCTCGATCGATTCCATCGAGCTTACCCTCATCTTTGCGCCCCTGGTATCGCTCGACCTCGCCGTTCAACCTTCCAGCACCCGAGACAAATTGTGCCACACACCCCGAGAAGGCTCTACACCAACGACGGTCCAATCTTCCTCGATCACTTCCATGTACAGCTTTTCGGATCACTCACCAGTCAGGGCCGAGGAGGCTGATGGAGACATACTCTTTCGATCGCCCGAGTCGGACTTGCTATCTGCCGACAACTCAGTGCTCCATCATAGCGAGAAAGACCTCGACGAGCCGGATATGCTGCCATTGCCAAATTTGCAACCACAACGAACTCTTCGCGGCAATTCTCCACCGCCATCGGTCCGCCCAAAATTTCAGACCAAAGAGCCATCGATCATGTCCCAGTCTGCGTTGGATCCTCCGTCGTTCATGAGACTCATAGATCTCTCTCTACGCCATACCCTTGGTGGCATGATTCCACGGGGCAGAAATCTCAGAAAGCCCAACGATAATACCCTTGACATACAGCTTGTCCAAGCAGTGTCAGATATTAGCCTTGCGGACATCTCGCCAGCCTTATTTCGGCCTAGGTATATAGAGGTAAACCTCTCTATGCTTGGTCAAGTAGCACGGCATTGACGAATCCTTGACCTTACAGGCAATCTCCCAACGTGCCCATTTGATCTCACGCATCGCATCGTCCATCTCCAGCATCTGCTCAGGTTCGTGTACCCGACATCACTGCTCTACCGAATCAGCAACGGCATTTTCTTCCTCGTCATTGAACCTAGTGGAGCCGGGCCAACTCCAAACTCAGCTCTGGCATCTCCTTCAGAAGCGGAAATGGCCCACCGAACCCCTCGAACCTCTTGACGATCGTACTATGGGTACATGCCACCGATACGAAGGAGATCGAGAGCTGATCCTTGATTCCGATGAACATGGGAGGCCGCCATGGGAATTTCAACAAAGGGAAACCGACGAGGAAATTATGCTTGATCCTGATATGGATGTCACCGGTACCATAGACGAGGACGAAGATCTCTTCTCCTCGTACGAAAGAACGCCATTCTCATCCCAGGATACGGCGAGTCTTGAGATGATGTTGGAGTCTGATGAAGATGAGGGAAACATGCTTGAGGAGGACATGCTTTTACTCTCGGAAAGGTATGATGATGAGCTCCGAGCTCCTGCTGTTCCAGCGGGACATAATCTCAATTTACCGAAGACGAGAGAAGGAGTTGCGTGGAGTGAGGATATAGCATTTGAGCATTCTGACTATGGATGTGAGGTGGGCGATGATAGGGCCTCAATGATGCTGTTCTGATTATTGTCTTGCCTTCCTCAAGTATGAATAATCTGCAGTACTCGCATAGCTGAAGATGAAAATCAATGCTTCCAACATTTCCAAGAGAGGGATACATGACTGATATTTACTTACATAGGTAAAGCCGAGAGATGCCAACAACCCACTTAACGGTAAGGTTGGAGTCTCTTTCCCCTTATAACAAATTCTTCTTGCAATATCGCTAGGCGAAAGCGTGCATAGCTTTTGGTATAACAGCGCGACAATCCCTACTATTTGTCACCTGCAATCCCATGATTCCTTCAAGAAAGGAGATCTCCGATTCGCGCACTCCGAAAAAGCACATTGGCTATGGGATTCCCATTTCACGTTCAAGTATATCGAACACGGGATCACGTACAGAGAAAAGCGGGTCCTCTAGGGGATCCTATATTGGATCACTCCAATGCACCCCCAACTTGTAAAATTTACAAGATCGACTCCGATAAGTTAGAGGTAATCCGGAATCGAGAGACTTCACAAAAGTAGCTTGTCATTCACCGCCAAAGCTAGACACCGAAGTCTTTTTTCGCAGAGAGAAGAGAGATCGTTGCAGCCTTGGGATATCTATAATTCACAGAAAGGAGCCATTCAATGTGATGCTGTGGAAGTGGAGACATTGGGCCGGGCGAATGATATATTGGATACATCACGCCTAACTGTGAGAAGCTTGCTACCAACCATATCATTGATCCGACGACGGCGAGATAGCCGTGCATTCCACCGCGTGAAGGTTTACCTTCTCCGGATTCTGCTTCATTTAGGTTGCGGAACCACTCGCCAAATGCGCACCACCAGGCACATATACACATGGGCCATTGAGGAGGTCTCACTGCCTCACAAAAAACCGACTGCTCCTGGTATCTGGAAAGAGTCCCATCACTCGCTCTTCCCTGGAACATCCCAGCGCCACATCATACTATGTGTGAGCTCTCGGAGGCTGATTCACGAAGGCCAGAAGCCACGCAGCGGGAGACACGAGCGGTACTGCTGCCAATGAAATATTGGCCGGATGATGAACAACCACCTTGTTGAATCTCGCAAGGCTCATGCCAATCGAGAACGTGATGGCCATATTCGAGCTACCGAGGAAGATGAAGAGATCTGGGCATATATGTTGCATCTTATCTAATGCCGGCTGCCAACCGATCGCCGTCCATTGAAACTCATCGTACCCAGCATATATGGTGTAAGTGACGGCAATCGTATCCGCAATGATCGCCATTCTTGCAGAGGTGTTCTCGACCTTGCCGCCCAAGCTGTATGTGGCACCCTAGCACCAGGACCACCAAAGGTGATGCAGTTGGAGTACGCTTCATGAGGCCAATAGCCCATTCGCTCCTCGAATCAAGCGCTTCCACATCTCTTTTCAGCAGCACCGAGACTTTCGGCAATCAAGGACGACATTATTGACGCGGCTGGTGCAAGCCGTATAGTGTTGGAACCGGAAGCCAACGTTTGCCAGGCTTGGCAATGGCAGCTGCCGTGCCCAAAGACGCTCACTACAGGAGCAGAATATACTGCTCAGAATAGTAGTTGAAGAAGAACTTTCGACAGTGCTAGTCCCCAAATTCCAGGCGAGACTGACAGCGGCGCTGTTGATGGTCCATTGACATTGCTAGTATCTGCCCTCATCGTAGTCGCTAAGCTGAGAGAAACACAACTGTGATCCCGAGCATACCAGCAAGCACAGGGTGGCTCCAACTTCTTCTACTTGCAAAGGAACGGACCATGCCGCAGCAGGAACGGGTGTAAGTCACGTTATTATGCTCTGCAGCGACTTCGAAAACACTGCCCGAACCCACATTGTAGTAATCCACCAGAAGAAAGTTTGGTGGTCGCGCCCAGCGTTCTACACTCCAGTAAGCAACGGCTGGCCTTGCTTATTCAAAACGTACACACCGTTGCAGTCTTGCGCCATTGCACCTAAGCTCCCAAACCCGCTGACACTGTTCGTTTCGTTGAGCAACGATACCGTGGGTACAAGGAGGCTGATGCCCGCCAACGTGAGCTCGGTGTTGAGATTGTGGTTGGCCATATACAATCTCTGCTCTGCGTCTTCTCTGCTCAGATCGGGCGGACGTTCCTGGGTACAAGGGAAGCTTCGGTTGGTCGGGCTAAACGGGGTCTCCCACATCTGACTGAATTCGTCAAGTACATAGGGAACTGCTGTTTGGTCGGCCTCGTAGTCCATAAATATGACGACTCGCTTCTGCCTCAAGATCATCTCCGCCAATGTGGGCCAGTCATCGATCGCCATAGGAACCTCCGGTGGGATGTATGCATATCGGGCCAAGCCTGACGATTCCAGGGGAGCCGTAAAGTTTCCGACTTCGATCAGGTCGCCATTTCCGATCAGCAAAGTCACGACCTGCAGTGGCATTCGGAATCAGTATCTTGTCGAAGAGCCGGATAGAAGAATACAAGGACTGATCTGCAGACGGCTGAGGGGAGCGATGGTTAACCACTTGGGATCGTGTCTCGCGGGTCCCAAATCTAAAACGCTAGCAAAGAATGTAATCCGAAGAAGATACTCACATCATAAGGATGCCTCTGGACCCAGCGTGCTATGTCGGTAAAGTAGCTCTCGGCGGTACCAGCGTTCAGGAGGTCACAGCTTGTATGACAATAGTACACAGTTCCGTTGACAAAGTGGGTTTGGCCTTGCAGCATACGAATGCCATCGTTCAGCTGATGAATGACGCCCAAAGCTTGGTTAGAAGCCGCGTTGTTGGGAATTACAAAGGGACTGTTATGGGCGGCAACCTCGGTGATGTTACTGTACTTGCGGTTGCAGAACTCCGGGTAATTGTTACAAGGCTGAGTATTTGTGGGCTGTTCCGATGTCGAGGTGCTGGTTGAGGTGGAATTGGCAGTCGCTGTGCCATTGACGGCTGGGGTGGGCTGGGTTGAACCTTGCAGCAGGGTGACGGAGGTTGACGAGCTTGAGGCCGAGGCGTTGGCGACGGCGATGGTAGTTCCTAGGTTCCCAATTTCGCCGCTGAGGCTTCTGGTGTAGAGGGTTTTGGTAGAGTTCAAGACGAGATAGGAGACTCCCCCGGTGGGGAGGACATCCCCGCCCAGATTTGGGATCGAGCTTGAGGAGGATGCGGTGGTTGGCAGGGTGTTTGAGCCCGAGTAAACAGCATTGCTCTGTGCATATGCAATGGCGATAAAAACAAGAGAGCAAGACAGGGACTGCAGCATGATTATTCTTGTGTGCTGAAGCCGGATGGGTGCTGATGATCCCAGCCGCATTCTGATTTTATTTACAGTTCAAGCAAGTAGGATTCATCTTGCGATCGAAAGACGGTGACATGAATAGGAAGATGGCATGAGGAATATCAGATATCAGATTACATACGCCATTATAGGACTCTGGCAGATGGAGATATGTTCGGTACTCCAGCAGCACCAGTCTCAACTATTGCGTACGCATGGTATAATAATACCTACGGCTGGTGACGTTGACTGAAGATAGAAGATTAAAGTTTAATAATAAGGTTCGTTCCGTCCGGCACCAAATGGGATGGATGACGTCACCCAGCCAGAAGCGCTTAAGCGGCACCTAAATTAAGCCAGCTACGTATTCGTACAATACGTCCGTACAATTTACACTTGCACATTACACGTACAGATTGGACGGATTGACACTAGAAACAAAGTCGAATTCACTCCACGACTGTGTTGTTCAATTGATTGAGTGGCATTGCTCGTGTTTTGCTTTCCAGCTCCTGGTTGCTATCAACTTCCTTTCCTCTCCTGAGTGGTAACCTTGTTCGAGGGAATAGCTTTCAATGGCTGTGGATGAGGAGCGGATCGTGCAACATGGCGACTGACACCAAATCACCCCCCGCCATATCCCATTCTACAATTGTTCAAGCCACCCGAACGCGCCGTATCTTCGCCTTTCTGTCGTCCTTTCTCTTTCTCGTCACCTTGGTCTTCCTGATCCTCGTCGAGATTGGCGGCGTCAACTCCCAACGTCCCGTCCTCCCCTCCATCTACTTCATCAAGCTCGATCTGTCCAACATCATCCCTCGCTCCGTGCCCAATTTCCGGCTGGTCAACAGCATCGCAAGGACTCTGGGTCTGCATGACTTCTACCAAGTCGGTCTGTGGAATTTCTGCGAGGGCTATGGGAACGACGTCACCTATTGCAGTGAACCACAGAAGATGTACTGGTTCAATCCGATCGAGATCCTCCTTAGCGAGCTCCTGGCCGGTGCAACCATCGCCCTGCCTACCAACATCACCGACGCCCTCGATCTCGTCCGCATAGCTTCCCATTGGATGTTCGCTCTTTTCCTGACTGGCGCCTGCCTCGCCCTCCCCACCGCCCTCCTGGCTCCCTTATCCATCTACTCCCGCTGGGCATCACTCCCACTGACCATCTTGACTTTTTTGACGGCCTTCACTACCACCGTCGCCACTGTTATTGCCACCGCAATGTTTTTGATCTTCAAAAGCGCCATCCAAAGCGCTGCTGAGTCGGTCAACATTCAAGCCGAGATAGGCATCAGGATGTTTGTCTTCATGTGGGTTGCTTCCGGAGCAGCCATTCTGGGCTGGTTGATTCATTTTGCCCAATGCTGTTGCTGCGCCAGTGCGAGAGATGTCAGGACCGGCCGGCGGAAGGGCCGTAGGAAGGCCTATCGGCCCTTTGGAAGGGGCGGCGAAGTTGGTGCAACGGGCGCCGAGGAGAAACCTAGAGCTAGGAGGAGATGGATGGGCCGAAGTGAGTAATGCTCATTAGGGGTTGGACATTTACGACGCCATATATTAATGAACTTTCTCTTCGGTGTTCCTCATTCAGGCTCGCTCGAGAATTTGGGTGTATCCTTTGATTTTCAGACTATCAGTCCAACGTAATCAGACTTCTGTCCCAATCACTCGGAAGAAGGCTTGAGGTTAGTATCGAATCACAGATATGCAGAAGTATTTGGACCCTCTGACCCATTAAGATAAATTGATATCTTACACACATCTGAGTAAACCATTCTTCAGCCCAGCAAACACAAAAAATTCGCACGCATCGAAGTGAATCGTCTGATAGCATCAATTTCAACAGCCCAACGCAACGCATGAACACAGCAAAACACTGCCTCTTTGGCCGCAACATCCGCATAACCCGACTGATTCCAAGGAAACACGCAGCGCAGAAACATGAAACACAACAAAGCTTCGCAGAAAAGCAAGCCTCCTCTCCAAAATACAACCTCCATATTCTTCCACAGTGCAATCTTGTGTAATTCCATGACTCACTCCGTCCTCTTGCTGCCCCTGCCTCACATACCGACAGTTTCCCGACCGCTACCCTCCGAACTCTCGTATCAACCATCACTATCAGTATCCCACTCAGTGCGAGCACCACGACGCCTAGGTCAAGCATACGGAACGAACGCACTGCACAGGGCAGCAGGAGCCTGCTCAATTATTGGCGGCGGAGGCGAGACGGTGGCTTTCTTATCGTCTGTGGCTCGCAGAGCCTAGCCCCTTGCCTTTGACCGACCAGCCACTGGCTACTCTTGCTTCTCGGTATTGGTGGCAACATTGGCGGAGGGACCACTGACATTGTTTGGAAGAACAGTGGCAATGTTGGGATCCGCGAGGACTCTGGCGGTAGGTTCTGTAAGGGCATGCCGTGCTCTCTTTGCTGGCGGTGGAGACATTCGCGCTTTATCTTTTTCCTCTTTTTCTTCGTCAGCTTCCTGAGGATCACGACCTCGTTTCAACGGACCAGAGCGGCTCATCTTAGACGGCAACTGGGTTGAGGGGATTGTTGCTCTTGAGGCAGAGGCTGGAGCAAGGGCTGGAGCATGGGCTGGAGCATGGGCTGGAGCATGGACTGGAGCATGGGCTGGAGCATGGACTGGTACCAGGGCTGAAGCCGCAGCAGAATCTATGACCACCGCAGGAGCTCCGGTATCAATTGTTGTATTCGTTGATAGGCTCGCTGCTAGATTCCTCTTCTTCGGAGTTGGTTCCAGCTTCTCAGCAGCAGCTTTCCTAGCCGCCGCCCGAGTCCGGGTACCCGGGCCTTCAATCTGTTGGGCAGGATTCAAACGCGTACGTTTGATTTTTGGCTTTGCTGGTTCGTCTCGTCTCTTGTTCTCCTTCACACGAGCACCAAAATCCTCAGCTTCGTCGACCTCCGGGAGCGCGCGTTTCTTTCCCTTCTGTGGAGATGGTACGCCGGCGATCTCAGGGGTTCTCGTCTGGATTGTCGTATCCTGCTCTTGCCCATGAGTATGAATCTTTGCCACGTCGGTGTTGTTCGTCCTCGCTGCTGGAACTGCCGGCCCTGGTTCTCCACATCCAACTTCATTTGCCGTGTCACAGATGAGCGATTCGCTGGTTGGATCACGACTTTCTCCGGCCTGGGTATTGGCGACCTCAGACTGAGTTTTGGACATTTGCTCGGGAGCAGATGAGGGGGCTATGACAGGGTTGTGAGCTTCCATGAGCATGGGCATGGCCGAGGTCTCTCCAGCCCTGTATGACGGCAGTGGAGAGGTTGACTCGGTTATCACCCGCAAGTTCGTCTGGCCAATGCGTGCCGGCTGTAAATGTCGAGGTAGTCTTGCGCCGGTAGGTCTTGGTGGTGGTGGCATCGTCCCACTTCCGGCTGGCCGCGATTTGAAAGGCTGAACGGTCCCAGACGCGGGAGTAGGCTGGTGAAATTGGGTAGATGGAGCTGTAGTGGACGTAGTTACGGTGGCATTGTCCTTGAGAGCTTGAACACGGCGTGGAAATATGGGCTGACCTACAATGCTATGGTTTCTTACCGCATTAGATGGAGCAGCTGTAGCATTTTGGACGTAGCTAGGCTGTACTGGCTGCGGCTGATACGTGTGTTGATAGGGATCGTAAGTACCAAGAGGAAAGATTCCGAAGAGACCTCCCTGATACGCACCCGCTTGGGAATTCTGCCTGCTTTCGGAATCTATCGGTGGTTCATGGTCCAGCACTGAGTTCAGCCGGTTCGAGGCTCCGACCACCGGGCCCAAGGAATTTTGTGCGCGACAGTCCTGGTCTCGATCCGCGTTCTCATCTCTCTTGCTGTTTTTTGCTCGGAGCCTGGGGCCCACCACGTTTTGTGCGAACTGCGAGGTATGTTTGTACTGGCTGATTTCCGGAACGAGGTCCCTCCGGGCTTCCTGTTGCAAAGACGGCAGATAGTAGGTTCGTAGCTCGGCTCTCACAGTCGGTTCCAACTCTTCCCTAAGCTCTGCCTTGACTTCGTCTGCAAGTCGCGTTTTCAAAAACTTATGATACTTAGGGCGCTCTTCATTGTCCCAATGCTTCTTGTAGGAGAGCTTGTGTTCCTCCTTTTCTTTTTCCGTTCTCGTGTGGTATGCTTCGTCCAAGTTGTCGCAGTACTGCTTTCTGAGCCTCGCTCCCTCCGTGCAGAGCTGAAAGTCTTGCTTCAAGCGCTCAGCTGCCACTTCGGCCCGTTGCTGAGCAAGCTGCTGATTAAGCCAGTCTTTGCACCGCTGACCCCATTGGGCTTCGATTTCTGTTATTAACCTGTCCTCATAAGCCTTTCGAAAAGTTCTTATTACTTTCTCGAACAAATAATCTACATCCTTGTCGATCTGTCTCCTAATGTCAGATTTCAGAGACGCCCAATCCAGATCGACGTTGGCCGCCTGGCTGGAACCCAAGCTGAGCCTTGAGCGAGTTCCCTTTGGCTCATCGTGGGGGGCATCATTGGTAAGAAACTCCTCAACTGAAAGCTCTTGTTGATTTCTGTGGGTTGTTCGTAGTCGCGCTTCAGGTGGGATGTCTTCGTGATTTGAGCCTTTCGTAGTATCTACTTCTTGGAGGTGACTGTTAACATCCTCACTATCTACGTACAGACTGGCGTCAGTTTCATGGCTGAGTGATTTTTGGACTAGGTTGTCAGACACTCACAGATCTCGAAGTCGGACTCATGAACGCTGTTTTCATTCGTAGGGTAGTCAACCCCGGCTGGTGAACCAGCGGTCGAGTTGGACCTAGTATTCATCACGCTGGCGATGATGGTGTAATCCTTAACGGTCGTGCCCTACGTTTATGTTGAGCGGCGAAAGCTGAAGGCTTCACAATGCCAGGATGTTGTTGCTGTTGGCTGCATATGTTAAACAAGAGCTGTCAAGTGAACCGGAGACGTACAAATTGAACAATTGGGGAAATTCGAACTGTCCAGAAACTATTGTTTCTGAAAGATAGATGAATGAAGGTAATCCTGAAAGCATAAAGATATTGTGGTGGTATGTAGGGATTTTTTTCGTAGAGTCAATACCGTTGACGATAAGTACCCAGTAGAGTAGGTGTGCAGGAGCACGAAGAAGGCATAGAGATCTGAAGCAGAAGAGATTATGAAAGGAAGTAGCCTACGTCCTATTGACAGAGAAAATGACAAGGAACAAAAAGTGATGAGATAGGCGGAAGAATTTCAGTCCCTCAATCAACATGCCATAATGTTGAATGTTACCGTATATATTGCAACACCGGAATACTGATATGTTGAAATCTACATAGGACAATAGTCTTCTGGTACACTCGAGATGACAGGTAGAAGTTCATGACCGCACGAATTTTACCATGCAGGGAAGCTGTATATGGCAGGGACGGAGTTGAGCCTTTGAAGCAGGATTGGTATACATCGGATGAAGGGGTTTCAGCTGCGATTGAAGGATGTATAAAGTTAGGTCGAAGAAGCGGCTCCCATTCAGATCAAGCCCGCTTGCCCTGCAGCGTCGGATGCAGCGTCGGAGATGCAGCTTTCCATCGGGTGCAGCATTCCATCCGTCGGTGACGCAGCAGACGAGCGTCCATGTAGGCAGAAGCATCGCCAGGTTTGAATCAACAGGGCATTAATCGAGATCTTACCCACATGGTTTTCTTGATGTGATTCCGTTTCCAGATTTCCGTACATGAGTGCATTCCCTGAAATACATGTGGCATTGTACCGCACGTAGAATGGTCATTGCCCGCTAAGGGGCACGAACACCTGATAGGAATGAAGCCTGCGTAGACTCACGTTGATTCAATAGCCGCCGGAAACGAGGTCGGGAGTATTCGGAGGAAAGGAAGAGTACAGTCTAGGTAGGAGAGCAGCAACAGCCTTGACAATCCTTGAACGACTGCACCGAATAAGAGGAAACCTTGCGAGAAAGTGCCAATGTTTGGACATGTGTCTGTCTCTTGAATGAAAAGTTTGCTGAGGAGAAAAGTCCAAATCCATATGACAAATGCTACCCTGGTCATAGATGACCACTGGAGCTCCAGAGTCCGCCTCGCGTAGCAAAAGTGTGAGAAAGTAGTTTGTTGGGGATGAGTAGAGTATCAAGAGTAATATTACGATCAGATTTGCGGTTGACGTCGGAGGATGGGATGATACGACTAGACACATTCGGGACTAGCTGCTCGGTAAGGGTTTAGGGGTGTGGCTCTATCACATCCGTAAAACATCTGACGTCTCATCCTCCCATCTCATCTGATAGCACAGGAAATACAGTCGGAGATGGCACCAAGGTATACTGGAGTCGGGGTTGATGCGACTTACTTTGCAACGCTAGAACCTTGCACATCGTCATGCAGCGAAGAGCGGATGTATTAATGGATGATTTAATGACGATGCGTCGAAGCGAGCATCTATTCCGACGTCATCATGTTGACGTAGCTGCCCATACTTGTATTCTCCTATATATTATGATCCTCTGAGATCGTGAAAACTCAAACGTCCAAGACACACCAGCCAGTTCTCTTCGATCTGCTTATCAACCATCCCTCACACTTGCCATAATCTCATCTCAATTATGGATACCGTCAAGAATATGGCCAAAGGCGCCTCAAGCGAAGACTCGCAATTCAAGTCAGGTCTGCAGTCTTGCTCGAGCTTACTATGGAAGCTTGGACTAATACATCCCCTACAGGTCACCAAGTGCCCATCCAGCAACAAACACAGCCAGGCCTTCAGAGCGAGATGAAAGGTCCTGACCCCCAGAGCGAAAACATCCCTACCGAAGATGGTGGCTACCAAACCTACAAAGCCGCCGGTAAGCTCGAAGGCAAGAAGGCCATCATCACAGGCGGCGACAGCGGTATCGGTCGTGCCATTGCCATTCTCTATGCCATGGAAGGCGCTGATTGCTTGATCAATTACCTTCCCGAGGAAGAGAGCGACGCCAAGGTCACCAAGGAGGAAGTTGAGAAGCGCGGCCGCAAATGCTACCTGTGCCCCGGCGATCTGAGGACCAAGGAGGTATGCAAGAAGCTCGTCGACCAGGCCATAGCCGACATGGGAGCCATCAACATCGTCGTCAACAACGCCGCCTACCAAAACATGATCAACGGAATCCGTGAGCTCTCAGAGTACGTCATCCCGCCCGTTTCCATGTGTCAGATATCCTTTGCTTGGACGGATAGCTGAACCAAACCGTCTCTAGGGATCAATGGCTCAAGACCTTCGACACCAATATCCACCCCTATTTCTACATCTCCAAGTACGCCCTTGAGCACATGAAATCCGGTGACACCATTATCAACAACGCCTCCGTCAACGCCTACATCGGCCGCCCCGATCTTCTGGACTACACCTCCACCAAAGGTGCCATCGTCTCCTTCACCCGTGGCCTGTCCAACCAGCAGATTGAATTCGGTATCCGCGTCAACGCCGTCGCTCCCGGCCCCGTATGGACCCCATTGATCCCCTCGACAATGAAGAAGTATGCCATGGATCAATTCAGCGGGACTCCCATGGGCAGACCGGGTCAGCCCTCGGAAATTGCTACCTGCTTCGTCTTCTTGGCAAGTCAGGACAGCAGTCTGATATCTGGGCAAACATTGCACCCCAACGGTGGTGTCGTTGTCAATGGATGATCTTATGATGTATGCATGTTGATAGAACGCGAAGAATCAATGAATTGCATGCCCTAAGCTTCATGTCGGTACTCCACCCTGTTCCCTCCGAACGAGGTGCGCAATGTTTCGAGACGTGAAAAAGCACTGCGTCAACGGCAAGAGATGTTCGAGAAAGAAAGCAGGCCTGTACAGCCGAAAGCCTCCGCTGCTACTTATAGGCTTGCTGAATGTTGGGCCGAAACATAGTCGCTCGTCTGTCCGTACAGGTCAAGTTGGTTTGATTGGCACAGCATCCTCTGTCGAATCTTATCTTTCAGCTATTCCATCTGGTACATCGGCGATCTTTATTTCACAATGTCAAGTAATGGGTGGCCCAGTCAGGCATTCTGAACATACCTCAAGTAGCCACGGCCACATCCGGCTGAATTCATTGTTGTCAGCCGGCAGGAAGGAGTCATGTAATGATTGATTGATGATAGAGTGAATATCTATGGAGAACTAGTTTATATAAAAAGTAGTAAGTACCAAGAAGACGCTAAGCCTATTTAGGACTACGCTAAACTTTATAGAGCAGATATACTTAACTTTAGCGAGTTTTAGCGAAATATACTAACTGGCTTTTTTATAAATTCTTTATAATCATTTCTATATATTAAAATATCTCTTTTTTTTATTATATTATCGATAATAAAAATAATTGTACTATTTCTCTTCTTACTTCTAAGAGTTTTTTCAATTTAAAATTTTAAATTAATTGATAAAAGTATTTTAATATTAGAAACTTCGGTCGATTTAATAAAATTTAATTATATATTTAATTTATAATTTTGAAATTCGATAAATTTAATAAATTAATTATAGTATAATAGAACTAGCGTTTTTATAAAACTATTAGCTCGAATTTTTACGGAGACGGTTTATTTAATATTAACGTTTTTAACTTTAATTTTCTAACGAAATTAATAACGATATATATTTATATAACGGAATTTTTTTATATATTACGAACAGTTATTAATATAAATCCGGAAAAGTCTATATATTATCGTATTAAAAATAGATTGGCCGTCGAGTCGGATTTCGAACTCGGAATCGAAAAACCGATCTAATCCGAATCGATTCCGACTTTTCGAGGTACCGAACCGACGGTTCGTCGATTTCTAGTCGAAGAACCGATCCGATCCGACTCGGAACCGTTAAGACGCTAAGCTCTAGTATAAAAGTATAACTCCAGTATAAAAATTATACGAATAATTTAAAAAAATTCTAATTAATTAACTACGCTAGCTAGAAAAATCTTAGTTAAACGAAATATATTATCTAAATATATTACCTTTTTATATAAAAAATAAATTAGTTAAATATTATATTATATTATTAATTAATTATTAAAAAAAGTTTAACGGATTTCTATCGGGTTTCCGGATTCGACCCGAAACCGACCGCTTGGCGAGTCGGGTTAAACCGACTCGCCAAAACTCGGTCCAGATTCTCGAATACCGACGGGAACCCGTATCGAAGTGGCCAGTCTAATTAAAAATATTTATAATATAGCCGAAATCTATTAAAATCTCGTTAAAAAATCTATTTTACGATATAATTTCCTTCGCTATTACTATAATTACAAAGAGTTTTACTTTTATTAAATTAGTTATTATAGTTTTCTATTTAATAACTTGCTAGTTAATTATACCGTTAAATAATTTGAAATTAAATTAGCTATTTCGATACGAGTTTCTATTAATATTTCGAAAATCCGACCCGAATTTTAATAAATCGATTCGATTTAATCCGCTAAACGATTTAGATCGGTTTCTAATATTAGAATCGAAAGTTAAATTAGATTATAAAATAGAAATTAATAGAAATCCGATCCGATCCGATTTATAATTATATTAAATAATAAAATATTATAATTTTTATAAATTATTGTTATTTTAAATATATTAATTAATTTAATTATAATTAATTATTTAAATAATATACAACGATAATATATTTTATTTATTACTAACTAATTTAATAGCTATAATCTATATTATTTTTTTTAGAAAAATTCTAAATTATATATTTTTTTTCGGATTTTTTAATTATATAATATTTAGTTATTAATTAATATATTATTTTCGAATTTTATTTCTAAATTTTTTATTAAATTTTTAATAAACTCAATTTTTTTATTTAGATAATAATTCGTTTGATATAAATTACTATTAGATTAAAATTTAAATATTTAAAATATAGTCGTATATAAATTGTAATATAATAAAATAGTATATTTATTAATTAGATAAATAATAATATATATTTCTATGGAATTTTAAAATATTAATAATATTATATTATATATTTTAATAATTCCAGCCGAATTAACTATTTCAATAATAGTATTTTCGAAAATAGCACTTTTAAAATTAAATTATCTAAATCTTTTTATAAATAATAAATATTTCGAAAAGTTAAAATATTTGTTTTTTATTTATATTTCTATTAAAATATCATTAGCTAGATTATTTAAAATATAAAATTCTAAAATACTATTTTTACTTTTATACTAGTAGATTTTCTTTTTTTTTATTTGATTTTACTATTTCTAATTTTCTTTAGATTTCTATAAATCGATTTTATAGTATTTTTATATATTAATAGTCTGGCGATTTTATCGGATTTCGAATTCGAGTTCGTATTCCGGGTTCGAGTTTCTAACCGTATTAGGAAGGGAACTAACTATAACTAGTAATATAGACGTAACAGTTACGTTTATCGCGAAGTTCGATCGCTACTTTGATTCGAAGTGGCCAGTCTATATATTAAAATATCTTTTAACGCTATGATATAATTATTATATTGTTTTGATATATTATTCATCCGATTTATATATACTATAATAACGTTTATATAATAATATAAAAAAAAGAAATAAATAATATAATACGATATATATTATTTTACAAATTTATAATAATAGTTAATTGATTAAAAAAAAAGATCGAAAATAAAATTTAGTAAATTAATATAATTATCGGCTATATTTCGGCTAAAATAAATCAATCTAGATATTTCTATAAATTTATAGCGTATTTTTCTATATATTTTTATATATTTTTAACTATTATTTTATAATAATTCTTTTTAGCATATTTTATATTATTCTATTATATTATATATAATACTATTTTATATAATACTATTTTATATTCTATTTTATTTAAATTAGAATGACTAATTATAAAATTTAAATTAGTTGTAAATCGCGAACGTAGTAGAAAATAGTCGGAATCTAAATATAAATCCTATAAAAAATAAAATATAGATAATATAACTATTAATTGATATTTCCAAAAACTAAAAGGAATCGGTATATAGAAAACTATAGATTTAGATATAAAAGTTCTTTTAAAATAAAATATTAGAAATAAAAAAACGGGCTATAGAATTAGTAAAAGATTTTATATTAATAAAAGAAAATAATATAAATTATATTAAATATTAATTCATTTATAAAACTATACTATAAAACTAAACTTTATAATAAAGTTCGTAAAAAAAAAGCGGAGGAAAAAATATTTATCGATTAAATAAAATAAAAACGAAATAAAATAATAAATTAAAAGAATATATTAAATATATATAAAACTACCTATTTTATAATTATATATTTTTAATACTTTTTTAAATTTACTATAGTTACTAAAGATATAGACGGCGTATTTTTAATAAAATATAAAGTTCTAATTATTAATTTCATTTAATAATAAATAATCTATTATAGCGATTTTAACAAATTTAACACCGTTAAAATATTGAAATTTCTATAAAAATAATTAAAGTTTACTAAAGAATTAAGCTATTATAGTAATACGGCTAATATAACTATCGAGTTTCCGTATAGAAAAAAGATAAAAATATTATTAATATTATTAAATTAAATAATATAAACTAGAAAGTAGAAAGATATTTTATTAAATAGAATAATATTAAATTCGAAAATAAATATAATTTAACTAGAAATATTAACTTTAATTAAAATAAAGATAAAGATAAAGATAAAAATAAAGATGTAAAAAAAAGAAGAAATATAAAAAAAAAGCGAAAATAAAAACCGAAGATAATAAAAATATAAAAAAGATTATTAAATTATCTAACAAGTTATTAATATCTAGAAATAATAGATCTAGATAAGTATATTACTTTAATATATTATTATACTATTAATAAAAAAATAGATTTTATAATATAGAAAAAAAAGATTTTAGTAATTTTAATAGATTAAATTCGGATTCCCGGATTTATCCCGGAATTCAATCGGATCGAATTTTGAAATGATTTAATCTAATTCGATTTAATATCTAGAAAAGTTAAAATCGATTCGAATCGGGTGGGTTTTTTTAATTCGAGTTCGAAATCCGATCCGACGGCCAATCTATTTAAAACTATATTTTTAAAAGCTATAGCGAATTACTAGATCGTTAACGAACGAAACGTCGAAAAAGACGAAAAATATAATACAAAAATCGTATAATATATCGTATACGATAGTATAGTATTTTATATAACTAAACTATTATAATATTCGTTTGACTATAATCTAATACTCTATAGTAAAATTAGTTATAAACTCGGAAAGTTTTAATAACGTAAAAACAATATTCGGTCGAATTATAACGATAGTAAAATTAATTAAATCTATATATTACTAGTGGACGTAGATTTACTAATAACAAAAGTTTTATTTTTCTAGAATTATTAATTAATAATTCTTTATTCGATAGAAGCGAGCTAGAATATTTAATTATAAATTCGATATTAAATATAGCGATAAATTTATTAATATAACTATTTTAATAGAAATAGAAATAATGTAATCTGATCGAATAGTATTTCTAGTACTAATTCGTAAAAGATAATCAAAAATGCGAATGATTAAATCGTATAGATAGAAATAAAATACATTAATTTTTTCTAATAATATATTTTTGATTTCGAAAAATTTAGTTTAAAATTCGTCTACTTTATATATATTACGTTACTTGTAAATAATAACGATATTATCGATGTAAAAAAATAGTTTAATATATTTATAGATTGGTTATTTCGGTACGGGTTTCTATCGGTACTTTAGAAATCCGATTTGAATTTTAGCGAATCGATTCGACCCGATCTACTAAACGGTATAGATCGATTTCTAAAATTAAAATCAAAGGTTAAATTAGATTATAAAATAGAAATCGATAGAAATCTAATTCGATCTATTAAAACTTCTATATAGAATATAAAATAATAATTGATATAATATAATATTATATTTAATAACTAAATTAATTATAATCATTAATAATATATTTAGATAATATATAGACTGGCCGGTTCGGATCGGATTTCCGTCGAACCGTCAGATATCCGACCCGATTTTAGTAACCTGATCCGGATTCGATCCGAGTTTTAACGGATCGAATCCGAATCGGGTTATTTAGTAATCCGATCCGGATCCGACCCGATTATATTATATATTTAATATATTATTATTCTAATATTTTAGTAAAAATAATATATTTAAATAATATATTTAGTTTTACTACCGACTTTCTAGCTAGTATAGCTAATTAATTAGAATTTTTTTAATAAAGTCGAATAAAAGTTATACTAGCTTTATATTTTTATACTAGAGTTTAGTACTAAGATCTAGTTTTAGCGGATCGGATCGGGTTATAATTTAGAATCCGAAATCCGATCGGGTCAGATTATATTTTAGTCTGATCCGATTTAGATCGGGTCGGATTAGCTAACTCGAGTTCGAAATCCGATCCGACAGCCAATCTAATAATATATTTACTTTAATTGGAATTTTTTTAATTAACGTAATTAATTATTTCAATTTACTTTAAATGATTAGATTTAATTATTATATTGGGATTATATTTTTAAATTAGATTTTAGCGGTTTTAACGAGTTAAATCTGGGTTTTTGGATTTAACTCGGAATTAAATCGAATTGAATTCTAAAAAAATCTAATCCGATTCGACGGCCAATTTATATATTCGATAATAAATAGATATTTCGTTTCTAGTATATAAATCAATTGTAGATTATTATATATATTTAAAAGATGATTAAACTATAATAAAAAGTAATATTTAAATCTATATAATATAGAATATAATAAAAATAGTATTTTTAGTTTTTCTATTTTTATAATAATTTAATATATTTTAATTCATTTAAACCGCTGCTAGCGAAAGTATTTATAAAATAATACTAATATATTTTAAAGCCGATTACTATATTAATCGTTATAAAAATTCGAAAGATAAATATTACTAGCGTAGCAATATATATATATTCTATTCGGTATATTATATATTATTTCTAATATAGTATCTCGTTTTAAATTTAAAGAAAATAGTTTATTTTTCATCTAGTTTATATTGAAATATCTATATAAAAAAAATAGAAATTTATTCTATTTATTCTATATATTTATATAGAATCTTTCGTGAAAACTGCTTTTTTTTAAAATTATTTAATTTTTAAATCTATATTATTTATTCA
The DNA here is from genome assembly GCA_011316305.1 of Rusavskia elegans. Lineage (NCBI taxonomy): Eukaryota > Fungi > Ascomycota > Lecanoromycetes > Teloschistales > Teloschistaceae > Rusavskia > Rusavskia elegans. Next base: position 109,911 of record SAUG01000083.1, on the reverse strand, counting down.
TTCTATATAATAGAACTATTTAAATAATTTATTTCAGTTTTTTAGTTTAGAAGAAAGTAAATCGCGATAGATTTTCGTCGATAACGAAATTAAAATCTATATAGGCTAGGATATTAAAATTATTTTTTATAATACGTACGAACAGCTATAAATATTATATATACTATTTAAAAGAATAAAATTATTCTATTTACGATTTTATCTAATTTTATTATATATAATATCGTTTTAAATTTCTTTTACTAACGTTATTCTATATTAGATAAAAGAAAATCTTTATTATATCTAAAACGATAAAACTTGCGAGTTTTTTTCTAATTTTAATATAAATTTTTTTTGAAATATATATATTATTTATTATATAAATTTTTTCTATATTTTCTAAAATCTTATCGTTATAATAAAAGTTTTAAAAAATATTATCTATAGAAAAAGCTGTTATAAATCGATTTAATATAATAGTAATAGTTTGATATTTCTATATAGATAGAAAATTCCTCTATAAATAAACGAATAAAATTTAACGCTAGATCTAATTAGATATTTAATTCCGTAAAACTAATAAATCGCGATTAACGAAATTTAGTTAACGCCTAGTACTATTAGCCAGGACCTTTATATCTACTAAATCCAATATAAATTCCAAATAGTTTAAATGGTTTATAATAAATATTATAAAACGAAAAAATAGTATCGTTTTCGATATATTTATATTAAACGTTTAAAAACATTAAAAATATTAAAAATAAAAGCGTTAAAAGATTAAAAAGAAAATAGCGCTACTAGAAATCGAATCCGGGCTATACTAAATCCTTAAATAAAAAAAAAACAGCTAATAAAATAGCCGAACTAATTTTTTTATCGTTTAAAATAGAGGTAATATATACAACTACTATATTATAGCTAGTCTGGCCGTCGGGTCGAGTTTCGAATCCGAATTAGAGAAACCGACCCGACCCGAGTCGATTCCGACTTTTTTAGATACCGAACCGAGTCGGTTCTAGATTAAACCAGAGTTTTTAGATTTAATCTACTAAAACTACTAAAACCTTCTATTTTATATTATAATTTTAAAAAATCCCTACTTTTATTATATTGTTATATTAATACTTTAGGTACTATTTAAATAGACGTCGATTCCTTACTACCAAATAGTAAATAATAATCAAATTAATATTTATATATCTATATTACACTTCTTTTTATTTATTATTTAAATATAAATCGTATTAATACTAAATTAAAACTAATATAAAATATCTAATTTTTATATTAATTTTTATTTTTCTATTTTTTTAACCGATATATCTAGCGAGGTCCTTTTCGATAGATCTTTCTTTTAAAATAAAATCTATCCTAGCTAGTCTATAAACTAGATAGTAAACCGATCTATAAATATTATACTATTAAAATTTAAATAATTATATTGAAAGTAAAAATAGATTATTAAAAATATAGCTAATAAGTTTTAAGCCGACTATCTAATATTAGTCTTTTAAAATAATAATAGATATATTTAATAGAAACTAGATTATTATAAAAAGTTCGAATATTAGTAGTTTAGTATTTTTATAGCTATTAGTATTAAAATTAAATTCTATAAAAAACTAGTTAATTTTTTCTAGTCGAAGAAAATTATAGAATAAATATAGTCGAAATAGTAATAAAAGTTTTATTAGATAGCTTTAATAATAAATAGTCTATCTAAACTTATATATAAAAACTATTCTAAATTTTTTAACTATTTTATAGTTTTTAATTTTTCTAATATATCTATCATAAAAAAATACCTTTCTATTATTATTTACTGAAAAATTAAATAATATAATTTATAGTCTTATATTAAAATAATATTTATCTATATAAATAGCTAATAGTAGTATAAAAAAGTAATATAAAATTCATTTTAATTATAGAAAAAAAATTATATTAAATTCGAATCTATTTTCGACTAAACTATATAGAATAAATTTCTATATAAAACTTTTTTAAATCTAAATCTACTAGTTCGGACTATTAAAAATAAAGAATTTAGACTATTACTATAAATATTTTATCTAGATATAAATTTTTTCGGCCGTATATAATTTATATAAATAGTTTTTAATAATTATAATATTATCAGCGAGTAAATTAAATCTAATTTAAAAATTTTAAAATATATTTCCTTTATATTAGATATCTAATTAAATCTATAAAAGGTCGCGTATTTAGAAATACTAGTATACTAGACTAATATCTAATTTTAATTTTAAAAGCGTCTAATTAAATTTATATTTTTTTTTACTAATTATTCTAGCCGTTTATAATACTAAAAATTTTTAAAATTTTTAGACTTTTTCTAGTTTAAACCGAAACTTTTAGATATTATTATCGATAATACTAGTTCTAATAATACGTTAAAAATTTTTTTAAAAACGTTTTTATTTAATTCGATAGCTAATAGAATCGAGTCTAAAATTTTCTATTTTATCTAATTTATATAATTAATTTTATAGTCTAAAATTTTATTAAAACTATTAGATTATAAATAATTAGCGACGATTTTATCTAAAAACTAAATAATAAATAAATCAAAAATATTACTACTAGCCTATCTAATATTATAAAAAAGGTAATATATATAGATAATATAAATTTAAAAATTTTAAAACTAATATTTATTTTAGACTTATATTTATATAGTCTATATTTCTATTTTCTTTTAATATAAACTTCGCTTTAAAAAAATCTAGAAAATTATTAATCCTAATTTTTAATCTAGAAATATAATTTAAAATATTTATATTTAATAGAATTCGATATATTTTATAATTTGTCGAATATATTAATTACGCTATTTTATTAATTAATTATTAAAAAAAGTTCGTAAAACCTATAAATATAAAAGATTATCTTTAATATAGATAAATAATAATTTTTTATCCTTATAGATAATATACTATAGCTATTTTATAAAATTATTTTATTAGTTTTAAAAACTATAGATATTAGAGTTTATTTAGTATTCCGATTTTATAGTACTATTTTCGATTATTTTTCTAGAATAGAGGAAATAATTCGATTATCTAACTATATTAATAAAGAAATACTATTAATAGTTTATAATAATACTAATATAAAGTTTATAAAATACTATTTTTATATTAAAAATAAAAGTATATTAATTTTTAATATTATAAATATTTTAGATTCTATAGTAAAGTTTAATTTTTATCGAAACTAAAATAAAATAAATAATAATAAAAAAATAGAAAATTTTTTAAAATATAAAAATAGATATCGGAATAAATTTAAAAAGTATTTTATTAAATACTATAGAGTTTCTATTAATCTATTATAATCCAAAACTAGCTATATAAAGAAAAGTAAAGTAATATAAAAAAGTAGAATATTATAACTTTACTAATTAGTTTAAAGTCTATTTTATCTATTTTAAATAATATTTTTCGATAATTCTAGTATTTTTAAGTAGCTATTTTCGAAGCTAATTAATATCTTCGCGCTAATACTATCGAAGAAAATCTAAATTAGATATTTTAAAAAAATAATATTTCGAAATTTTTAAAACTAATATAGATAGCTCGCGATATTTTTATTTATCTAATATCTTCGGTAGAAATAAAATAGACTTTTAGTTTTATAAAAAGAATTTATTAATAAAACCGAGTCTAAATAATTCTAGAATATATATAGTAGATAATAATAATTAAATATTATAACTATACTATAGATTTAAAAGTAGAATTTTTTTTAAAAAAGCTATAGAATATATATAATCGAATAGAACTAAAAAATGGAATTCTATTTAGAAAATAAAATTTCTTTAAAAATAAATTTAAGAGTATTTTAAATAGATTAATCTAAATATAAGTTTAAATTAGGTTTATTATTAAAATCTACGAATTTAAAAATTTTTAATTTATAAATTTATATTAAAAAATTTTATTTAAAAAAAATTTATTTTTTTATTAATAATATAGTAATATATCGAAATAATATATTTATTTAAATCTATTCTTTCTAGATATAGATAACTAGTTAAACTAGTTAAAAAGTTTAATAATCTCCTTTATATTTTTATTTTTATTATTTTCGGCTTCTATTTTTTTTCTATTTTTTTTCTTTTTTCTATATTTTTATTTTTATTTTTATTTTTATTTTTATTTTTATTTTTATTTTTATTTTTATTTTTATTTTTATTTTTATTTTTATTTTTATTTTTATTTTTATTTTTATTTTTATTTTTATTTTTATTTTTATTTTTATTTTTATTTTTATTTTTATTTTTATTTTTATTTTTATTTTTATTTTTATTTTTATTTTTATTTTTATTTTTATTTTTATTTTTATTTTTATTTTTATTTTTATTTTTATTTTTATTTTTATTTTTATTTTTATTTTTATTTTTATTTTTATTTTTATTTTTATTTTTATTTTTATTTTTATTTTTATTTTTATTTTTATTTTTATTTTTATTTTTATTTTTATTTTTATTTTTATTTTTATTTTTATTTTTATTTTTATTTTTATTTTTATTTTTATTTTTATTTTTATTTTTATTTTTATTTTTATTTTTATTTTTATTTTTATTTTTATTTTTATTTTTATTTTTATTTTTATTTTTATTTTTATTTTTATTTTTATTTTTATTTTTATTTTTATTTTTATTTTTATTTTTATTTTTATTTTTATTTTTATTTTTATTTTTATTTTTATTTTTATTTTTATTTTTATTTTTATTTTTATTTTTATTTTTATTTTTATTTTTATTTTTATTTTTATTTTTATTTTTATTTTTATTTTTATTTTTATTTTTATTTTTATTTTTATTTTTATTTTTATTTTTATTTTTATTTTTATTTTTATTTTTATTTTTATTTTTATTTTTATTTTAATTAAAGTTAATACTTTTAGCTAAACTTTTATTATCTTCGAGTTTAGTATTATTTTATTTAGTAGAATATCTTTCTACTATCTAGTTTTTATTATTAACTTCGACGATATTATTAGTATTTTTATCTTCCTTTTTATATAGAAACTCGATAGTAATATTAGCTATATTACTACTATTACTAAATTTTTTAATAAACTTCGACTCTTTTTATAGGGGTTCTAGTATTCTAGCGGTTTTAAATTCTTTAAAGCCGTTATAATAGATTATTTATTATTAGATAAAATTAATAATTAGAGTTATATATTTAATTAAATTTACTCTATCTATATTATTAGTAGCTATAGTAGGTTTAAAGATATATTTAAAATAAATAATTATAAATTAAATAGTTTTATTTATATTTAATATATTATTTTAATATATTATTTTAATATATTATTTTATTTTATTTCTATTTTATCTAGTTAATAAATATTATCTTTTCCGCTTTTTTTTAGCGAATTTTATTACGGAGTTTAGTTTTATAGTATAATACTAGATATATATTAATATCTATTATAGTCTATATTATTTTATTATATAATTATAAAGTTTTTTATTAATTCTATAATCCGTTTCCTCGTTTCTAACGTTATATTCTAAAAGAATTTTAATATCTAGATCTATATTTTTTTATATATCGGTTCCTTTTAGTTTCTAAAAACGTTTATAGATAGTAATATAATCATTATTTTATTTTTTATAGAATATATATTTAAATTCTGATTACTTTCTATTATATTCGTTATTTATAACCGATTAAGGCTTTATAGATAGTAATTTTAATTTAGATATAATAGAATACTAGATAGAAATATAGATAATATAGTAGACTAATATAATTAATACTAGAAAGAATCTATATAAAATAGTAGCTAAAAGTATATAGAAATATATAGTAAAATACGTTAAAAGTTTATAGAAATATATAGGCTCGTTTACTTTAGCCGAAATCTAGCTAATAATTATATTAACTAATTTAGACTGGCCACGACCCGACTTCGCGATAAACGTGGCTAACGCGTTAAAATTACTAGTTAAAGTTAGTTTCCTTCCTAATACGGTTAGAAACTCGAGTCGGTTCCTTCGATCCGGGTTTGAAACCCGACAAAACGGTCAGTTTAAACTAACTAAACTTTATTTCCGATCTTTCTTTTTTTATTTACTAACTATTACTATAAATTTCTAAAATAATATAAACCGTACTATATTATTCGTCGTTCTATTTATTATATTATATAAGCGTAATTATAATATATACTAATCGGACTAGTAATATATTAAAGTAAAATAATAAACTATATAATAGCGCTAAAAAATATTTTAATATATAAAAATATTACGAAACCGATTTATAGAAATCTAGAAAAAACTAGAAATAGTAAAATTAGATAAAAGAAAGAGAAATCTGCTAGTATAGTAGTAAAAATAATATTCTAGAATAATATAATCTAAATAACCTAGTTAATTAATCGATAGAATTTAGAAATATAAATAAAAGACTAGTATAGTTATTTTTCGAAATATCTATTACTATTAGAAAGATTTCGATAATCTAATTTTAAAAGTAGTATTTACTAGACTATACCGCGAAATCCTCGAAGATATTATTATAGAATTTTTTTCGGTCGGGGTTATTAAAATATAAAGTATAGTATTAGCGGTTCTATAAAATTCTATAGAAATATATATTATTATTTATCTAGTAAATAAATATATTATTATAATATATTACTATTTATAAATAATTATATTTATATAGTTTAGATATAAATCTAATAGTAATTTACACTAAATAAATTACTATCTAAACTAAAAATTTATAGTTTATTAAAAATTTAATAAAAAATTTAAAGATATAGTTAAAAAAGAATAAATTAGTTAATAACCGAATTTTATATGGTTAAAAGATATAGAAAAAAAATATATAGTTTAGAATTTTTCTAGAAAAAAATAATATAGATTCCGGCTATTATATTAGCTAGTATTAAATAAAATATATTACCGCTTTATATTATTTAAATTATTTACTATAAATAAAAGAAATAATATATCTAAAATTATAATTATTTATAAAAACTATAGTATTCGACTATTTAATATAATTATAAATCGAATTAAATTAGATTTCTATTAGTTTCTATTTTATAATCCGACCCGACTTTCGGTTCTAATATTAGAAACCGACCTAAACCGTTTAATAGATCGAATTAAACCGATTTATTAAAATTTAGATCGGGTTTCCGAAAAACCGACAGGAATCTATATCGAAGTAGCCAGTTTAGATATACTAATATTTACTATTATAGTAAAACTTTATATATTTTCGACTATTAATCGGGAAACAATAATAATATAAAAATAATTTATCTATAGAGTTACCGTATATAGCTTTATTAATATACCGAAATATTTAGTTATTAATATTCGGTTAAAAAGAAAAGTTAACTTTTAATTACTATTGTAAGAAATATTATATATACTAATTATAGTTTTGATCTATTTTTTAATTATTATCTTTTTATTAATTACTTTATATATATACGATTAATCATTCGGATTTTGATTTTAGTCTTTTACGAATCTAACGCTAAAAATACTAATTCGATTAAATTTTATAATTATTTAATATTTAAATATTTTACCGAAAATTCGAATTTAGAATTCCCGAAAGAACTAGATTTAGACTAAAATCTAGAAGGAAACCGTAATCTATTTAACTTTAATTAATTTATTTACTTCGATCGATCGGGCTAAACCGAGGCGATCTACTAACTAGGCCTTCTATATTTTTAAAATTCTATAAAAATCGATTTTATCGATAGAAAAATTCAAGTATTGGATTGGCCTTCGAGGGATTCGAACCTCCGACCCGCCGGATTAACTCCGTTAATTCCGAAAAGCGCTGGATCTGCTGGACCTCCAGGTCACGCAGCGTTGCCACTGCGTCACCAGGCCATTAAATATTTAATAATATAGATTTAGCTATCTAAAAGAACCTGGTTTCCTATCGATATATAATAACGAAAGATATCGAAGGTTAAAATAATAGTTAGATCGAGCTACCCGGTCAGGCGTACTAGTAGGATATTTATCTCGATTCTAATTTTTTCTTCGATAAATAAATACTAGATAAAGATATTTAGAAGGCGGCCTACGTCTACTATTTTATAAAACGGCGATTTAACGTTTATATTTCTACTAATTCGATCCGTCTTTCTATTAGAAAAGAAAGAATTTATATAATCGAAATAGAATAAAACGTAATTAGTAAAATTAATCGATATTATATAAAAGCGTTTCGAAACTATATAATTTTTTTTATTAGAAATATTTCTAAAATATTTTTATAACTATAATAATTAACTATATTTATAAAAATAAAAGTCAAATATTTATATCTAGTTATCTAAAAAGTTATATACTTTTAATAATATACGAAATCTATTAAAATCGGAATTATTCTATATAATATCTCGTATACTAAATATATATCTATAGATTTTAAATTTTTCAAAATACGCGATATCTTTTAATAGTTTTAATTAACTATATATCTTTTAGTAAAAATATTACTCTCTTTATATAGAAAGTATATAGTTAAGTAACTATCTTCGATTAATTTAAATTCTATTAAAACGAAAATCGTATAATAATAATATATTTTCGAATTCGATTAGTAATAAACCTCGGCCGTTTTTTATAGTATTTTAAATACTATTAATCAGATCTTTAGATCGCTTTTCCGTTCTACTATTATAATTTCTTTAATAAACCGTTAAAATAGTCTTTTTAAAAAGATTAGCTCGGTTATTTTTTGATTTCGGATTTCGCGAAGTAATATATCTAGAGTAATAGTAATTAAGTATATAATATCTAAAAAATATATAGAATTATAGATATATTTAAATAGTACTAGATAGAATATTATTAAAATCTACTTTTATTTTTTCGAAACCTATTTACGGTTTTTCTAACTTTAAATTAACGCGGAACTTTACTACCGATATTACTTTATTTAATTAAAAAAGGGTTGAAAGATCTAGTTTTCTTCGTAGTAAGTTTATAATATTCGGAAAGCGCGGTATTAGATATCTTTTTAAATATTATATTCTATTATAATCTATTAAAGATTTATATCGAATTATTCGATATTTAAATCCGCGGATATTTATTATTATATTATTCCGTCGGTTCAGGTCGTAGTATTATAAAGGAAAAAGAAAATCCTTTTATCTTTTTATTTAAATCGAAAGTATAAACCTTAGAACCTACTATATTAATAATCTCGTCGATTATAACTAATAGCTAAAAGTTAATAATATTATCGGTATCTATTTTCTATATTAATAATTAACGATAGAATATTTTTATAGACTAAAAAAAATAGTTAAAGATTTCTAGAATTAGTATTAATAAAACTAATAGACTAATCGATATTATACTAATATTAGTACCTTTCTATTTCGAAATTCTATTATATTTAAAATTTTATTTTCAGCTATATAAAATAATTTATAAGATAATATAGATTATTTTAGATAATAAACGTTCTATTCTATAGATTTATATCTAATAGCTTAATATTAAACCTAATATTAAAAAGAATATATTCTAATATATTGTTCTACGTATCTAATTGCTCGTAAAGTCGATAAATAAACTATTATAATATAATAGCTACTATTTCAAAATAGTAGATTCGTTTTTAAAAATAAGTAGTTTTCTATTTTAAATCCGCTATAACTACTACTCGTAGACTATCGGTATCGGTTTAATAGCAAGGGAGAAGCTAGAATAAAAATAGAAAGAAATTTAACGCCGATATAGAAAAACGGAAAGATAGTAATAAAGGATAAAAAATAGATAGTAGTCGATAGAAAAAAACATTATTCTAAAAGTTAGTATTTCGAATATTAAAATTAGACTGACCGTCGGATCGGATTTCGAATCTAGATTGGCTAACCCGATTCGATCCGACTCGGATCCGGGTTAAATCTAGGTTCCCGGGTTCGATCTGCTAAAACCGCTAAAACCTTTTTTTCTATATAAGAAACCTTCGCTTTTACTATACGTTTATATCAATATTTTAAATACTATTTAAATAGACGTCGAATCCTTACTATTATATAGTAAATAATAATTAAATTAATATTTATATATCTATATTACTCTTCTATATTTTTTTTATCTAAATATATATTATATTAATTCTAAATCTTTAAAGTTAATATTAAAAATAAAATCCTTTTATATTTAGTAAAGTCTTTTCCGACGAATCCTTTCTAGATAAAATCTATCCTAACCAATCTATAAATCAGGCGGTAAGACGATCTATAAACGTTATACTATTGAAATTTAATTATTTATATAGAAAGTAAAGACAGATTATTAAAGATATAACTAATAAAATTCGAACCGACTATCTAGTACTAATCTTTTAGGACGATAATAGATATATTTAATAGAATCTAAATTACTATAAAAAATTCGAATATTAGTTATCTAGTATTCCTATAGCTATCGATATTAAAGATAAATTCTATAGAAAACTAGTTAATTTTTTTTAGTCGAAAAAAAGCTATAGAATATATATAGTCGAAATAGTAGTAAAAGTTCTACTAGATAATTTTAACGATAAATAGTCTATCTAAAATTATATATAAAAACTATATTAAAATTTCTAACTATTTTATAACTTCTGGTTTTTTTAATATATCTACTATAAAGAAATACTTTAGTACTATCGTTTACTAAAGAATTAAGCGACGTAATTTATAGTTTTCTATTAAATTAATATTTATCCGCGTAAGTAGCTAATAGTAATATAAAGAGATAATATAAAGTTTATTTTAATTATAGAAAAATAGCTATATTAAATTCGAGTTTACTTTTAACTAAACCGTATAGAATAAATACCTATATAAAACTTTTTTAGATTTAAATCTACTAGTTCGGACTATCGAAAATAAGAAAATTAGACTATTATTATAAATACTTTATTTAGATATAAAGTTTATCGATAGTATATAATTTACGTAGATAGTCTTTAATAGCTATAATACTATCCGCGAGTAAATTAAATCTAATTTAAAAACTTTAGAATATATTTTCCTTATACTAGATATTTAGTTAAAACAATAAAATATCGCGTATTTAGAAGTATTTGTATACTAGATTAATTTTTATTTTTAATTTTAAAATCGTCTAATTAGATTTATATCCCTTTTTACTAATTATTCTAGCCGTTTATAGTATTAGGAGCTATTAAAACTTTTAGAATTTATCTAGTTTAGGTCGAAGCTTCTAGATATTATTACCGATAATATCAGTTCTAATAATACGTTAAAAAAAGAATTTAAAAAGACTTTTATTCGATTCGATAGTTAATAAAATTAAGTCTAAAACTTCCTACTTTATCTAGTTTATATAATTAATCTAGTAATCTAGAATTTTATTAAAACTATTAGAATATAAGTAATTAGTAATAATTTTATCTAAAAACTAAATAAAAATTAGTAAGAAATATTAATATTAGCCTACTAAATATCATAAAAAAATAATATATACGGGTAATATATATTTAGAAATTTTAAAACTAATATTTATTTTAGTCTCGTACTATTATAGTCCATATCTCTATTTCCTTTTAATATAAGTTTCGCTTTAAAGAAATCTAGAAAAGGGTCGATTCTAATTTCTAATCTAGGAATATAATTTAAAATATTCGTATTTAATAAAAATCGACGTAGTTTATAATTCGTCGGATATATTAATTATATTATTCTATTAATAAATTTATAGATAAAAGTTCGTAAAATCTATAAATATAAGAGATAATATTTAATATAGATAAATAGAAATCTTTTTTTATTAAAGATAGTATATTATAGCTATTTTATAAAATTACTTTATTTATTTTGAAAACTATAGATATTAGAGTTTATTTAATATTCCGACTTTATAGTACTATTTTCGATTATTTTATTAAAATAGAAAAAGTAATTTAATTATCGAACTATACTAATAGAAAAATAATATTAATAGTTTATAATAATACTAATATAACATTTATAAAATACTATTTTCGTATTAAAAATAAAAGTAAATTAATTTATAATATTATAAATACTCTAGATTCTAAAATAAAGTTTAATAATTATCGAAACCAGAATAAAAAAGATACCGACGAAAAAATAGAAAACTTTTCAGAATATAAAAATAGATATCGGAATAAATTTAGAAAGTATTTTACTAAATATTATAGAAAGTCTATTAATCTATTAAAGCCTAAAACCTACTATATAGAAGAAAATAAAGTAATATAAAAAGGTAATATACTATAACTTTACTAATTAATCTAAAGTCTATTTTATATATTTTAAATAGTATTTTTAATAACTTTAGCGTTTTTGAAAAGCTACTTCCGAAGCTAATCGATATCTTCGCGCTAATACTATCGAAGAAAATCTAAATTAGATATTCTAGAAAGATAATACTTTAAACTTTCTAAAACTAATATAGATAGCTTACGATATTTTTATTTATCTAATATCTTCGGTAGAAATAGAATAGACTTTTAGTTTTATAGAAAGAGTTTATCGATAGGATCGAGCCTAAATAATTCTAGAATATATAGAATAGATAATAGTAATTAAATACTATAATCGTACTATAGATTTAGAAGTAGAAAAAGCTTTAAAAAAGCTATAGAATATATATAACCGGATAGAACTATAGAATAGAATTCTATCTTGAAAACGGAATTTCTTTAAAAAAGAATTTAGAAATATTTTAGATAGATTAATCTAAGTATTCTTTAGTTTAGAAAATAAATTTCTATTTCTAATATTTAGACTGTTTCGTCTATTTAAATATTAAATTTTAAATAGTCTAATCTTCTAGAGATTTAAACTAAAAACATTCCTTTAAATCTATTTAGTAAATTAATCTAATAATGATTTTTAAAGTAGATTAATTAATTAAATAATATTACTTATAAATTAAAAAACTTTTTTTTAATATATTTTCTAGAATTAAAGACTAATATAAAAGATATAGCTAAAAAATAATTAATATTAATCTACAGAAATAAATATATAAATTTAATTATTTATTTCGACTTTTAACTTTGATAATATTAAGTTTGATCTATAGATTTAAATAAATATAATAGAGTTTAAAATACTAGAAATCAGATAAAAATATTAGTAACGATTTCTTTATAATTATATTTTTAAAATAATAATTATAAACCTATATATCTCGTTTTATAAATTCAATTATAAATTTATAATTTATTATATTAAATAATCTTATTTTACAATCGTTTTTAAATTTTAATCTATAAAAATAAAAAGTAGTTTAATATAAAGTAAAAAGATTAATCTGGTTTTCTGTTTTAAATAAATAGATTAAATAAAATAATCAAATAAATTAAAAGAAAATTATAAAAAAAAATTAATAATTAAATTTTTCATTTATAAAAATCTGGAATATTATTTTAATAATATAAATCATTAATATTCTATTATCAATCTATTATTTTATAATAGATTTGAAATTAGATATTAGTATTTATAATTCGTTAATTCAAGTAAAAATTAGAAAAATAGATCTAGACTATTTATAAATATAATATAAATATGGATATTTATATATTTCTAATATAATAGCTTTCTATACTATAATTAAAATAGATAATTGATTAATCTAAAGACTATATTATAATATTTACTCATATATAATATTTAAATAGAACTAAATAAAATTATTAATTTATTAGTAAATATTATTTAAATTACTAGTTTATATATCATAGAATTAATATAAAGACTATTTACTTTATAATATAACTATATTTTAAAATAGTAGATTAAATAACTAAATATTTATAATTATAGTTTTTTAATAAATTTAAAAAGAATAATTCTTTACTTTATATAATTTATTTTAGATTTAGTTATAATAAATTAATTTATATATTCTAGAAATATTATTTTTATTATAGCTATTAAAATATTAATATATTAAAATTAGATAAGATATAAACTAATAAATCAATTACTAGATTATCTAAATTAATTAAAATTGTAATAAATAGAAAAAAAATAAAAAAAACTAAAAAATTTATTATATAGTAGATAATTTAAATATAGTAATGCCTTTTTAGAATAAATCGAATAGATTAGTAAAGTAATAATTTTTAATTTTTTTTATAATAGATTTATATAGAATACTTTTATAAAAACTTTAGATAAAAATAAGATTTCGAAATTTAATTTATTTATATAGAAATGGCTTTTTATATTCTAATAGTATTATTCCGCTAAAAATTAAAGTAAAGATAGCTATATAAGAGATAATTAACTTCTAATTAAATAGAAAATTAAAAAGCTTATTATAAAAATATTTAAAATTAATATATTAATTTTTTATTTTTATTTATTAAACTTTTATTACTAAAGCTACTACGTAGGTATTAGATTTACTCTAAATTAGAATATTGATTTCTTTATATATATTTTAGAATAAAAATAGAGTTTGAATTAATTTAATAAATAAAATCTACGAATTAAAAGATTTTTAATCTATAATTTTATATTAAAAATCTTTATTTAGATAAAATTTATTCTTTTATTAATAATATAATAATATATCGAAGTAATATTTTTATCCAAATCTACTATTCCTAGATATAGATAACTAGTTAGAAAGTTTAATAATTTCTTTTATATTTTTATCTTTATTATCTTTAGCTTTCGCCTCCGTAGACTGGCCGTCGGATCGGGTTTCGAACCCGGATTAGCTAACCCGACCCGATTCGAGTCGGGTTAAACTAAAACGTAATCCGATCCGACCGAATTTTAGGTTCTATATTATAATTTAATCTAACCTATTAATACTAGATTTTAGCGCTAAATACTAGTATAAAAGTATAAAGCTAGTATAACTTTTATATAACTTTACTAAAAAAATTCTAATTAATTAACTACGCTAGCTAAAAAGTTTATAGTAAAATTAAATACATTATTTAAATATATTATCTTATCAAAATAATGATTTAATAATATATTAAATATATAATATAATCGAGTCTAGTCCGAGTCGAATTACTAAAATCAGATCGGATATCCGACGGTTTAACGGAAATCCGATCCGAACCGGCCAGTCTACGCTTCCGTTTTCCTATCTATATTCCCTCTTTCTTCTATATCTTTATCTTTATTTTTATCTTTATTTTTATTTTTATCCTCGTTTTAAATAAAGTTAATACTTCTAGCTAAACCTTTATTATCTTTAAATTTAGTATTATTTTGCGTAGAAGAATACCTTTCTACTACCTAATTCTTTTTATTAATTTTAACGATATCCTCGCTATTTTTATATATATATTTAATTTAAAGCTTTAATCTTCTAGCCGGAATATAGCCGACGATATTTAAATAATTTTACTTTACTTTTAATCTTTTATTTTTTAATAATTAATTACTATAATAAAATACTAATATACTATATACCGTATCGTATTATATTTTATTTTATTATTAATTTTTCGTTCCTTTTATTCGTCGTAGTATAATATATAGTCCGTACAAATTTAAATAGAGATAATATATAAAAGTAATATAATTAATTATATATTAACGCTATAACTATTTTAGATAAAAAAATAATTCCGTTATATAAAAATATAGCGAAGACTCGAGGAAATAGAATCGAGAAAAATAAAAGAAAAGATTAAATAAAATCTAATAATACTATAGTATCGGTAATATTCTAGAATAATAAAATCTAAATAGTCTGACTAATAATCTATTAAAAGAAACGTAAATAGAAGTCTAGAACCGTCGTTTTTCGAAATATCTATAGATATTAGAAAGGCTTTAAACCTTTTATTTCTAAAGTATCTTTCGCTAGACTATATCGCGAAATCTTTATCGACGTTACTCCTATATATATAAATAGAGAAATCGATAGAAAAGGAAACGTAACGTTAGTAGTTTTATAGAATATAATAGAAAAATATATTATTACTTTCCTATTAAATAAATATATTACTTTACTATATATATATATATCTATTCGATTATATTTATTTCTTATAGATTATTAACTAGCGGTAATCTATACTAAATATATTACTATCTAATAAAAAGACGCTTGATTTATTAAAAGATTATTATAGAATCTAGAAATATAGCCGAAGTTATAACGATAGCTAGTTAATAATAAACTTTAAAGGATTAAAAGCTTTAGTAATAAAATATACGTCAATAGAATTATTTAGAAAATAATAATACTATTTATAATCTTATAGAATACCGTTATATCAACTAGTATTAAATAAAATATATTATTATTTTATATTATATATAATTACTTCCGTATTCGACTATCTAATACGATTATAAATCGGGTCGGATCGGTTTTCTATTAGATTCTATTCTATAACCCGACCCGACTTTCGGTTCTAATACTAGGATTCGACCCGACCTATTAATACTCGGGTCGGATATTCGATAGTTCGACGAAAACCCGACCCGAAGTAGCCAGACTAATTAAAATAGAGCTATAAAAAATTAGTTTAGTATATTAATATCTTTTTATTAAATATTTCCGAATCTCTATATAATAATCTAATATAGCTTTAATTTCGACGAGACTAAAAAATAGAATAAGAGAAAAAAGTTATAAAATACTAAAAAGACGCTAGTAAAAAACTAAAATTATTGGTTTCTTTAATAAAATTACCGATCTAATAGACCTCTATTATTAGATACTAGTTTTTATTACAGCGGAGTTAGAAGATCTAATAATATTCTAAATAATAAAAAAAAATAGAAAAAGATTTATTTTTTTAAACTTTTCTTTATACTAGTAATTAGATATAATACGACTATTATCCTCGAGATATTATCTATTAATAATGGTAATAGCGAAGCTAAATCGTTTTAATAATTAGTAGAATTAACTTTCCAGTAGTCGGCTTCTAGTAATATAACTAAATTAGCCGATTATTATTAAATTATCGATAAAAACTATAAATATTAGTTATATAAAATTTTCCGCTGGAATAAATTTCTAGTATAGTAGAATAAATTTAAATAGATTATTATAAATACTATACGACTAGTAAGATATTCTATAAGATTCAATATATACTTTAATAGTTCTAAAAAAATAATCGTTTAGATATATTTTTATAAAGTTACCCGGATTTTAAATAGTAAACTAGAAGTTTACTATAAACGCTATAGATATATTATCGGCTATTACTTCGCCGAATATAGATTAATAACGATAGATAACTATATCGGAACGAAGAAATATAAAAATAAATCTTTTTTAAAAAACCTAATATTAATTAAAATTGTATTTAAATAGATACGTATATATAAAATATTACGTAGGATATTATATCTAATACTTTTATAGCCTATCTATAAAGAACTATTAGCGAAGACGTATTTATAGAAAGATTTCCCGGAAACTTTTATACTATAGATAGTTATAACGAATTAGAATTTTAATATCGTCGAATATATCGATACTTTTTATATATTATACTATTTAGATTCTAAAATAACTTTCGTTTTATAATCGACTATATATAATAAAACTATAATTAATATTATAGATATTAAATAATAGTTATTAGAATTTCTTTCTAATAAAATCAAGGTTTTAATTATTCTAAATGGTTAGTCGGTAAGTAATCGCTAGTCCTATATATTAATAATCGGTTTCTTCGTCGATAAAAATTAGATATAATATTAGAATTTTATTAGATTTAAATTTATATTATAAATCTATATAGATATTATATAATCTAAAATTCTTTTAAAAATCTTTAAAAAAAATTTATTAGTTAGTCGAATTTATAGTTTTACGACCGATAATACCGATAATAATAAAACTATATTCGTTAATACGGTAAAATTTTTTAAGTAAAATATCGAATATATTAATTCTAATAATAGTAATAATAATAAATAGAAAAATATAGGCTAGAAAAATATATTTAATAACAATTTCTTTACTATATAATCCGTTCGGATTAACGACGATACCGATATTAATAGCGTTAAAAATTCGATTATCTATATCCCGTATCTTATATATATACTTTAATTAATACTATAAATATTATTCGATTATATTAAAATATAATCTTTTAATATAATTTTTTCGAAGAATTAGAATAAAAATTATAACTCGAATATCGTTATTAACGCGGTTTATAGACTATCGATAGTTCTAGTTAAAGAGAAATCCTCTATATATATTTTATGATTTTATTTATATTCTATATATATATTATTCGGATTTATTTTATATAAAATTTTATATAATATATAATTTATTATAAGATTTCTATTTTCTTTTTAGACCGTATCTAAAATTATTTTATATAAAATTCTACGTCGCCTATAAAGTTTTATATTATTATTTATATCAACTTTATAATCTATTTTCGAAATTATTTTATACTAAATACTATTTCTATTATACTATTAGAATATATCGATATATATAATTTAGATTTATTTCTAATTTCTTCTAGATTTAAAAAATAAATAGCTAGATTAATATAAGAAGCTAACGTAAGGATTAGTTCCGCGAGTTATAACTAATAAAGATAGTCGAAGTTCGAATTTCGCTAACGATTAATATACGATCTAATTTTAAATAGAAAAGAATTTATTAATAGAAAGTTTTAAATCTTTTTTAAAATATTAGTATATAGTAGAATTTAATATATTATATTTTAATCTATATATTTACTTTTCTTTAAAAAACTATTAAGTTTTAAAATAATAAAATACTATTTAGTTAAAGTTTAGTAATAAAGAATAGAGCTAGATCTAATATTTAATCTAAAATTTAAAATCCTTTTATATATTTATAAAGACGTTAACTACTATAAAGAAGCCTATAATTAATATTATCTTCTAGATCTATAATAAATGATTTAATTATATTAAAGATATCAAAGTACGGGTTCGAAAAAAACGAGTCTTTTAGAAAAAAGAATTTCTTAAAGTTTTAGACGCGGCTTTTACTAAATTCTCTTACTACTATAATAAAATTTAAAGTAGTTTAAAATTATTTTATTAATAAGCGGTTTTATTATATTCGTCATTTAGTATTTTACTATTTAATAATATATTTTAAACCGAAGATAATAATAATAGTAAATTATAGAAAAGTATTTATTAGATTATATTAAAGTAAATATACTATATCTATCGCGATCTATTTTCCGGAACTATATTAGAATTAAAAAGAATATCTAGCTAATAAAATTCCTAGAAAGCCGAAATTTTTTTAAAAATTATCTAGCAAAAAATAGTCTATAATTTTAAAATAAAAACGATAATAAATTTATAATTTATAGAAAGTAAAGTAAATAAAATCCGGATATTTACTATATATTTTATTTAACTTATTTCTATTAGCTCTATTTTTTTTCTATAGTCTAATTAGAAATAATAAATCTGTCTTTAATTAATAGCGTAAACTAAAGCTTCGATTTTCTATTTTTATACGAATTATATATAATATTTTTACTACTATTTCGTTCGAAATTATAAATAAAATATTATTTTCTATTATAACTAAAATCTATAGTGATTCTAAATTATACTATCCGTTTATAATTAAAGCGATAATAATTCTTCGCTAATATTATTTTAGAAAAAATAAAAGAAAACTTTAATTTCTATATACTAACTTCTAGTAAAAAATCGAAATAGATAAAACTAAAAAATAAAAAGAGACGGAGATTTATAATAAAATATTAAAGGATAAACTAGATCGCGACTATATTAGTATTAATAATAAAAATAATATAAACTAATCGATAAATCTAACCGTTTTATTAATTCTATTATTTAATTTCTCTAATTTTTACTTTTTAGATAACGAGGCCTAGCCTTTAAATTCGAAAGCGAACGCGGTATTCTATTATTAAAATAAGTAGTAGTAGATCGATAAAGGTTTAGCTAGATCGAAGAAAAAAACAGATATCGATAGTTATTATTTTTAGAAGAGTTTTAATTTTAATATTATATATATTAATTTATTATTATATTTACGTCTTATTTTTAATAATTATAGAATTACTAGTAGTAAACTTTATTTTAGCTAAAGACTCGTCTATATTTATCGAAAAACGTATTTTTAATTAAAACTATCTACTAGACTATTTCTTTTCGCTATAATAATTCGGATAATTATATTATTTATTCTATATTATCTCGTATTATATAAAATCTATCTTTCGAACTAATTAAATAACGAAAGTCTATAGATATATAATTACTAAATTTTAACATTACTAGATAGTAGACGTAGGCCGTCCTTTAAATATCCTTTTCTAGTATCTATTTATTAAAAAAAGGATTAGAATCGGGATAAATATTCTACTATTCGACGAGACTATATAGTTTTATCTAACTCTCCTCGCGGCCTTTAATTTCTCTAGTTATAGAGCGGTAGTAGATTAGGAGATTCTTCTATACTATTATATTCTACCGGCTAAAATAAATATATAGCGGCTAGAGTTCTAATAGATATATTCTATTCTATTAAAGTTAATTAATATATCTTTTACTAGAGATATTTAATAATAAGAATATATCTATATATAAAGGAACTGGAATCTATAAAAGTTACTATATTTATATAATATTTAATTTTATTTTTTATTCTATATATATTTATAGAAATTAGCGTATTAATATTTAACCTTTATATTAGAAATTTCTTTTTTCTAAATACTTTATATTAGATTAAATACGCGCAGTATATATAAATATTAGCGCTTTAATTTTTTCTTTTTTTGGCGGCGATTAAATTTACTATCCGATATATTTTTAATTCCGAAGTTTTATTTATCGTTTATAGCTACTACAACTTTATATATAGAATCTAAACCGATATTCAATTTATATATCCTCGGAAAATAAAGATATAATTTTATCTTTTATAGTTATATTTTTATCTAAATTTTCCTAATATTTATTATTTTCTTTATCTTTTTTAATAGTATATATAAAATCTCCGAAGTTCGTAAAAAAATCTTCTGGCAGTAATTACTATCGCGTATTTTCTTTAAAGGATACTACTAGCTATTTAATATATTATATTATAGTATAAATTCTAATATATTTCTCGTTTTATTTAAATATTTACTTTAATCTATATTTCTATATTAGTTTTATCGGTTTTAATAGTAACTATATATCTAGTAAACGATTTTACAATCTTTAATACGCGATTAAATACTATATAATCGGACTTTTAGCTCTCGATAGTTCTAGTTTAAAGGGATTATATTAAGCCGTCCGCTTTTAAAAGTAATTATTTCTAGATTTATAAAATATTCTTCGTCTTTTTTATATTTACTTTATAGTTTAGATAGACCGTTAAATTATCTCGAATTCGATTATAGTATATCTATATCTATTATTAATATTTTAAACTAACTATTAGTTTATAGTAATAAAAAGCTATCTTATTTAATATTCTATTTACTATATCGCTGTTTAGTTTTTATTGGTTCTATATTATATAATATTAATATAATAGTTATATAATAGTTATAAACGGAAGAAATCTAAACCCGTAGTAATAATTAGCTAAAGATATACTATAATAGCGACGTTTTACTCTTCTAAATTTGGTTTTAAACGGTTCGTTCCGTCTAGTATTTAGATATCCGTATACGTACTACTTCCGGTACGTTTATACTATTATCTATATAGGTCTAATCGCACGATAGTCTATCTATAGATAATCGTAATAATAGATACTATAGTTAAATAAAATAAACTTAAATTAGATATATAAAAATTTTAAAAATTGAAACGAAATTAATTAAAATATATTTATTCTATAGATAATCGAATAAATAGAAATAAGATTAGATTTATTTACTATAGTAAATAGCTATTACTAGTAGATATTGAATAAACAAACTCGAATAGTTAAAGATTCTATAATAGTATATTTAAAATAAATACTTTATTTTTATATTATTAAACACTAATCTACTATAGTAAAATATATAATCTAAAAACTCTATATATTATATATTTTATAAAACTTATATAAAACTATTATTAATTCAAAGACCTACTACTAGTAGTAAGATACCGCGAAAAGCGCTAGTAAAGATTCCGAAAAAAACTACTAAAACTACTAAAACGCCGAAGATTAAAATATATATAAAGATCCAAAAACGTTATCCGAATAGAGAAACTATTATAGATAGTTCGTATATCTATAGAATAAAGTCTAGTAATATATATTTCTCCGATTTATCCTGCAAGTTATTTTACGAGTTATTTATAGATTAAACCTTTATAAAATTTTGTGGCCGTATTCCGCGATATTAAAAAATTATAATAGGGCGTAAATCTATTTATATCTAAAGCCTCTTTTATATATTTAGTCCGAAAGATTACGATAAAGACGGTTTAAATTAAAGAAAATTCTATACGTTTTCAAATCTTTATAGTTAAAGCGATTAAAGAAATAACCGAAGCTATTTTAATAATTTAATTTAAAGGAAAAAAATCTATAATTAACGATATAATATATATATAATTCTTATATATTATCTAGCGTTTCATTTTATATTTATCTATATTAAACGCGTTATTATTTTATAAAAAGACGTAAAATTTATAGTCTAACTATTTATATTAGAACGTAAATAGCTTCTATTATTATATATAATATATTACGCTATTAATAAATTATTAATATATAACACCTTTGGATATAACTATTTCTACTTTCTTTATCTATATTATAACGTCGTTAAATAAACCATTTAATAGATAATATAGCGCGATTAATTTATACTATTTCTCTAGTACTAAAAGTTATATTAAAGAAATAGCCGGCTCGTTTATTAAATCGGAAACCGAATCTACCGTTCGTTTATATAGATCTAGAATAATAAAGACTATTTCGCGATCTATAAATATAGAAAAAACTAGCGGATATAATATAATATCGTCTAGTAATAAATTACTAGAGAAAGATTATCGCGTTCGTTTTCTAGAATAGAATATTACGGATATTTTAGAAAAAATAAATAATAGAAAAGGAAATAATAGCGAAATTATCGAAAATTAATATATCTAGCGAGATTTTCCTAAAGAATATCTACTATATCGGCGATAGTATATTTAAAAGCTAAATTTTTAATATATTTTAATTATAGAAAAAAAGATAGATATAATAGCGGTATATAAAAATAAATAGGATAGTATATAAAATAATATAAATATAAATACGTCGCTATCGCTATTAGATAAATAGAGTTAACCTATTTTTTTATTATTTTTAATCTAGATACCGATATAGATTCCGAATATCCAAAACCTATACTATTCTAATCTATAAAAATCTACTATATCAAATTCCAATGGTATTTTACTTTTTATTCTAGCGAGGAATTTTTATATTATCTATATTTTTATAGAACGAATTAAAGATATCGCTAGATTTAATAATAAAGTTAAAAAGAATCTATAGATAAATCTTTATAGTAAAACTCTATAATAGTATTCTAACGAACTTTCGGATATAAAAAAGAAATATCTAATAAAAGATTTCAATATATAAATTAATATTTTAATTTTTTTTTTCAAACTACTAATAAAAAAAGAAATATATAATTTAAATAAAAAAAAGTATACTATCGAAAATATAAACCGTTATCGCGAGTATCGCGAATATAGTTAGACTAGATTTCGAGCTATAAAAATCGTCGAAATAATTATTATTCGATAAATTATTATATAGATATAAATAGGCTTCGCTATTCTTTTCTATATTATATTTATTTTTAAAGTAATAAAAAATAACTAATATTAATATATTTTTTCGATTAATAGATAATTATAAATTCGAAATCTTAATTATTAGAAAAGATTATTTCTAGTAATTTCGAAAAATATTTTCTAATAATTTAAACTATTAATAAATAGAAAATTTATTTCTATTCCGATTTTAATAGATATTAGAAAATATTGTATATTAATTAATGATTCGTTTCAGTTTTTTTAAAATATAAATATTAGTATTCTATAGTTTAATAGATGTTTTAGTTTTTCTAGAGATATTAATTTTCTTTTATTTAAAAAAACCTATTTAAAACGGCGCGAATTTCTTTGGCTTTATATATATAAATAGATTAGGAAATATATATATATACGATTAATCATTCGGATTTTAATTTTAATCTTTTACGATTTTAACGCTAGAGGCGCTAATTCGATCAAATTACGCAATTATTTGGTATTTAAATATTTTACCGAAAACTCGAATAAAAGACTTTCGAAGAAGCTAGATCTGAATTAAAATCCAGAGGAAAACCGTAATCTATTTAACTTTAATTAATTCAATTTACTTCGAGAAATCTATAACGAGATTTATTTCTATCATTATAAAATTCTAAACTAGCGTATAATAATAGACTTTAGAAACTTTATAATAATTAGTTTTAAAAAAGATTTTATTTCGATTTAAATTTTAGATATTTAGTTCCGCTAGTTCCGCTTTAATAAATCTACTAGATAGAAGTTTATAAAAATATATATTGCGATAACTATCCTATTATAAAAGAAGCTTACGTCTAATATATCGAATAGAATCTCGTCTACGGATATTATAATAATAGTTTTATCGAGTTTTATAATAAATATATCAAATACTATAATCAAATTTATTGTTTTATATATTTTTTGGTATCCGATTAACCGTCGATTCGGTAAGTAATTTACTTCAATACTTGTACGCTAGCGTTAGATATACGGTATAAGAATTAATATTCCAGTTTAATTAATTTAAATTAAAAAACTATATAAAATTAATGGCTTGGATGGCGTAGTAGTAACGCTATATAACTTAGAGGTTCAACGAATCCGCGCTCTATTTCGGAGTTAACGGAGTTAATCTAGCGAGTCGAAGATTCGAATCCCTCGAAAGCTAACTAATATTTAAATTTTTTCTATCGACTAAAGTCGATTTTTATAGAGTTTTAAATATAGAAGGCCTAGTTAGTGGATCGTTTCGGCCTAGCCTGATCGATCGAAGTAAATTAAGTTAATTAAAGTTAAATAGATTACGATTTCCCTCTAGGTTTTAGTCTAGATCTAGCTTTTTCGAAAATCTTAAATTCGAATTTTCGGTAAAATATTTAAAAACTAAATAATTACGTAATTTAATCGAATTAGCGCTTCTAGTATTAGATTCGTAAAAGATTAAAATTAAAATCCGAATGATTAATCGTATATATATATAAAATTAATTCGAATCTATTTCGTAATACTTTCGTAGTATAAATTTTTATAGTTTATTTAAAATAGTAGTAGAATTTTCGTAATATATATATCTTATAGTCGCTTTTTCTTTTTTTTCTTTTATTAATATCTGTAACTACTACGGACCGATTTAATTTATACTATCGTATCTGACGTACGTATCTTCCGTAATAGTCCAGGCTGTAGGCTGATATATATAGAATTTCTACTAATAATACTAGACTTGAATCTTTAGTATCTTTTAAAATAGTCGCCGATAGATTACTTTACCTATAACTACGATTATACCTTTTTAATTAAAAGAAATAGAATTCGAAACTACTAAATTCGAGCTATTCGATAACGTCGACCGAGTCCTCGCTAGTCTGTCTACTATAACGGACTTTAAACTCCGAAATCCGTTAGTTTTAACTACGACGTTATAGTTTTATATTCCGAATCCGCCGGAACCGTACGGTTTTAGCGACCGTATTAAATTTCTAGTAGAAGGTTTTATTCTACTAGAATCCGAGCTAGTAGTCGTCGAGTATCTAGATAGATTAGCAGGCCGTCTAGATTCGGGCGCGACCGTAGACGAAGATAAAAAATAACGAAGGTAAAAGATAATATTATCGCCTAGTAGATAGTTTTAGAAACTATATTAGTAGTTTATAATCGTACGAATTCGAACTAATATAAAGAAACTATAGAAAAGGAATATTAATTAAAAAGAGAATATAATAGAATAATAACGATTAACTACTCTGTAAACCTTGCGTAACTGCTTTTAACTACGATAATTCTTTACTATATAAGCAATAATTATTATTGCCGTATAAAAACTACGGTAATAGAACGTATATATATAATAATTCAATTATAACCCCGGATAGAGGTTCTATAAAAAAATAACCAAGTTTACAAAAAATTAGATTATAAAAATCTTAAAAAGAATTTTTTTAATATTAGGCCGAAGATTTTATATTCGTACTAGAAATATAGCGTTTTCTTCAAATTATATAATAAATTATTTAAGTAATTTAAAATATTTACTAGAAAATAGAAGATAATAAAAACGGAAATTAAATATTTATTATCGATAATTTATTTTTTAATAAAAAAGAAATTTTTATATTTTATATTATCATTTTAAATAGTAAATAGATTACTAGAATTGGTTTAGTTTTTAAATATTTCGATTATCTTATACTTTTATTAGCTTTCTATAGAAATATAACTAATACTAAAAATTTATAAACTAATTCTAAATATATTATATTAATAGCTAATAGAAAATTATTCTAAATAGTATTAAAATTAAAAAACTTTTTAAAAAAATTTCTATTCGCGGAATAGATAAATAAATTTATTAAATCGATAAATTCGCTATACTTACCTTCTATGTAAAAAACGATTCGGCTATAGTAGAATTTACTAGAAAGATCTATATTATTAAAAATCTATAAACGAATTTATTACTAAATATTAATATTTTAACGCCGGAAGAAATAATTTTAAATTATTAAAAATAGCAAATTATTATCGATAGCTACCAAAATTTTAATATTAATTTTAACTTTTATATATATAAAGAGTTTAACTTTGGATATATCATTAGTCATTAAAATAATATTATATTGAAGCCTAATAGAATAATACGAGTTTTAATATAATATCGAAATAATATTTCTAGAAATTATAAATTTTTTTCGAGCCTAAATTAAAGTTAACGTCGAAAATAAATATTAGTTTTGACGATAGCGCCTTTATCTATATAGTTAATACTTCCTTTAGTTTTATAAATATCAATAATGTAAACTATTCGCTAGTAACTTTATTTAAATAAACTCGGTTTAAAAAAGTTATTAAAAATCGATATAAAGAATTTTATATCGCTATTTCTAATATTATTTCGTTTTTTATAAAATTAATCTAGAATATTATTAAATACGCCGTTAAAATATTAATAAAAAAAACAGCTATTAAAACAACTATAATACTCGCCGCTATCGCGGTTATACAGAATAGAACCGTATATTATCTGGAATTATCTAATATAATTAATACGCGAAATATTCTAACGAATTAGAATATCTTCTACTCGATTAATAAAGAAAATTTTAGTAAAATTTTAGTAAAATTTAACGCGAATTTAGTTAAAAATATCGAATTTATTAAATTAGCTTTTTTTACTATATCTATAGATTTTAAATTAGAATGTTATCTATTTAATTATATTACGATT
Source organism: Rusavskia elegans (assembly GCA_011316305.1). Taxonomy (NCBI): domain Eukaryota; kingdom Fungi; phylum Ascomycota; class Lecanoromycetes; order Teloschistales; family Teloschistaceae; genus Rusavskia; species Rusavskia elegans. The sequence goes on along the minus strand of SAUG01000083.1, from coordinate 82,406 downwards.
TATAGTAAACTATTAGTAGTATACTAATTAGCTGCTATTATCGAAAAATAAAAAAATATATTTATCGAATAAAGAGTTATAATAGATATTTTTTATAATAAATAGATATTTATATCTTTAAAAAAAGAAACGAAATTTACGTTTTTAAAATTTTATAATCTAAATTATATACCCAGTTTTAAACCAGATAAAATCTTTAATAAATTCTATAAATAAAAGAAAATAAAATATTTCGAATAACTAACGTTTTTTACATATCCTTTTTTATTGTATAAAGGATACTTCCAAATAATATAAAAAAGAAACGTATAGTAGTTAATATATAAAGCTTTAATACGATTACGAAATCAAATAATTATTTTTTTCTATTATAAACGGATATTATCGCTTTTATATTAGATTATTTTTATATTTCGATGGATGATTATATAAAATAGTTTTATTAGTTTAAAAATTAAATACTATAAATATTGTAAATTTACTATAGTTTTTCATCGCGGATAAAAATAAACTTCGATAATATTTATAAAATATAAAAGCTCGCCGCTATATATATAACGCTAGATCGATAAACTATTTCGTCTATTTATATAAAGCCAAGGTCTCGTTTAAGAGACTACGTAGTAGATAGATGCGAAAAATAGATCTATTAGATAGTAAAACTATTTAATAACGAGGAGAACCTCCTTTATATAGAGTTTTTACTCTATTAAAATCTCTAACTACTAGCGCGTTTAGTACTTTAAACGTTTAGCGGCCGCGTTATAGTATAGTAAATTCTTTCGGCCTTATAGTTATATTTCTCTATACCAAGATTCGCATCGAATCTTTATATTATATTTGCAGGTTAATTTATATAACGCGAATCAGATACGGTACGGAGGCGTATAATTTATCTTTATATTTATACTATTAAATCGTTCTTTAGACTTTTTATTAAATCTAACGTAAAATTCTATATATGTAAAATACTAATATAATATATAGATTATAAATAGCTTTAAAATTATATATAAATTAACGCGCGTCCTATAGATATATTTTTACGATATTTATTTCTACTTTTAATCATTTTCTTGTCGTATCTTTTTCATATAAACGGTATATACGTCTTTTATTTATAAAATATATAGTTTCTCTATAGGCTTTCTAATATATTTTTACTTTATTTATATTATATTTTCGCGTTATTTACTTCTAATATATAAATTAGAAAGTATTTATTTCTATATTATAACGCGTTTTAAAGGTTTATAAAAGTCTATATATTCGTATAAATATCGTATAAGGCCTCTAAATCTCGTTTCTTATATTATTTTCTTTATTATAATCGTTTTTCCTTTATTTATATACGAGAAATAGGCGGAAATTAGATATAATTATAGTATAGGAGATATATAGCCTGTCTAGACTTATAGAAAAATTATATTTCTTTCTATCTATATTTTTCTATCCTATTTAGTACGTAGTATAGCTAATTACAGGCGTAGTAAAAGTAATTTTAAATCGAAAAAATAGCTTTTATAGTTTTAAATCTATTCTGATATAACGGAGATTTTATACTATAGCTATAGCTTTATAGTATAGTTATAGGGAATACTATTCTAAATAAAAATCGTATTTAATATTATCGGTACGTATAGCGGCTCTATTTCGAGTCTAAAACTATCTACTAGAAATCTTCTAAACGTTAAATAAAATACGGTTATTATTTCCTTCGCTGCTATATATACGAAAAAAACGCGGCTCTATTAAAATAGTAATTTTTTATATATAATACCGCTCGTTTCTTCAGAGTTTTAAATATAGGGATTATAATTATAGAATAGCGCTATAAATTAATTTATAGATTTTATTCGTAGTTATTTTAATAACTCTTTTATAGAAAAATAAACCCCGGCTGAATTTAATCTGATCGGTATTAAACGTCGTTAGACTAGTATAGAATATATATTCTTTTAAATTCTCGGCTCTATTACCTTTATTATTTATAAAATTCTAAACGTTTTACTAGATTTTTATCTATATTCTACCGGTATAGTTATCGATCCCGATTTTTCTCGAATTATATATTTATAGCTAGTGTAAATTTATATTGATTTTTAATTTATTTATATTGTTTCCGTTTTAATTCCGGTTCCTATTTCTATTCCTATTTCTATTTCTATAAGGCGCTATACTATTCTCCGTACTATTCCTTCTACTAGATCTTCGGCTACTACGCCGATTAACGTCTCTTCGGCGGAAAGAAAAGAGAATAAAAATAAAAATAAAAATAAAGATAGAAAAGGTATTATTAGCGGTTCTATAATTTATAAAAATAAGTTTATAGTTAATAACTTTTTTTTATAGCTAATTTCTCGGTATTTTAGAGTAGTTTAAAATATATAGTTTCTTTTTAAAAAATAGAAAATAGAATTCTTTCGGTTAAATAGTCTATATCTATTACTTTAAACAATTTCTATACTTTTATAACTATATTTTATAAGGTCTATCTCTTTTCTTTATACTCGTATCAGATTTATAAAAAGCCTTTTAGGTTTTAAAAGCTTTAATAGCTTTTTTAATATTAGCTAGATAATCGATAAATTTCTAAAACCTTTTATAAAGCGGCGAATCGACCTTTTAGACTAAATATTCGGGTTTATTTCATCTTATATAAATATCTAAAATTTCCTCGACTTTTTATTTCTTTTTTTCGCTTTTTACTAGAATCGGCTAAAGTTCCGGATCTTTGTCGCCTCGCGAATACTAAAGCTCTAATAAAAATATATAGAAAATAGAATAGATAGTTCTAAATTAACCCGGCAGATCTAATTTATACGTCTATAAACTAACTTTCCTTAATATTTTAAAAGAACCTAATTATCTATAGTTTATTTTCTTTTTAGGTCTAAAAGTACGTATATTAATACTTCGAAAAAAAAACTTTATTCCTTTTTATAAAAGATAATTCCTTATAGTAGCGGTCGTATTATTTTATCTATTAGTCTGCGATCTTTTACTATAAGCCTTTTAAATAATTCCTACTACTTTATAAACTAATCTATTCTTTCGGTAGCTAGGGACGCTTTCCTTTTAGGATTTCTATCCTCGGAAATCTAATCTAAATAAAGTATATAGTCTTTTAGAAACTTATTCGAGCTTCTGCTAGTTAATACGTATTTACTATTATTATATATAAATATTACTATTTGAAACAGTTTAAACTAATTATCCTATTTAAAATTGTAGTAAACTTATAAGTAATACTCTAGCGTTTAATTTTAGTATTTTATTTACTTGTCTATTTAAAAATAATAGGTTATACTAAGTTTCCGCTTCTTACCTAGATAGTGTAGAAGTATTTACTAGAAATTACTAGTAAATTAAAACCTCCGGTTTAAAATTAAATTTCGTATTATACTATAATTATAGACGAATTCGCGTTAAAAAAAATCTACTAAGCTTTCGATATTTATATCTTTTTTTATTATAATATACGTTTCGTATTTCGTTAATTAATTAATAAATACGTAGATAGTATCGTTTATTTTACCTATATATAGATCTTTCGTAGGCGAAAAATCGGTAATAAAATCTATTATTACAGAAAAAAATAGATTTTCGTCTTTAGGCGGAATTAAATTAAGCGTTCTATAGAATTTATTATAATAAATATATATCTTTCAGTAAATAGGATATATACGATTATATTCTTTACTTTTTTTATCTATTTTCGGCTAATAATAATTATATTTAATCGAATCTAAAATCTATTTAGTAGCGAAATAACCTACGAACGGATTATTATAATTTACTCGTTGAATTTCTTTTCTAGTAGGCAGGACTTCGGAAATATAAACCGTAGATCTTTTATAAAAAAGATCGTTTTCCGATTTACTCTAGTAAATTTATTCGAGCAGAGTAGAAATTTTTTTTTTAACTTTCGATAATTATAAAATTACTATTTAATTATAATTTCGTAAATTACGCTACTATAGGCTCGGGTATATCTAAATATATCTTTTCGTCTTTAAAAACTTTCTATACTAGACTGGCCGTTTTGTCGGGTTTCGAACCCGGGTTCGTATCCCGGATTCGAGTTTCTAACCGTATTAGAAAGGAGACTAACTTTAACTAGTAATTTAGACGCAATAGCCACGTTTATCGCGAAGTCGGGTCGCCACTTTGGTTCGAAGTGGCCAGTCTATTCTATATTAAGAGACGTAAAGTTCTAGTACGAATATTTAAAGAATTATCTAATTTTATATTATCGACTATAGTAGTTAAATAAACGGTTACCGAAATACTAATATTCTTTTAGATTTCTAGCTATAAATCGCGTATACGAAGTTTATTCTAAAAAATAAATAAAAAGAAATTATTATTATTTTCGCTTCTATCCGATTTTATAATATCTAGCCGCCTAGAAGGACTATCGGTAGAGTTAAACTTTCTTTTTCGATATTCGATATAGAAATCGAATACTATAAACTTTTTAGTCTATCGGATTTATTTCGGGTTAAAATCTTTAATCGATATAAAATAGCGGAGATTTTTATAATCTATAAATACGTAGATAGAGTTTTTTTCTATCTTATAGATAATATTTTTAATTTTTAAAATAATAAATATTTATATATAATTTCTGATTATATATATTCTAACATATCTCTACGCCTTTAAATTATAGTTTATAAAAGTAATAGAATACTATTATCTATCCTCGTATAATTAGTTTAGAAATCTACTAACGCCTCGATTAGATACGTCGGTTTCTATACGAATTTTAACTTTTTAATCGAAATATTTTAGAATAAAAGTACTCGTAAAAATACATTTAAATTTATTAAAAGCCTTCTACGAGTTTATAGACTATTTAAAGAAAATTTTTAGAACGCCTTTTTTTATTCCTTTAGTTAAATCGGTTAGAGGAGCTATAATTTAAAAAAATCCTCTAATAATACGGCGGTAAAAATCTATAAAATCTAGAAATACTAAAATATCCTTTATATTTTAAAGCGTAGGCTAATCTACTACTACCTCGATTTTCGACTATTTTATTTAAATATCCTTTTCTCCGATAATAAATTCTAGAAATATAATTTCTATTCGATTAAATATATATTTTAAAAGTTTTATATATAACCGATAGGCGAGTAGAACTTTTAATATCTTACGAATATAAATCTAATATTATTTCTCCGTCCGCGAATAAATTAAAATATCGTCGAGATAAACTATATAAGAATTGTTAAAATAAAGCTTTAAAATATTATTAATATAAGACTGAAAAGTCGCAGGCGTATTAATAAAACTAAAAGATATTATCTAATATTCGTATTAGCTATATCGAATATAAAAGGCTATCTTCTATTTATTATCCTTTTTAATACGAATACGATAATAGATATTTTAAATATTAATTTTAGTATACTATCGCGTATATACGAATCGGTCTAGTATTTTAGATAAAAGAGATAATAGATATTTATTTTTAATTATAATTATATTAAATCTTCGGTAGTCGATATAAAAATATAGACTACCGTCCGGTTTCTTTATAAATAAAATAGGAAACCCGGTAGAACTATTCGATAGATAAATCTACTCTTTTTCTAATATATTAGAAAGATACTTTCGAATAGCTATAAGTTTATCCTATAATATATTATAGATAGAACTCGTTCTAGAGATTTTTTCGGGCTTAAAGTTAATTATATATTCGCTTTATTTATAAATATTTAATCTATCCGATAAAGCGTTAGAAAATATATTTATAAAGTCATTAATTTTAGAAAATAGCTCAATTTTATTCTAAAATATTATAGAGCTATATTTTATAGCTAAATCGTATATATACCGAAAATTATATTTTATTCTACTAGAAAATAATTTATAGGGTATTATAATATAGATATATTCCCCGTCTTTAACTATAAAGATTACTAAGTTTATAAATTTTTCGGCGTCGTAAATATCGACGTTATACTACTATAGAGTTATAGAAAAGAGTTATTCCTTCCGGTAATAATAAATCTAGACGGTATCGCGCTATTAGATATCGGAATCGGCTTTATAGAATTAAAGATACCCGAAGATTATATTAAAACCTCGTATATTAATACTATAGAACTTAATTTACTAATTTTTAGAAACTTTTTCTCGGTTTTTTAAATTAGCTTTTATTTTATAAATTCTATAAAAACGTATAATACGACTATTAATATTTTAGATATTTTTAGAAATATTATTATCTTCGGGTATATTATTCTATTTAATCTATTACTATAAATTATAATTTCTTTTAACTTTAAAATCGTTAAAGTATTAGACGTAGGAATATCTCTTCGGTATATCGATATATATTTAAAAAGTAATTATAGTAAAATAACTTCGCTATTACTAAAATTCTAATACGCTAGCGGTATATATTAGGTTTTCGCTTTTTCCGATTACGAGTTTTTATTCCGTTTTTTTAACTTTCGGTATATTTAGAATAAACGAGATGAGTTAATTTATATCTCTTCTAATTATAGATATAATAGATAGCGTTTTCTTCTATAATTTTAGGCTATATCGAAATATCGACCTAGATTATATTCGGATTACCGCTATCTTTTATATTATAATTTCTTTTTCTTCTATTGCTACCGCCTTAGTTATTTCGGCTTTAATTTCTTCGGCTTTAATTATTATTACTACCGCTTTCGCTACGAAGTTAGCTATTATCTTTCGATTTAATTTCGAGTCGATTAATAGTATATAGAAGGTATTCGATACCGATATACTATTTTAAAAAACTTTAGTAATTTATAATATAGCTTTTATTACTACGACTAAAAGTTTTATTTCGGATAAATTTCCGAATTTTAATTTATAGATTATATATTCGTTCCTTCTCGTTCGGCAGAATATCGAGTTTTTTTGAAAAGCTAATAAGATATTTATTAAATTTCGAAACGGTTTACTTATTCTTCTACCTTATATCTTCGAATTTACTTTCAGAATCGGCCTATTAAATAATAAAATTACTAATAAAACTTTTTAAATATTTATAGAATATCTTCTAGATTAACGTTATATTTTATTACGTAAAATTCTTTCAATAGATCTTTTATAATAGCTTTTTATTTATAATTATTAGTCGGTTAGCTAAAATAGTTTTCGTATTATTACTATCGTATTCGGATTCCTATTAACGGAAGAAATCTTCGTGGTTGTCGATTTAAGTAAAAAGCGAATTATAATTATTAAGGTTTTATTTTTCGGGTATTAAAACCTTAGTAGCTTTTTTTCTAGATCTTTTTTAAAACCTATTATCGCTATAAAAGCAACGGTATTCTATAAAGCTTTTATATTTTATACGTTTAAAATCTCGCTCGAGTTCTACTTCGCGGACTTTTACTTTTAAAAGTTATACTTCTAACAATTTTTCTAGTTATTACAAAAGTAATTAGATTTAATTTAATAAATTTAGAAGCTAGGTACGATCTTCTAGTATATTACTAGTCCCCGGATTAATTTAGAGATTTTATTACTACTATTAGATAATACTAGATAGTTCGTCGACTTTGTCGATATTATTAGTAGTACTGCTTTAGTTTATATTACCGGTAATAGTACTAGAAGAACCTAATGATTATCTTTTAGACTCGCGCGTATTACTACGCGTTATTATTCCATTTAGAAGTATCCTTACTACTAGGCGGTCCCGACACTTCGGATTAAATAGAATTATAAGATTAAAATCTTATTTAAAGGACTGTATAGTAGATAGATATAAGGAATAGATCTATTAGATAGTAGAACTATTTAATAGCGAGGAAAACCTCTTTCGTATAGAATTTTTACTCTATTAGAGTCTCTAACTACTAGCGCGTTTAATACCCCGAACGGCTTGGCGGCCGCCTCGCAGTATAGTAAATCCTTCCGGCCTTACAAGTTAAAGATTATATAAAAATCTATATAAATAATATTATAATCATTTTATATAGTTTAGAAAAACTTTTAAAATATTTTATATAAATATTTGTTTTATTTTAAAGAAAACGAATTAGTTTTATATCGGGTAAACTATTTATAGTATATTCTTTAGTTCGTTTACTCGGATAACGTATTAATATATTAGATATATACGATTAATCATTCGGATTTTGATTTTAGTCTTTTACGAATCTAACGTTAAAGGCGCTAATTCGATCAGATTTCGTATTTATTTAATATTTAAATATTTTACCGAGAATTTAAATTTAGGATTTTCGAAAGAACTAGATTTAAACTAAAATCTAAAGGGAAACCGTAATCTATTTAGCTTTAATTAATTTAATTTACTTCGATCGAAACGGCTAGGCCGAGGCGATCTATTAACTAGGTCTTCTATATTTTTAAAATTCTGTAAAAATCGATTTAGTCGATAGAAAAAAATCAAGTATTAGATTAGCTAAACTGGCCACTTCGAATCAAAATAGCGACCCGATTTCGCGATAAACGTGGCTATTGCGTCTATATTACTAGTTATAGTTAGTTTTCTTTCTAATACGGTTAGAAACTCGAACCCGGGATACGAACCCGGGTTCGAAACCCGACAAAACGGCCAGTCTAGTCGGAAGTTATAGTATTTATAACTATTCTGGATATATTATATATAGTAGATATAAATACTAGAAAAAGTAGTAAAAAAGAAATAAAATCTTTAATTAGGAGTTCTATAGATATATTTCGCAAGCAGATTATAAAATAAAGAAATATAAAAATATAAACGAAGATTCGGAAAAAGATAAAATCTTATAGTAATAGATATACTACGAGCGTATAATTTTATAACCCGGAAAAAATAACTAAATCTAGCTAGCTATATATATATACTCGAAAATAAAATAATTATCGATACTAATAATAGACTATAGAAAGTTAAAGTATTTATTAATTTAGATAAAACCGGAAATTTTGTATTAGAGAATTTAATTAAAAGGAAAAGGTTTTTTTAAACTAAAAAAAAGAATCTATATAATTTAATAGTTATCGATAGAAATAAAATACTAAATAGAAATAGAAAGATTATAGAAAAATAATACCGTTCTAAATAATAATTAATTAGTACTAAAAAAAACTTTAATTCGATATTATTCGGATAGCTAGCTACGAAATCGTATTTAGAATTCCTTAATTAAAAGATTATAATCTAGTAATAGACTAAGAGAAAGGAGTATTTAACTTTAAATAATATTTCTATATAAGGGATATCTAGCCTACGCTAAAGCAGTAATCTTAAATAGATAAAAAATAAAATATAAAACGCGAATTTATAGTCTCGAAAAAAGATAACTAAAAACTATTTAGATTCGATTTATTAGATACCGGCAGAGGTTAGCCGGATTAATAAAATAAAAGTAGAAAAGAAAATTATAAACCTTTCGAGAATTCTATACTATCTAATAAGAAATTTATAGAAAATCTATTAGAAAAGGTTTTAGATAAATATAAAAATTAGATAAACTTATTTCGGGAAAAGATAACTATGAAAATACTATTTAAATAATAACTATAGAATTATAAAGTTAGATTTTAAGAGATAAATAATCTATATCTAGATCTATCTATCTATTATCCGCGATAAAGCTCGAAATACTCCGTAAATATCTGGACGAAAATATAAAAAAGGAATTTATTAGTAAATTTTAATTACCGGTAGGATATCCGATCTAGACTGGCTATTTCGGGTCGGGTTCTCGTCGAACCGTCGGGAATCCGACCCGATTTTAGTAGGTCGAACCGGTTTAACTCGCCAAGCGGTCGGATCCGGATCGAACCCGGATTAAATCCGAAAATCCGCTAAGTCTTTTATATATAGAATAAACCTATATATTGTAATTTTTTTAATTTATATAATAAATAATATAATTAGATAATATAAATAATTTAACTAAAATCTTTCTAGCTAGCGTAGTTAATTAATTAGAATTTTTTTAAATTATTCGTATAACTTTTATACTAGAATTATACTTATATACTAGGATTTAGCGCTAAGATCTAGTTTTAGCGGGTCGGGTCGAGTTAGCTAACCTAGATTCGAAATCCGGTCGGGTCGGGTTAGCTAACCCGGGTTCGAAATCCGATCCGACGGCCAGTCTAATCCGATCCTCTTTATATCTAAAAAGGACGGAATATTCTATCTATATATCGATTATCGGAAGCTAAACGATATTATAATTAAAAATCGATATTTACTATCTAGTATTAACGAACTTTAGAATAGATTTTCTAGAATAAAATATTTTATAAAATTCGACCTTCGAGGAATATATAACCTTATATAAATAAAAGACGAAAAAAAATAGAAAATAGTTTTCTAAATACGGTAAAGTTATTATAAATATATAGTTATACCGTTCGGGTTTATAAACGTTCCGGTAATCTATTAGAATATAATTAATAACTTTTAGAAAATATCTGGATATATTTATTATTATTTATCTCGATAATATTTTAGTCTTTTCTAAAATATTCGAAGAATATAAGTAATATATTAGTAAAGTTCTTAAATATCTAGAAAGAAAAGATTTACGTTTTAAATTAAAAAAATATAAATTAACTTCCTAGAATTTATTATAAAATAAAACGGACTATATATCGACTCTAATAAATTAAAAGCTATTATAAAATAGGAAACGCTAATAAATATTAAAAAAATATAAAATTTCCTCGAATTTATAAACTATAATCGAAAGTTTATAAAAAACTATTTTAAAAAGGCTTTTGCTTTTATAGCTTTAATAAAAGATACCGCCGAATAGTATTAGAGAGAAAAGAAATAATAAATATTCGAAAATCTTAAAAGAAAATATATAAAAGATCTAGTACTTAAAATATTCGATCGAATAAAACTATTATAAATAGAAACGAATTCGTTAGATCTAGCTAAAGATATATACTTTTAATAATAATATAATAATTAATAGTACCCGGTAGTATATATATTAAGAAAATTATCGCTAACGGAATTAAACTATAATATTTAGAATAAAGAAATACTAGCTATAGTAGCTATACTAGAGTAATAGAAAATATACGCCGAAGGATTACTAGAATTAATAATCTTTATAGACTATACAAATCTTCTATATTTTACGACGATAAAATAATTAAATAGAAAATAAATACGATAGTCTGAACTCTTCGGTTAATATAAATTTAAGATATACTATATTCTAGATAAAGAAAATAAAGGTATAGACGTTTTAAATCGAAGAAGTAATTATATAAAAATAAAAGAGGTTTTTAGTAATAGTATTTATAAAATTTAATAAAAATAGATTATTATTAATAAATTAATACGAGATTAATATAACGCTACGTATATTTAGAAACGACTAGAAATAGTTTCCTATTAAAAAAGAAAAACTATAAATATTAGATAATAAAATTAACGAAAATATTAAAAAATACTATAATAGAATACTATAAAGGTATTTAGATATAACGAAGATAATATAACTTTTATAATAATATTACCAGTTTTCTAATATAAAATAATATATAGAAATCTATACTATAAACTAATTTAATTATTAAAAATATAAATATACTATATATACTTATTATAATAAAATTTAGTATTAGAAATTACCGGATTTACTATAGAAAAAAGTTATATTAGACTTTATTATTAAGTTCCTAAAATTAAAAGACCCGATATTAGATATAATATAAAATATATTATTTAATATAATAGATAGATTAACGAAATACGTTTATATAATTCTATTACTAGAAGATTTTATAGTAGAATAACTTGGATTTATTATTCTAGATCGATTATTTCGATACTATAGACTACTAAAAGTATTAATAAATTATATAAATAAACTCTGTACTTTAAATTATTAGAAAATCTTTATTCCTCTATTTAGTATTAAATTAAAAATATTAATAGCTTTCTATCCGTTAATAAATAGATAGATAGAATATACTAAATAGATTTTAGAATAATATCTAAAGTACTATATTAACGACGTTTAAAATAATTAAATTTTACTTTTACTAATAGTATAATTAGTATTTAATTTAAAAAAATTAAATACGATAAAAGAAATACCGTTCTATATTAATAATAGAAGAAATTCGAATCTATTTAGATAATCGCGATCTTACAAATTAGTAGAGTTAGTAATTTAAAAAGTCGATATTTAGAAAAAAATCTATAGAAATATCCTAAAAATATAGAAATATTCGGGTAACTATTAAAATAAAAAGCGAAAAATAGTACTTTAATTAAAGAAAAGAGATAAGGTATACCTTTTTATAAAGAATTTAAAAACCAAAACTCTAAATAAGAAATTTAACTATATTAAAGTCGGACTATTTTTAATTAAATAGGTTAAAGGACTTTAGAACTTCGAATTTAATTTATCTAAAGATATTAAAATATATCCGATATTTTATAATTTTTTTTAGAATTAGCCGATTTCGGAATACTAGTTTAATAGATATTTAATTTTAAAATCTAGGAGGAAGATACCTTTATAGTTAAAAAGATTAAATAAAAGAAAGATTAGAAATACTCTATTAAATAGAAAGATTATCCTACTTTAAAAAATAGATAGGAACCTAGAGAATACCTTATAAACTACTAGAGAATTTTTTAACGGTTCTATTAATAGAACTAATAGGAACGCTAAAGTTAAAAGAATTGAAAATAAAAGAAAACTAGTCGGTATCGAAAAGATAAAACTTTTCGAAAAAGATATTAAAGGGAAAATTAGACGCTTCGGACTTTTTAGGCTTTTTTTTTAATTTTCGGAACTTTTTTTCTTCTAAAAATTGGATTATATTCTATTTAGAATTTACTAAATCTTTTTTTTTATTTTCTAAATTACAGAGCTTTATTTCTATACGGTAAAGCTTCGCTTTAAACTTACGAATATTATTCCGAACTCGGATACGCTTTTTATAGATATAATAAAGTTTCGATAGAAAAATCGCTAGATTATAAAACTTTCCGGAATCTATATATACTAAATACTTTTCTAATATTTCGTCTAATAGCTAAATAATATTACGGAACGTATAACGTTTATAGAAATATATAGTTTAGGCTAGAGAACCGAAGTTAGAAAGAAGATTAACTTTTCGGTAAAAAGAGATACGGCGAGGCTTTAGAGAAGTTATTATAAACTTTCGGGACGAAAGTTAAAAAAGGCGGGAAATAGTATTACGAGCCTGTCGGATATATAAATAGTATAAGGAATATACTACTAAATAATACTAGAAACGGCTATCTATATATTCGATAAACTTGGCAGGTAAATAGAGGTACTCGACAGCCAAGACCTTCGAGCACTAGTGCTCGTAGTATTCGACCGGTAAACAAGGTAAGCAGAATTGCTCGACCGGTAAACAAGGTAAATAGAACTGTTCGACCTATTCGATAGAAAAATATAGCGAGTAAAAGATTTTATTTAATATATAGATTTTAAACTCGACGCTTTTATAGCTTATATTTAATTTATTAATTATCGCTATATACTGTTCTAGTAATCAGACTGACTTGTTTTTATAATTAACTAAATAATTACTCGTTATATCTCTATTTATAGATATACTAATAAGTCCAACCAACTTTTAGAGATACCAGACCCTCTCGGTAGCTCTATAATAATTCGAACTGACTTTCTAATAATAATCTTTTGTAAACGATAATAGATATATTTAATAGAATTTAAATTACTATAAAAAATTCGAATATTAGTAGTCTAGTATTTCTATAACTATCGGTATTAAAGATAAATTCTATAGAAAACTGGTTAATCCTCTCTAGTCGAAAAAGGCTATAGAATATTTTAAAGGATTAAAAGTTCTAGAAGAGAGATATACGTCTATAGAATTATTTAAAAAGAGATAATACTATTAATAGCCTTATAGAATACTATTAAATAAGATATATTAAATAGAATATATTATCGTTTTATATTACCTATAATTTCTTTCGTATTTAACTATTTAATACGATTACGAATAGACTGGCCGGTTCGGGTCGGATTTCCGTCGAACCGTCGGGTATCCGATCCGATTATATTATATATCTAATATATTATTATCGTAAAAAATAAATAGAGTTAATATATCTAGATAATATATTTAGTTTTTCTACGGACTTTCTAGCTAGCGTAGTTAATTAATTAGAAATCTTTTAGTAAATTCGTATAAAAGTTATACTAACTTTATACTTCTATACAAGATTTTAGCGCTAAAATCTAGTTTTAGCAGATTAGATCGGGTTATAATTTAGGATCCGAAATCCGGTCGGGTCGGGTTATATTTTAGTCTAACTCGATTCGGGTCGGGTCGGATTAGTTAACCCGGATTCGAAATCCGACCCGATAATCAGTCTAATTACGGGTCGGATTAGATTAAATTTCTATCGGGTCCTAGTCTATAATCCGACCCGATTTTCGGTTTTAATACTAGGATTCGATCCGATCCGATTTTCGGTTTTAATATTAGGATTCGATCCGACCCGTTTAGTAGATCGAATCGATTCGACTCGCTAAGACTCGGGTCGGATATCCGACGGTTTAACGGAAATCCGATCCGAAGTGGCCAGACTAATCTATATATTATATAACGCTCGTCGAAATAATAGACGAATTTAAATAAAATATTAAAGGAAACTACGTTAATAATTAACGATAGACGAAAATTATTAAAATATTACGAATCTAAAAGTTCAATTATAATAGTATATATCTGGTAATAATTTCTAAATATATAATAAACTTTTCTACTATATTCCCAGAAATAGCCGAAATCGATTCTATATTTCGGATAGATTTATAGACGAAATTGTAAACGTTAAACGCGTTATAAAAGCTTTGAAAATATAATTAAAACGTTTAGAAATAAAGCTTGCCGTTTAGTCGCTAGAGCGTCGCTAGTATATCGAATTTCAATTTTTTCTCGCTTTTTTTATTCCTTTATTACTAGGCTATATTCTAGTTTTTCTAAAATATAAATTAGTTCTATAATAAATCTTTCGTCTTGTTTATAATTATATACTATTTTAGAATTACTATAATTTTAATAATTTTAATTTATTAGTTTTAACGTTATTAATTCGATATATATTATTTATATTATAATTATATCGGCGTCGGCGCGTAGTATTTATAGTAATTAAAATTAAAGTAAGGAATTTTAGATCTAATTAAAAATAATAATATAGTTTAAAACTCGTATATTATAGATATTATAAATTAGTTTAATAATCCGCCCACACTACTGACGTTCGAGAAAAAAAATTCTAGATTATCTTTTATTATTTAAAAAAGCTAATCGGAATTTTATTATAATTTTATTATTAATATTTCGAGAAACTATATAATTTTCAGTAATTAAATCTATTAATAATAGCTATTAAATAGATAGTCTAATAGTAATATTTTTTTAGAAACTTTTATTTCTAGAAATTCTAATCCGTATAAACTATCTAATAGTAGTAATATTTTAAACGACCTAAATAATAGAAATAATAGCGATAATTCCGATAAAAATAAAAAGCTTCGAGTTTTAGAAATTTAAATAGTAGTAAAAAAAAACCTTTTTAAAGGTATATTATTAAATAAAAGCTTTCTATAGAATAAATTCGAATTATAATTTAAATACCGATTAACCTTTTTTAAAACTAGCTATTAGATATTTATAAATATTAAAAACTTTATTAAATATTAAAATTAAAAACCTTGAAAGGTATAGTAATAAGATAACTTTAAAAATATATAATAAATAGATCGAATTTTATAGAAATTCGTTTTATAAATCCGATATTTTATCGATTTATATAGATTCTATCCGTTAGGTTTGGAATTTTATTAAATGTTTGAAATTAAATCGCTAGTTCGAATGAAAAGAGATTTATATTAATAAAGATATCTTTAATAATATATTATAGAATAAATTTATAGTTTTTTCTTTAAATTTTACTATCGATTCTAAATTTCGTTTATTAGATACTATAATAAAATATCATCGTATAATTTAATATAAATACTAAAATATCTTAGTATTATATAATTTCCTTATATTATTAGAAATCTAATTACTTTTTTCTATCGAAAAAATAGTATTCGTTCTTTTTTTTTAAAAAAATATTTATCTAGAATTATAGCGTACTATAAACGCCTAAAGCGCGAAATTAAAAGATTTCGGCTATGATAAATAGATAGTTTAAACTATTCGATAAAAGAATATAGATAAAGCGATATTGGTTTAGTAGTAGATTTTATCTATTAAAAGATCTAATCTATTTCTATATAGTAATAGAAATTTTCGAAAATTTAAAAATCGGACTCGGAAAAGCCGATCGTAGAATAATCGGAATAATAAGAATAAAAAAAGTATTATTAACGTTTATAATAATAATATCGAAAAATATAAACGAAATAATAAATCTAATATATATTTTAAATATAATAGTATAAATTATTAGTCTAAAAATTATCTTTAAAACTATAACTAAAATTATAATAATCGAAAATCTAATTACTTTTATAGTAATAAAAATAGATCTTTTAAAAAACCTATCGTTAATATAATAAAAAGCAATTCTAGTAAATCTAAGTAGAAAAAAACTAAAAAAATAAATTATAGCTTTAATAAATAGCCTAGAATAAATAAATCAAAGTAAAAACCGGCTTTATTTATTAAATTACTAGTAAAAGGATATAGTAGAACTAAAGCGTTTCTAAATCTATATTCTTAAATTAATATCGTTTTATAATTTTTCATTATTTAATACAATCTAAAATCTGACTAAAATATAGAAAAATTCTATTTTTAATAGATTAAAAATTAACGCGCTGTCTATTATAGGATATATAACTTAAATTAGATAATAATAAATAGTTAAAACCATCGGAAAATATATATATCGCAATTTTATATTCTAGATATAAAAAATAGATATTGTATAGTTTATTTATTTTAGATATTTATAGTTATAGATTTAAAAAAAAAATAACGATTTTCTATCTGTAATAATAAGATATAAAATATTAAAACGGATAAAAAATAGTTAATCCGTTTCAATATCGATTTATCGATAGTTTTTATTTATATATTATAGATCGAAAATAGATTGGCCGTCGGATCGGTTCCGACTTTTCTAGATATTAAACCGAATTAGATCGGATTATTTTAAAATTTAATTTAATTCGGTTCCGAATAAAATCTAGAAATTTAGATTTAATTTACTAAAATTACTAAATATTTTTCTTTATATTGTAAGATTTTTTATTATATAACATTTATCGTAATATATTAAAATAATATATATATTCAATTTTACTACTTTTAGATATAGATAATTATTTAGATAATTTAATATTTTTTTTATATTTTTATTATTTTAAATTTTTATTTCCGTTTTTTTTATATTCCTTTTTTTTTATCTTTATCTTTATTTTTATTTTCGTTCAATTTAAAGTTAAGATTTTTAGTTAAATTTATATTATTTTCGAATTTAATATTATTTTATTTAGTAGAATACTTTTCTATTATCTAGTTTTTATTATTAATTTCGACGATATTATTAGTATTTTCGTTTTTTTTCTATATAGAAACTAGATTGGTTACTTCGGATCGGATTCCTGTCGGTATTTTAAAAATCCGATTCGAATTTTAGTAAATCGGTTCGATTTAATTTACTAAATAATATAGACCGATTTCTAAAATTAGAACCGAAAGTTAAATCGAATTATAAAATACAAACTAATAAAAATCCGATTTAATCTATTAAATCTCCTATATATAATATAATAAAATAAATAAATAATTAACTAATTAATTAATAAAATTTTTAATCAAATTGAATATATTTAAATAATATATTTTATTTATTTAAAAATCATTTAGCTAGCGTAATTAATTAATAAAAATTTTTCTTAAATAGATAGATATAATTTTTATACTGATATTATACTTTTATAATAGTATTTAACGGTTTTAATAGTTTTAGTAGATTAAATCCGAAAATCTAGATTTAACCCCGAACCGAATTAGTTCGGTATTTAGAAAAGTCGGAACCGATTCGGTTCGGTATTTAAAAAAGTCGGAATCGATTCGGGTCGGATCGGTTTTTTTAACCCGGATTTAAAATCCGATCCGATAGTCAAGCTATTTTTATATAATTAGTTTAGACGAAAGTCTACTTTAGTAGATCAAGTTTAATATTCTATATATATAATTTTAATAATAAATAGCGATAAACGTTTTATTTTTCTATAGTCTTTTGATAGCGTTAATATTATTTTTATTCTAGTCCACTTTTGATTTAATTATATTATATAATAGATTAAAAGTCTCGAATAATAATCGAATAATATTTTTTATAATCTAAATTACTCTAGCTAATTTAAATTCCGGATTTTAATTATCTATAAATACTAACCGAAAAATCTAGTTAATAATCTATTTAGTAAATAAATCTACTATTATATTGGATAATAATATCGTATTTACTATATATTTCTAGATTCTAATAACGTCTATATATTAGTTGAAAGAAAAGTAAAAAACGATAAAACGGAATAGAATAAAAGAATAAAAAAAATAGAAAAATAAAAAAAAAATAAAAAAGTAAAGAAAATAGAAAAGTAGATAGATTAACAAAAAAAGTAAATATATAAATAAACAGATTAACTAAATAAAATAATAGAATAAAAAAGTTAAAAAAGCTAATAAAATAATAAAAATTAGTTAAAAAATATTCTAAAAAAATACAATTATATATATTAATATTTAATTTCGTCTAGTAAAATATTATAGTTTATAACCATTTTAAACTTACTGGTAATATCTATAATAAATCAATCTAAATAAATTTTCGATTGATTTAATAACTTTTGAAACTTTAATATCTATTTTTAAAATCATCTATAGATCTATTATCATTTAATTAATAGTATTTTAGTTTCTATATTATTTCTAGCGGTTGAAATTTCGGTTGGCCTTTTAATAGTAGTAGTATTTTTATTGAATCTAGTAATTATATATTCAATAATCTAATTCAAACTCGAAAATAAAATAGTAACGAATAGATTAGTAATATATAAGTAAATAAAATTACTATCTATTATAGTAATCGAATCGATTAGTATATCGATATTTTTAATATAGCGAATAAATATCTAGTAATATATATAGATTTTTATTAATAGTTAATAGATTTTTTCTAAATCTTTATATTTCTATAAACTAATAATACTATTTTTCCTTTATAAAACTTCTATCCGAGATTATAATTGAATTATTATATATATACGTTTTATCATTGTAATTTTTATACGGCAATAATTGTTGCTTGTATAGTAAAGAATTTTCGAAGTTAAAAGTTAAGCAAGATTTATAGTATAGTTAATCGTTTTTATTTTATTATATTTTCTATTTAATTACTATTCCTTTTTAATAATTTCTTTATACTATTTCTATATACGTATAATTATAAACTACTAATATAACCTTTAAAACTATCTATCTAGGCTGGTCGTCGGATCGAGTTTCGAACCCGGGTTAGCTAACTCTAGACTGGCCGTTTTGTCGGGTTTCGAATCCGGGTTCGTATCCCGGGTTCGACTTTCTAACCGTATTAGAAAGGAGATTAACTTAAATTGGTAATTTAGACGCGTTAGCCACGTTTATCGCGAAGTCGGGTCGCTACTTTGGTTCGAAGTAGCCAGTCTAGCTAACCCGATTCGACCCGAATCGGATTAGACTAAAATATAATCCGATTTAACCGGATTTCGAACCCGAGTTAGCTAATCCGACCCGATTCGCTAAAACTAGATTTTAGCGCCAAGCTCTAGTATAAAAGTATAATTCTAGTATAAAAATTGTATAAATAATTTAAAAAAATTCTAATTAATTAACTACGCTAGCTAGAAAGGTCCTAGTTAAATTAATTATATTACCTACTTATATTATCTTTATATGTAATTAATTAATAAATTAATTAATATATTATATTATTATATAATTTAATAAAAAAGTTTAACGGATATCCGAATTCGATCTAAATTCGATCCGGACTCGACCGCTTGGCGAGTCGAATCGGTTCGACCCGCTAAAATCGGGTCGAGTTTTCGACGGTTCGACGGGAATCCGACCCGAAATAGCCAGTCTATATCTACCAGACGGTAATACTATCCTTTATTTTCGTTATTTTATTTTCGTCTACGATCGTATTCGAATCCAGACGGTCTACTAACCTATTTAAATACTCGATAACTACTAGTTTAGATTTCTACTCGGATTCTAGTAGGATAAAAACTTTTACTAAAAGTTTAATACGGTTACTAAAATTATATAACTTCGGCTAGACTGGTCGTCGGATCGGATTTCGAATCCGGATTTATATTCCGAATTCGAATCGAATCGGTTTCGACTTTTCTAAATACTAAACTAAATCGGTTCTAATTTTTCTAAATATCGAACCGATTCGGTTTCGGGTTAAATCCGGATTTACGGGTTTAACCCGTTAAAACCGTTAAATTCTAGTATAAAAATATAATTCTAGTATAAAATTTTATCTATTTATTGAAAAAAACTCGAATTTATTAATTACGCTAATTAGAAAGCTTTTAGATAAACTAAATATATTATCAAAATATATTATTTTATAAATTGTTTAATTATTTAATTAATTAATAAATAATTTATAATATTATATTATATATTAAAGGTTTCGTAAATCGGATTAGATTTCTATTAATATCTATTTTATAGTCCGATCCGATTTTCGATTCTAATTTTAAAAACCGACCTATACCGTTTAGTAGGTTAGATCGAACCGACTTACTAAAATTCGAGTCGGATTTCCGAAATACCGACGGGAACTCGACCCGAAGTAGCCAGTTTAGCTTCGGCGGATTCGGAATATAAAACTTTAATATTATATTTAAAACTATCGGATTCTAGAATTCGAAGTCTATTATTGTAGACGGAAT
Organism: Rusavskia elegans; assembly: GCA_011316305.1. Taxonomy (NCBI): domain Eukaryota; kingdom Fungi; phylum Ascomycota; class Lecanoromycetes; order Teloschistales; family Teloschistaceae; genus Rusavskia; species Rusavskia elegans. The sequence goes on along the minus strand of SAUG01000083.1, from coordinate 61,425 downwards.
AGCGAAGATTCGGTCGACGTAATCGAATAGTTCGAATTCGGCGGTTTTAAACTCTATTTTTTTAAATTAAAAAGATATAATCGTAATTATAGGTCTAGTATTAGTAGAAATTCGGTATATATTAGCCTATACCCTAGATTATCACGGAAGATACGTAAATTAAATACGATAGTAGATACTAGTAAAAGAAAACGAAAAAGAAACGACTATAAAATATATATATACGAAAATTCTCCTACGTTATATTAAAAATAAACTATAAAAGTTTATATTACGAACGTATTACGAAATAGATTCGAGTTAATTTTATATAATTCTTTGGTTTAAATTAATTAGACTAGAATATTAATTCTTTTACCGTATATCTAACGCTAGCGTACAAATATTAAAGTAAATTACTTACTAAATCGACGGTTAACCGAATACGAAAAAAATAAATAAAATAATAATATTACTATTTTATTTAGTAATAATTTAAAAAATCTAGATAATTATTTCGATAAAAGTAAAACTATTAATATCGGTATTTATTTAGATTATAACTATCTATAAAAATTTAGAACGGAACTAACTAGTCTATATATAATATTATAAATTTAATAGAATTAATATTAATTAATAGTAGATTTTAAATAATAACTATAACTAGATAGAGAATATAAAACTCTAGAGTTTAAATTAGATTAGAAAGTAATAAAATAAATAAAACGTTTTAAAATATAGATCGGCGCCTTTTTTTAATGGAATCGAAATTATTATAAAGTAAACTTTTATAAAATTAAAAAATATATGATAAATTGCTCGATTAGATTTCGTACGACTCGTTAGATTAGATAGCGGCTTTGGCACGCATTTTTATACCCGCAGGCTTCTTTTATAGAATATAAACCTTAATGAAACCTTTTACCATCCAATTATTATCTATATTTGACCTCGTTATAATAAATAGTAGTAATAATAAGGTTCAGATTCTCCTACGTTATCTACCGTAGGATTTTTAGTTTTTCTACTCGTTGAATAGCTAATAAGAATATCCAGTTGCCGACCGGTATTTCTATCTATCTTTGTAGTATTACCAAGTATTTCTAAAGTATTAATGTATTACCAATTCCCGTAGAATTTCCAGTAATTTTACTAGCATCTTCTATACTATTTAGTATAGTTTTCAGCCTTCTATCGAAACTTCCAGTCTTTCAAACCTCGTCTACCGAGATTCCAGACCCTTTATACTAAATCCTTACTCGGAATTCCTATTTCTTTCTAGTAAATATACGCTAAATTCGCCGAAATTTACGTAAAGATTATTTCGCCCTCTCGTCTTTTAATATAACGTTAATTAACCAAATTTTTATTAATAAGCTTGTTTAGTAGCTTTATCAAACGCCTAGCAAATCCGAAGTTATTAACGGCGGCTTTATTTCTGCGAGAACTACGAGATATTTCTAAGTAATCGACTATTCTAAATACCGATTCGTCTATAAAAAACTATAGGATTAGAATCCGTATATCTACGGAAATCCTCTCTAAAAGTATTTCGATAAGGTTTTTTCCTATAAACGAGCACTATTTTTTAAAGCAAAAGAAAAACAAACGAAAAAGACTAAATAAAAACGAAAAAAGCTTTTTAAACAGCAGCAGCTAAAACAGCGAGCTAAAAAAACGAAGTAGAAAGCCTTTGCGAAAATTAATTAACTACAGGCCGTCTTCCGTTTTTAGTATCTCTACGAATATAAACGCTACTCGGAGAGATTCTCGTTAAATAGCTAATTTTATAGATACGTCGTGGTTTATCATACGAAGAAAACGATCGAGACGTTTTATTTCGTACTTTCTATACCTTTTGTATCTCCTATACTTTATTCGGCACCTTTCTTTCCTTCCGGCACTTTAATTTCTGTACTAAAAGTACTTGCAGTATCCGAAATAACCTTTATTCTAATATAAATGATCGAGATCGTATTTCCAGCGCCTTTTATAACGTTTCCGTAAATATCTGTACCTTTATATTATCGAGAAATCTCTGCCCTAGCACCTTTTATCTCTATCAAATCTACTATTTAATACGAGAATTTTTAGATACGAATCTATCTGCTATTTTATAGACGCGCCTATATAAAGATTACGTAGTTTTTTACTAAATTTAGCTTATATTAGCCTAGCCTCTATTTAAAATCAGACCGGCTAATTAGAAAATTTAATCTAAAAGTTCTAGTTTAACTTTTATCGATTATAGTAAAAGCCAGTTAATCAGCTGTTTCTAAATTAAATTACGTAAACGTTTCCGCCGTCAGTTCCGTATCGAATTCCGTATTTTCTGTCTTTTCCACGTTATTTAAACTTTTGCTTCCGAAGCTATCTCGTTTAGACTGGCCACTTCGGGTCGGGTTTCCGTCGAACCGTCGGGAACCCGACCCGATTTTAGCGGGTCGAACCGGTTCGACTCGCTAAACGGTCGGGTCCGGATCGAACTCGAATCGAATTCGGATACCCGCTAAACCTTTTATATATAGAATTAATCTATATATTTTAATATTTTAAATTTATATAATAGGTAATATATTAAACTAATATATTTATATTTACTAAAATATATCTAGCTAACGTAGTTAATTAACTAGAATTTTTTTAAATAAACCGGTATAATTTTTATATTAGAGTTATACTTTTATACTAGGGTTTAGCGCCAAGATCTCGTTTTAGCGGGTCGGGTCGGATTAGCTAACCCGGGTTCGAAACCCGGCCGGATCGGGTCGGGTTAGCTAATTCGGGTTCGAAATCCGACCCGACGGCCAGTCTAATCTCGTTAACGCTAATTTATACTATTCTATTAGCTAATAAACTCGCCGCCGCTTTCGCCGCCGCTAATTATATTATAGATATTAAAAAAGAATTTGAAATATAGTATATAGTTATTAGCTTGAAATTATTATAGAAATATTAGTCCAGTTGCTAGAAAAGCTACGATATATCTATTACAGCTTCTATATAGTATAACCGTCTGGCTTTTCGCCGGCGTTCGTTATAGTATCGAAAGCGATATTTTTTTCTCTTTTTAAAATATTTGTTATAGAGCAAGCTTTTATAAAGCTAAAAGGTATATAATAAACTTCTCGATTAGATTTAATACGGTTCGCTAGATTAAATAGCGGTTTTAATACGTTTCTTTTATACCCGCAAGTCTCTTCTATATAGGCTGGCTATTTCGGTATAAATTCCTATCGGTATTTCGAAAACCCGATCTAAATTTTAGTAAATTAGTTTAATTCGATCCGCTAAACGGTTCGGATCGGTTTTTAATATTAGAACCGAAAGTCGGATTAGATTATAAAATAGAAACTAATAGAAATCTGATTCGATCCGACTTATAATTATATTAAATAATAGAATATTTTAGCTTTTATAAATAATTATTATTTTAGATATATTATATCTTTTAATTATAGTAAAGAATTTAAATAATATAAAATAGTAATATATTTTATTTAATACTAGCTAGTATAATAGCCGGAATCTATATTATTTTTTTCTAGAAAAATTTTAGACTATATATTTTCTTTTTATATCTTTTAATTATATAGAATTTAGTTATTAACTAGTTTATTTTTTTCTAGCTATATTTCTATATTTTTTATTAGATTTTTAATAAATTAAAAGTCTTTAATTTAAATAGTGATTTGTTTAGCGTAAATTACTACTAGATTGATATCTAAATTATATTACTATAGTTATATATAAATAGTAATATATTAAAATAATATATTTATTTACTAAGTAAATAATAATATATATTTCTATAGAATTTTGTAAAATCGCTAATATTATATTCTATATTCTAATAACTTTAGCAAAAAGGAATTTTATAGTAATATTTTCGAAGATTTCGCGATATAATTTAGTAAATAGTATTTTTAAAATTAGATTATCGAAACCTTTCTAGTGGTAATAGATATTTTAAAAAGCGACTATACTAGCTTTCTATTTATATTTCTATTAATTATATAGCTAGACTATTTAGATTCTATTATTTTAGAATATTACCTTTACTATTATATTAGCGGATTTTTTTTATCCGATTCTACCATTTCTAGTTTTTTCTAGACTTTTATAAATCGGTTTTATAATATTTTTATATACTAGAATACTTTTTAGCGCTATTATATAGTTTATTATATTATTTCAATATTCTATTAATTCGATTAATATATATTATAATTACTTTTATACGATATAATAAATAGAATAATAAATAGAATAGTACGGTATATATTATATTAGAGATTTATAGTAATAGTTAATAGATAAAAAAAACAAAGTTAGAAATAAAATATAGTTAATTAATGTAATTATTAGCTAGATTTCGGCTAAAGTAAATAAATCTATATATTTCTATAAATTTCTAATATATTCTACTATATATTTCTATATACTTTTAGCTACTATTTTATATAAATTCTTTCTAATATTAATTATATTACTCTACTATATTATCTACGTTCCTATCTAGTATTCTACTATATCTAAATTAAAATTACTATCTATAAAGCCTAAATCGGTTATAAACTACGAATATAGTAGAAAATAATCGGAATCTAAATATATATACTATAAAAAATAAAGTAAAAATTATATTACTATATATAAATATTTCTAGTAATAAAAAAGAACCGATATATAAAAAGATATAAATCTAGATATTAAAACCCTTTTAGAATAAAACGCCAGAGACGAAAAAACGGACTATAGAATTAGTAAAAAGCTTTATAATAATATAATAGAATAATATAGATTATACTAAATACTAATTTATATCTAGTATTATATTATAAAACCAAATTCCGTAATAAAACTTGCTAAAAAAACGGAGGAAGTAATATTTATTAATTAAATAAAGTAGAAATAGGAAAAAATAATATATTAGAATAATATATTAAATATAAATAGAATTATCTAATTTATAATTATTTATTTCTAATATATTTTTAAATCTACTACAGCTATTAATAGTATAGACGAAATAATTTTAACTAAATATATAGCTCTAATCGTTAATTTTATCTAATAATAAATAATCTATTATAGTAGTTTTAAAGAATTTAAAATCGCTAGAATACTAGAATTTCTATAAAAATAGTCGAAGTTTACTAATAAATTTAGTAATAGTAGTAATACGGCTAATATAGCTATCGAATTTCTATATAAAAAAAAGGATTAAAATATTAATAATATTATTAATATTAATAATAAAAACTAGATAGTAGAAAAATACTCTAGTAAATAGAATAATACTATATTTAAAAATAATAAAAACTTAGCTAGAAGTATTAATTTTAATTAGAATAAAGATAAAAATAAAGATAAAGATAAAAATATAGAAGAAAGAAAAAATATAGAAAAAAAAGCGGAAGCCGAAAATAATAAAAATAAAAATATAAAGGAAATTATTAAACTTTCTAATTAGTTTAACTAGTTATTTATATCTAGAAATCGTAGATTTAGAGAAATATATTACTTCGATATATTACTATATTATTAATAAAAGAATAAATTTTATTTAAAGAAAATTTTTTAATATAAATTTATAAATTAAAAATCTTTAAATTTATAGATTTTAATAATAAATTTAATTTAAACTTGTATTTAGATTAATCTATCTAAAATACTCCTAAACTCTTTTTTAAAAAAATTCTATTTTTTAAATAGAATTCTATTCTTTAGTTCTACCCGGTTATATATATTCTATAATTCTTTTAAAGCTTTTTCTATTTCTAAATCTATAGTACGATTATAGTATTTAATTATTATTATCTACTATATATACTCTGGAGTTATTTAGATTCGATTCTACTAATAAACTCTCTTTATAAAACTAAAAGTCCGTTCTATTTCTACCGAAAATATTAAATAAATAAAAATAACGCGAGCTATCTATACTAGGTTTAGAAAATTTAAAATATTATTTTTCTAAAATATCTAATTTAGATTTTCTTCGATAATATTAGTATAAAGATATTAATTAGCTTCGGAAATAACTATTCGAAGATATTAAAGTTATCGAATAAAATTATTTAAAATAAATAAAATAGATTTTAGATTAATTAGTAAAGTTATAATATATTACCTTTTTATATTATTTTACTTTCTTCTATATAGCTGATTTTTAGCTTTAATAGATTAATAGGAACCCTATAGTATTTAATAAAGTACTCTTTAAATTTATTTCGATATCTATTTTTATATTCCGAAAAAATTTCTATTTTTTTATTATTATCTTCTTTATTCTAGTTTCAATAAAAACTAAACTCTATTATAGAATCTAGAATCTTTATAATATTATAAATTAATCTACTTTTATTTTTAATATAAAAATAGTATTTTATAAATTTTATATTAGTATTATTATAAACTATTAGTATTATTCCTTTATTAATATAGTTAGGTAATCGAACTATTTCTTCTATTATAGAAAAATAATCGAAAATAGTATTATAAAATCGGAATACTAAATAAATTCTAATATTTATAATTTTTAAAACTAATAAAATAATTTTATAGAACGGCCGTAGTATACTATCTATAAAGAGAAGAAAATACTATTTATCTATATTAAAAGTAATCCTCTATATTTATAGGTTTTACGAGTTTTTTTCTATAAATTTATTAATAAAATAGCGTAATTAATATACCCGACGAATTATAAAATATATTAAATTCTATTTAATATAAATATTTTAAATTATATTTCTAGATTAGAAATTAGAATCGATTCTTTTTTAGATTTCTTTAAAGCGAAATTTATATTAAAAGGAAATAGAAATATAGACTATAATAGTATAAGCCTAAAATAAATATTAATTTTAAAATTTCTAAATTTATATTATTTATATATATTTCTTTTTTTATAATATTAGATAGGCTAGTACTAATATCTCTAATTTATTTATTATCTAGTTTTTATATAGAATTATTGCTAATTACTTATAATCTAATAGCTTTAATAAAGTTTTAGACTACTAGATTAATTATATAAACTAGATAAAGTAAAAAGTTTTAGACTCGATTCTATTAGCTATCGAGCCGAGTAAAAGTTTTTTTAAATTCTTTTTTTAATATACTATTAGAACTAGTATTATCGGTAATAATATCTAGAAGCTTTAGCCTAAACTAGAAGAATTCTAAAAGTTTTAAAAACTTCTAGTACTATAAACGACTTAAATAATTAATAGAAAAAGATATAAATCTAATTAGACGTTTCTATAATTAGAACTTAATATTACTCTAGTATACTAGTATTTCTAAATATATAACTTTTTATAGATTTAACTAAATATCTAATATAAAGGAAATATATTCTAAAATTTTTAAATTAGATTTAATTTACTTATAGATAGTATTATAGCTATTAAAAACTATCTATATAAATTAGATACGGTCGACGAGCTTTATATCTAGACGAAATATTTATAGTAATAGCTTAAATCTTTAATTTTTAATAGTCCGAACTAGTAGATTTAGATCTAAAAACTTTTTATATAGATATTTATTCTATATAGTTTAGTTAAAAGTAGATTTAAATTTAATCTAGTTCTTTTTCTATAATTAAAATAAATTTTATATTATCTCTTTATATTACTATTAGCTATTTATACGGATAAGTATTATTTTAATATATAACTATAAATTACGTTATATAATTCTTTAGTAAATAATAGTAGAAAGAGAAATTTTTATAATAGATATATTAGAAGAATTAGAAGCTATAAAATAATCGAAAATCTTAGAATAGTTTTTATATATAATTTTAAATAGACTATCTATTATTAAAGCTATCTAGTAGAACTTTTAATACTATTTTAACTATATTTATTCTATAGCTTTCTTCGACTAGAAAGGATTAACTAATTTTCTATAGAATTTATTTTTAATACCGATAGCTATAGAAGTACTAGACTACTAATATTTAAACTTTTTATAGTAATCTAGATTCTATTAAATATATCTATTATTATCTCGAAAAACTAATACTAGATAGTCGGCTCGAATCTTATTAGCTATATTTTTAATAATCTATTTTTACTTTTTATATAATCGATTAAATTTTAATAGTATAATATTTATTGATTAATTTACTATTTAGTTTATAGACTAGCTAGAATAGATCTTATTTTAAAAAGAAAACCTATCGGAAAGAACCTTACTAGGCGTATCGATTTAGGAAACGAAAAGATAAAAATTAATTAAAAAATTAAATATTTTATATTAGTTTTAATTAAATATTAATATTATTTATATTTAAATAATAAATATTATAGTAGAGTAATATAGATATATTAATATTAAGTTAATTATTATTTTATATTTAGTAGTAAAAATTCGATATCTATTTAAATAATATTTAAAATATTAATATAATTATATAGTAAAAGCAGGGATTGTTTAAAATTATAATATAAAATAGAAGGTTCTAGCGGTTTTAGTAGATTAAACCCGGGAACCCGGATTTAACCCGGAACCGAATCGGTTCGGTATCTAGAAAAGTCGAAACCGACTTAGTTCGGTATCTAGAAAAATCGGAACCGATTCGGCTCGGATCGGTTTTTTTAACCCGGATTCGAAATCCGACCCGACGGCCAGACTACTTCTATAGAATATAAACTTTAATAAAACCTTCTATTATCCAATTATTATCTATATTTGACCTCGTTATAATAGAAATAAAAACAGATTTTAGAAAATCTATTAATAATATAACTATATAAAATAAAATAGAATTAAATACTAAAATTAGTCGGATAATAATAGATTTTTTTATAAAAATCTTTAATAAAAACCGCTATTTATTAAATAGTGAAATTAAAATAATTTGATAACTAACGGTTTTAAACCATCTAATAATAATTATAGCTCTAATATATAATATCGAAAAAAAACTAAAATAATTGAATTTTAGATAAAAATAATTTTAATAACTATAAAAAGTATTATAGTATATAAATACGCTATTATCTGATTATATAAATAGATCGCTTTTATTATTGAATATAAATATATAAATCTACGTTTGTTTATTTATATTATAATTTCATATTATTAGAAATCTATTTCAATTTAATATAATAAAGTTAAAATTTATAGTTTAAATAATAATTTTAATAATAAAGAGATATAATTTTAAAATCAATATAAAAATTTTAGTTAAATTTTCCCGTTCAATATATAGTAAACTGGTAGAATTTTAATTAATTAATTTTAATATTCGATATATATTTAAATATATACTAAAGTTTTTAATTTATAATATAAATAGTATTAAAGTCCGTTATAGATCTAAATTAATAAAATAGACTAAAATTTTCTGAAAATATTTCTAGCTAAATATTTCGACTTCAAATTTTCAAAAGACCGGATATAGTAATCCGATTAGTTTTATTATATATAAATCAATATTAATAATTTTATAAATAAAAATAAAATCTTTATCTATTAGAAAATTTAGAAAATAGTTTTTATTATTATTAACTTTTTAAAATTTTCGATCTAGGCTAACTTTATAGATATAGATAATATCTACCGAATCGATTTCGAATTAGAAATTTTTAAAGATATATATTTCTATATTTTATATTTTATTAATTAATAGTCTAAATAATTAGAAAAATGTATTCTTTAAATTTAGAATTACTCTAGCGATTATAACTAATGAAAATAATTTTATTTTTTTAATCTAAAAGTTATTTTAAATAAAATAATATTATCTAGCTACGTTTATTTGAAAATTTATTAATAATAGTTCTATATACTGATATTAGATATATTTCTAGTTATATTGTAGATTATATTATTATATATTATTCGGATATATAATTTCCAAATATAAAAAAAAAAATTAATTAGTTTATTCTAATATTTTGTTATAGCGAAATATATCTAGTTTTTTGACTTTTAAATCTATAAAATAGTTTGAATTTAATAAAATAGACTAAATTAATATAGCTAGAATATTTAATTAATAATACCGATATTTTTATAATAGATAGTAAATAATAACTATCTTTAAATAGTAATAGATATTATTTTATATTTTATATATATTATTAAAATCTTTTTTTAGATTTAGATTGGCCGTCGGATCGAATTTCGAACCCGGGTTAACTAATCCGACCCGATCTAAATCGGATTAGAAAATTCTATAGTTCGATTTAATTCGAATTTCGGATTAAATTATATAATCCGATTTAATCCGATTAATCCGCTAAATCTTTATAACTTATATAACTCTAGTATGAAAACTATATAAATTATTTAAAAAAATTCTAATTAATTAACTACGCTAGCTAGAAAGGTCCTAATTAGATTAAATATATTAGTTTAATTCATTTTCTATAATAAAAATTAAAAAAGAATATATATATAGATTTAATATATATATAGAAGGTTTAGTAGGTATCCGGATACTAATTCGAGTTCGATCCGAACCCGACCGTTTAGCGAGTCGAACCGGTTTAACCCGTTAAAATCGGGTCGGATTTCCGATAATTCGACGAAAATCCGATCCGAAATAACCAGACAATTTAGATTTAATATTTTATTATATTAAATTTTACTAGTAACGGATTTTTATATATAATCGCGAATATCTATTGTAGTTTTATATAATTTTATTTTAATATCCTGTCTTTTTTTATATTAGAAGTCCAAAGTTAGTTAGAATAGAAATAATAGATTAACGATATAATTTTAATTAAAAATCTCGTCTGAAAGTAATAATAATATAGATAGTATAAATAATAAGGTTAGAATAGCTAGTAAAAGTCCGTAGAAAGCTTTAATATCTGTGTTTTTAAAATCGAATAGATCTATAAAATAGATAAATTAAAATATAGGCTATATAAATAGATTTTCCGTATCCGGTATCTAGTTCTGGATTTATCAGCTAGTATCCGAACGGAATATTCGATTTATTAAAATAGTAATTAATTAATCTATAGTAGATTTAAAATATAACGAATAGATTAATTGAATTTACTATATTATAGAAATCTAATACTATCGAAACTAATAAAATAATTTTATTTATATTATTTTTTTATTTACCAAATTTTTTTTTATATCTATCTACTCTAGTTTATTTTCCTTATTTTTTTAACCTATTTCGGCGACTATTTAAAATTATATTCTAATATATTTATTTATATTTTTTATATTAGAAGATTCTAGTTTAACTATAGATAATAAAAAACTTATAATAAACGTTATTACAACTAAAATAGTATATTTAGCCTAATAGATAATAATAGATGAAAATCTAATATTTTAAAAAACTATACTAGCGAGAATAAAAGATTTTAAAATATAGCCAGCTTAAAAAAAATAATCAAACTATTTAATAAAAGTTTTTAGAAAACTAAATTATTTATTAAATACCGAAGTTCTATATTTACCATTAGTAGAAATAGTTTATCTACTACTATTATTACTACTCTATAATTTCGATATTAAAATCCCGTTATATAATCGATTCTAGATATTATCGATATAGTAAAATAAAGTAGATAATTTATAAACTTAATACTATAAATAGTCTTTAAAATATTAAATAATCTAATTTTATTTCTAGCTTTTTAACTTTTAATTATCAATTTCTATAATTTTAAATCTATTTAGTTATAGTTAGAAAGCCTCTAGATATATATACGGACGAGTTTTTAATATTTAATAGTAAAATATCTAATTATCTAGCGAGCTATCTTTAAACGTTTGAAACGAAGTAAAAAGTTATTTAAATAAAAAACTTTTAGCTATATAGAATAAAAATCCTTCCGTTATTTAGCGGATTTTTTTATAGCTATTAGAATCAGCTATTAAAACTAGCTATTTAAATAATAGTTAAAATAGTCGTTAAAGCTATTTATTAAAACTGTCGAATATTCCGACGGTCTTGTAAAACAATCTAATTCTTTTAATATTTTAATCTAATATTTTAGTCTAGTATTCCAGTCTAGTAAATAAAGTTAAATAAATATTACTAGATATTCTAGCGAGTAATCTTCTAATAATTAAATAAAAAGTTCGAATAGAATAGATAGGTCCTTTACTATTAATCTAATTCGTTTAATTAATTAGCGTTATAGTATATTTACCATAAATAAAATTTTCGATAATTAGAATCGATATATTTATAGATAACTTAAATTATTAGATATTAATATTTATATATCAACTAGTAGCTAGAATTATTAGAATATTTATAGAAAGTTTAAAGTTTTCGATATTTATTTAATAATATAATATATTTACAGATAGTTTTAATTACCGCTATTTTATTATCGGTAAAATATATTTATATTAGCTCTAAAACATCGGCTTTTCTAGGTTATAGTAGATTATATATACTAAATTCGGATCAAAAATCCCGTATTAGTAAAAAATTATAGATAATAAAATATAAAGTAAAAAAAGATTAGTAGTTCGAATACTATTTATAATACCCGAAATAATTTTTTCTTTTATAGAATAGGATTATATTTTCACTTGGTTAATTAAAGTTTTTATTTAAATTCTTTAAAACTTCGTCCGAATCTATTTATAAATAGTGTTTTTCTTTTTTTATAGTGGCTCTGCGATTTATATATATTCTATAATCGTATAATAAAACTATCTAGTTATTCCGAAATAGATTTCTAGATTTTATAGATATTTCGGAAAAGTCTTTTCCGAAATAACTTTAATCTTATCTTTTAAAGTAGTTATTTCTAATATTCTAACGGATTATCTATATAATTAAATTAAAAAAAATTCCATAAATAATTTAAAAAATATAACGTTAATCTATTTAATTTAAAACAAAATAAAAACTTAATCTAGATAATCTAAATATTTTTTGAAACTATATAAAAAGATAATAAAATTATTTATATAGATTTTAATAGTATTATTAAATAGATAAAATAGTTTATCGATCTAGCGTTCTATATATAGCAGCCAATCTTTATATACTATAAATACTACCGAAATATATTTCTATCTATTATAAAAAACTATAGTAAATTTATAATATTTATACTATTTAATTTAAAATTAGTAAAACTACTTTATATAATTAATAATCGAAATAATTATCCGATTTCGTAATAATATTAAAGCTTCGGATATTAATTACTATTCGTCGCTTTTTTATACTATTTAGAAAGGCTTACTATATTATAAAAATAGAATATATAAAAGACGTTAGCTATTCGAAATATTCTATTTTATTTTATTTATAAAATTTATTAATAATTTTATCTAGTTTTATATAGTTTTTATATAGAATAGATTATAAATTTTTAAAAACGTAGATTTCGATTTTTCTTTTAGAAAAATTAGTATCTATTATTCTTTAAAAATATCTACTATAACTTTCTCATCGATAAATATATCTTTATATTTATCGGAAATAGTAGCGAGTATTTTTACTATTCGTTATTTATTATAAACCGTTATAATATTAAATAGATAGTATTCTAATTTAATATCAATAGATATAATAAAAAAAGTTAATTTGATATACTCGATATTTTTAGCTAAATCTCTATTAAATTTCGCTAAAATTTTACTAAAAATTACTTTATTAGCCAGATAAAAGACGTTTTAATTTATTAGAATACTCCGTATATTAATTATATCAGATAGTTCTAGACGATATATAGTTCTATTCTATCTAACCGCGGCGGCAACGGGTATCGCGGTAATTCTAATAGCTATTATTTTCGCTAGTTTTTTAAAAGTATATTTAATAGTATTTTATATTAATTCTACCGTAAATAGAATTTTATAAAGAATTGTAATATTACATTTTTAATATCGTTTCGTAATAACTTTTCTAAATCTAGTTTATTTAAATAAAATTATCGACAAATAACTCGCGTTATAGACGTTTATAAAACTAAAAGAAGAATTAACTATATAAATAAAAATACTACCGTTAGAATTAAAATTTATTTTCGATATTAACTTTAATTTAGATTCGAAGAAAAAATTATAATTTTTAGAAATATCGTTTCGATATTATACTAGTATTTATATAATTCTATTAGATTTTAATATAATAATACTTTTCAATTTAATAATACGCCTAAAATTAGGTTCATTACGCGTATAGAAATTAAAATTGATTTTGAGATTTTTATAACTACCGATAACGATCTACTATTTTTAATTATCTAGAATTTTTTTTCCGAAAATTAATATATAGATTTTTAATAATATAGATTTCTTTTATAGATTCTATAATAGCTAAATTACTTTTTAAATAGAAAAAAAAATATTTTATTTATTCGATAGATTTATTCGTTCGTACTATAAATAGAAATCTTTTAAATTGTTTTTTAATTTCGATACTTTTAAAAATAAAAGTTCTGTCGGCTATTAATATAATATATCCTGAATTAGTATATATATCCTTAATATTAGATATATTTAAATTGACAACTAATAGAAAAACAGTATAATAGAAACTTTTAAAAATAAAACTAGTTCTAGTAATCTATTTACTATTTTACACGATTATATAAAATATAAAAGTATCTTTTTTACTAGAAGAATATTTATTAATGATAAATATTTCTATTTCGGCTTTATTATTTTCTATAATCTAGTAAATAGTTTTAAAATACTTAAATAATTTATTATATAACTCTAACGAAACGTTATTATTCTAATATAAATAGAAAATCTTCGGTCTAATATTAACGAAATTCTAATTTATCTTTTTATATTCTATTTTTTTATAAATTTTATTATAGTATTTAATATCGCCGCTATATAGTACGATAGATTTATTACTAATTACTATAATATCTATCGACGGGACTATTCGGCGTATTAGACGAGGGTTTTCTTTATAATAGAATAGTTTTCGCTATATATATTTTCAAAAACTTTTCATTAATAGATTTACTAAAGCGAAGCTAATAGAACTAAATATTAAGAAATTAGACCGGAATAGAATTTTAATTTTTAGAATTGATTACTATTTAGTTAATTTATTTTAGTTTTAATTAGACTGGCCGGTTCGGATCGAATTTTCGTCGAACCGTCGGATATCCGACCCGATTTTAGTAACCCGACCCGGGTTTAATCTATTAAGCGGTCGGGTCGGATTATAGATTCTAATCCGACTTTCGGATCGAATTATAGATTTTAATCTAAAAATCCGATTTAAAAATCCGATCCGATCCGATTTATAATCGTATTCGATAGTTAAATACGAAAGTTATTATAGGTAATATAAAACGGTCATATATTCTATTGAATACTAGTTTATATAACGGTATCTATAGATATTAACTTATATATCGATATTATATAAATAGTATTATCTTTTTTTAAATAATCCTGTAGACGTATATTATTCTTTTAGAACTTTTAGTTTTTTAAAGTTTATTATTAACTAGCTATCATTATATTTCCGGCTATACCTCTAGATTTTATATCAATTCTTTAATAAATCAGACGTCTTTCTATTAAATAGTAATACGTTTAATATAGATTGCGGCTAGTTAATAATCTATAAAAATTAAATACAGTCGAATATATATAGTGAAACACGAAGATAATATAAATATATAGATACTAATTAATAATACGAATAGTATTAATCATTCAAAAGATAATAATAAACAGTATACGTTAATATTAGAAATATTTCAGACGAGATTTTTAATTTAAATTATATTATTAATCTATTATTTCTATTCTAACTAGCTTTAGACTTCTAATATAAAAAAAGACGGGATATTAGAATAAAATTGTATAAAACTACAATAGATATTCGCGATTATATATAAAAATCCGTTACTAGTAAAATTTAATATAATGAAATATTAAATCCAATTGTCGAATCGTAGAAAAATCCGATCCGACGGCCAGTCTAGTTTTAATACTCAATAAACCAGTGGTTCGATAAATAAATCAAACGTTCGTATATTAATATTATATAAATAGTAGTGAAATTTATATTTTAATTTAATTAATATAAATAACGATTCGTTTTATAGAATTTTAATTTAAATTTATCTAGTAATATAACGAGTTTTTCTATTAATAATTTAACGTAGATTTTTTATAGATAAATATATCTCGCAGTTATCGTTTCTTTTTTTTTTCTTTTACTAGTAATATAAATCTTATAATATCTTTTGCAAGTATTATAATTTACTAAAATCCTTTACGTACGTATATATTTCCGTAATAGCTACAGCTGTAAATTAAACCAGATAGTAGTACCTTTATCTATAATAACTATATCTATTTTCGCGGACGTCGACTATTTCGTTATAGTTAAAATAATCTATATCGACTATAATAAAAACATTTTTATTACCGCTTTTAAAACGCGCTATCCGATTATTCTATACTTTTTTACTTTAATCGATCGGGTAAAAATTCTAGCCGTAGTAGCTAGCGTATTGGCTAGCGGCCTTTTTATAGCTACCGATCTTTTTAAAGCTATATAGATTAAAGAATACTTTAATAATTTAACGAAATAATTAGATACAGGTTATACGATAGATATAGCCGAAGCGAAAACTATAGATAGATACTTCGCGGTATAGAAGGTAGCTATAGCGAGATTAATAGATATTTATAATTATTTATAACGTCGAAAAAGGAATATATAGTATTTAAACTAGATCGTAGACTACGAGTAACGAAGTTATATTTATATAGTAGAGGATTCGTAATCGCGAATAAAGAAGAAAATAGTTAAATAAAAGTAAATAACTGCGGTAAAAAATTCTTTCATTTAACGAATATACTTTTAATTGTAAGAATTTCTTTGCTATACGTAAATACAATAGTCGTTGCCGTATATAAAGTTGATAAAATATATATTTTTATATATATATATATATATATAAATTTAATATAAATCTAGATAGAAATCTTCTAATGAAAGAACTGGTTATTATAAAATCTTTAAAGTTTATTACTATAGTCTGACGTAGAGTTTTACCGAATTAGAATGAAAATTCTTTATAGATTCTCTACTCTATCTATAAATATAAAGCGAAAAGAATTCGCGCTACTTTAAATAAAAAGAATTTCTAGTAGATTTCTTTTAATAAAAAGAAGTTAATATTTCTAGAAAAGCTAAAAAATCTACTAAATTATAGAATATTAATATTTATATCCGGAAAAACCGAAACTAAATATCGATAAATATATTATATTTTTTAATATTTCCTAAAATCGAAATGAAAATAAATTTTCTATTTATTAATAGCTAGAAATATTAGAAAATATTTTCCGAAAACCGGAAATAGTCTTTTTTTATAATCTAGATTAGTCTGGCCGTTTTGTCGAGTTTCGAACTCGGGTTCGTGTT
This sequence comes from Rusavskia elegans, assembly GCA_011316305.1. Taxonomy (NCBI): domain Eukaryota; kingdom Fungi; phylum Ascomycota; class Lecanoromycetes; order Teloschistales; family Teloschistaceae; genus Rusavskia; species Rusavskia elegans. The sequence goes on along the minus strand of SAUG01000083.1, from coordinate 44,060 downwards.
TCGGATTCGAGTTTCTAACCGTATTAGAAAGAAAACTAACTATAACTAGTAATATAAACGTAATAGCCACGTTTATCGCGAAATCGAGTCGCCACTTTGGTTCGAAGTGGCCAGTCTAATCTAGATTTCGAGTGATAATTATCTATTAAATAAAAGAATATATTAATAGTAGTTTTTTTTATAAATTTAGAAACTAGTATAATATAAAAAGAAATAACGAGGTCTATTTATATCTATATTATAATTTATCGATTATTAGTAATTTTAGAAATTTTTAGAGTTTATAGTCTAGTCTAGCTATATTCGCGAGATTCGCGATAATAGTTTATATCTTTAATAGTATGTTTTTCTTTATTTAAAAAACGTATTCTTTTTTCTATCGATAGTTTAAAATAAACGATTAAAATATTAATCTATTTAGTTAATTTGATTTTGGTTTTAATACTCGGTAGACCAATGGTTCGATAAACAAATCAAGCGTTAATATATCAGCATTATATATAATGTAATAGAATTTATATTTTAGTTTAATAAACGTAAATAACGATTTTCTCTATAGAATTTTAATTTAGATTTATTTAGAAATATAACGTATCCTTCTATCGATAACTTAATATAGAAACTTTTATAGATAAATATATTTTAGAATTATCGCTTTTTTTTTCTTATTTTTTTACCAGTAATATAAATTCTATAATACTATACCGTCGTAAGTACTACGATTTACTAAAAGCTTTTACGTACGTATATACTTCCGTAAATAGCTATAGCTATAAACTAAACCAGACGGTAGTACCTATATTTATAATAACTATATCTAATCGTACAGTCGTCAACTACTTCGTTATAGTTAGAGTAATCTATTTTAACTTCGATCTAGATCTCCCTTTTACTATCTTTAAAACGCGTTATCCGATTTTTTTATCTCTTTTTAATCTAATCGATCGGGTAAAACTTCTAGCCGTAGTAGCCAGCGTACTATCTAGCGACCTTTTTAAAATTAAACAAACTAAAAAGTACTTTAATAAATTAATAGAATATATAGATACGGATTATTTAATAAATACGGCCGAGGCGATAACTATAGATATTTACTTCGTAGTATAATAGATAGATATAGCGGAAAAATTAGATATTTATAATTATTTATAACGTTAAAAGTAGAATATATAGTATTTAAACTAAATTAAAAACCACGCGTAACGAAGTTATATTTATATAGTAGAAGATTCGTAATCGCGAATAAAAAAAGAAATAATTAAATAAAAGTTATTGATTATATTATAAATCTTGCCTGACGAATATATCTTTGGCTGTAAAAATATCTTTATACGTAAAATATAACAATTATTACCGTATATAACGTTGATGAAATATATATATATATATATATATATATGAAAATTCAATATAATTTCAGACAGAAGTTTTCTAAAAGAAAATATTAATCTATATATCGAAATCCTTTATTAGATATTTCTTTTCTATATTCGAAAGTTTGTTAAAATACTATTATCGAGTTTTACTACGAAAATATATCTATAGGTTTTCTCTAATTTTACTATTTAATCTAGCGACGTTTTTAACTCGTTTAATAAAAATATAGATATCGCGAAAGTAAATATTTTTACCTATATATCTAATATAAAACCCGATTTCGACGGATTTATTATTATAAAAAGAGTAGAAATAATTAATATCGCTAGTAATAAACTTTTTATAATTATCGATTCTTGTAGAAAATTTAGAAAGTTTAGATAAAAACTAAAGTATTTTTTTCTTTCGCTAGCGAAATTTTTTAAACTTTTTTTAAATTACTATATTTTATTTTTAGATTATAAAACTCTATTTTTCTAAATTTTTAGGAAGTTATACTATAGTAGAATCTATACTACGGCTTCGTATTATATTTAACTTTCGGATTTTACTCGTTTTAAATAAAATAGAAAGAAATACTAGAAATTTATCGATTATAATTTTCTTTTCTTTATTTTTAAAAAAGATTTAATAATTTTCGATAGTTTATATATATATAGAACTATTCCGAAATTCTACTATATATTTTCTAAAATATTTAATAGTAATTTTTACTAAATATACGTTATCTAATTTATCGTCAAATTATCTAAATAAACGTAGTATACGGGATAATAATCTTATTTTAAAATCTATTATATTATCTATTTCGGTTTTTAAAATCTGGAATTAAAATAATTATTTTATATCAAATTTCATAATTTCTATATATTTTATTACTAGTTAGTAGTATATCTAGAGCCGGTTTCATTAATAAAATCGATAAACTAATATCCGAAAAAAATAGTAATATCGTCGAAAATAGAAATAGTTTCTCTATTACAGTTTTAACTAATTAGAATCTAATAAATAAATCGTTTAATTTCTATCGTATCTATATATATAAGATATCATTAGTAGAAAACAGTAGTTAATTAATAAATACTAATAATAAAATATATTTATTTAAAATAATTAGTAATTTCGAAAATAGAGATAATATTACAAGTATTATTTAATATTTATAAAAAGAAACAAGTATTTATAAACGTTATATATATAATATATAATATATATAAATATATTATATATTACTATTAATTAGTATAAATAGATTTAATTTTATAATAATATCTTGATTATTTCTATAAAAATACTTTGAAAGGGTCGATTGTATATAAAATGGCCAATTAATAGATAATCAATAGCTGATTAATTGATTATTTCAACTAATAGAAAGTTATATTAAATGAATTGATTATTTAAAATTAATTCGGATAGTTTATTCAAGCTAATAATCTGGTTTATTTGATTATTATACGGATGGAAATCGGATATAAATAGCCAGTTAATAACTAAATAACTAGTTATTTTTTGGCTATTGATTGGCTATCTATATCGATATATTAATTAAAAAAATGTTAAAAATCGATACCTCGACTTCGAACTCGATAGATTGATTTATAAACTTCTAGATCTAGTTAACGCCATTTAGAATTATTAATCGGAATCGAGATATCGACTTTCGTTAACGTTAGAAAAAAGTTTAAAGATTTGGAAAAAAGACTTTTAAAAAATTCGAATCTAAAATCTATTTTATACGCTAGATCTAATCAAAATACTATAGATATTAGAAAAAATAAATATATTATCTATTTTTAACATTTAGACTAAAGTTTTTATAATAATTTTTTATTTTCTAAACTATTATTGTAGTGGTCAGAGTTTTGAACCACTCGAACGGCTTAAAAGGTTATAGAATATATATCTGGATTATATAGTTATTTACGAATTCGGATACTAACTAATTCGGTCGCTAATCGTAAAAGCGGATATAGAAGCAGGTATAGATCTAGCGTAGAGATACTTATATATATAAATACTTTATTTTTCTATAATTATAGGAAATTAGTTTAGAATTCTATACTAGTAGTAATAACTTTTTGGACTATAAACGATCTAACCTTTACTCTATTATTAAAGCTTTTTTAAACCGATTTTACCTACCTTTATAAATAAAATTCTCTAAGCTCGAATATAAGTTCCTAAATAAAATATTTTCTCTATATCTAGCTCGGCGCTGGTATAGAGCAAATAACGGTATATAATAAAAATACGGCCTTTCCTAAAATTTATACGAACTAGAAGTCCCGTTATAGGACCCCTTTAAACGACTTACTTACGGCCTAATTTACTACTATTCCTACTATAGAAAAGGATATTCCTAGAAAAGGTATTAGTCTCGAAGGTACCCTAGGTACTCCCGGAAATAACGATTTTTACGACGGTAATAACGAAAGTAGGCCTAGTAGTAGGTATAACCGACCCTTTAGTCGTCTTTATACGAATTATAGGAATAGTTATACCGGTTCCGATTATTATCGTTCCCGTTATAGTAGCTCTAATCTAGGGCTACTAGGGCCTTCTAGTAGAGACTTTAATCCGCCGTTATATAAATCTATTCCTTATAATATATCTAATATTTCTATAGTCTACGTAGTATAGAACGCCTATAATAAAAAGCCTCCTAATTTTAAAAGTTATAAACGTAACTACTATATCGCCTATACCTGGCTCTGCCGCTATAAATACTACTATTTATCTTATAATATAACTATCGCGGACCCCGTTTTCTATAATAGTTAATACTTTATTAATAATACTAAACCGTAGTATATTAAATAGATCTTTAACCTGGATAAGAACTTCTAAAAATATTTTAAAAAGGCCTTCCTAAAGCGATAAAATAAACTGAATTTTATAGAAAATACTTTAGCTACTTAGTATAGATTAGCCTAAAATAAGAAATTTAGTAATATTAAAAACTACTACTTTACTTTTATTAAATCGTATATAGATATTAAAAGTAAAATTAGCGAATATACTACTTTAAAGTATTTAATTAATTATCTAAAATCTAATATCTAGATAGCTATTAAAGAATATTTCGCTCTATAATAATAAAGTAGATAACTAGTAAACTTTATAAATATTATAAACGCTGTAATAATATTCGAAAAGATTACTACTAAATATTATAATAACCGGAGTACTATAGTTTTTTTAATAGTCGAATAATTTAATACTACCGAGATTAACTTTATAGATACTAGTAGTCGTAGCGGCCGCGGCCGAGGCCGAGATAGTCGAGGAAGAAGAAATAGATAAAAGGAATTAAATAGTACGAGTAAGTACTATAATTATAGGAAGCCTGGCTATTATAAAAAAGATTACCGGAATATTTATATTCCGGAATATATTCCCGTAGGATAGATTTTTTCCGAAAAAAAAAACCTATCGGCGACCGCTAATAACGGGTTATTAAAAAATAAATAGCTTTATATATATCTAGGCGTATATATAATACCGATAAAAAGCCTTTAATAGTAAAGGAATAGCTCGGTGTAGTTAAAATAAGAATCGAGGAATTAGAAATAACTTTTAAAAGGACGCCGGAAGAGACTTTAACTGTTTCCTATAATATAATACCGTCGTTTAAAGATATATAGGATAGTAAACGACTCTTATATATAGATCGAATACCGGGCCTTAATAGATAGATACGGTTTAACCTGGAAATTAGTAAAAATCGCTTCGAAGTTTTTACTAATTTAGGTACTACTAACTGCTTTATCGCTAGGTATATTATTAACCTCCTAGAATTAGAACTTTAGTAGTTATTAGGCAGAGTACGGCTCGAAGGTAGTAAGACTATAGATATTTTAGGAGCGATAGAGCTTTTATAGTTTTATAGAGCCTATTCTACTACTATTTTTTATATAGTACTAGATATAGACTATAATCTGATTCTCGGGAAAGACTTCTAGAAGTAATATAACTTAGTACCTAACTATAATACTCTAGGAATACGAATTTAGAAAGATAGAATTATATATCGGTTATATAGCGCTTCGAATATATATCGTTTATAACTTTTTAAAAATACTCCGACCGAGTTTTTTAAAATTAACTTTAGAAAGTTTAAACGACTTATTAGGAAGGGCGTATAGGCCTACTTATATATTATACGAAACGAACTTAACTTTCCGGAATAATTTAACCCGGTCTAGAAGACGATAGACTATATAGGACTAGATAGAGTTCTCGGCCTAAAACTTCTAGATAGTTTTTAAAATAACCTTCCGATAAAACTACTACTAGAAAAACTATTAGATTATATAATTAAAACCGGCGATACTCGATCTATTAATTAAGCTTATTATAGCTTATTTCCTAAATAGAATAAAGAGTAGAAACGTTAGATTAAATATCTTACCGAGCGAGGATTAATTCGACTAAGTTAATTTTTTTAAAGCGCGCCTGTTCTTTTTACTAAAAAAAAGGACGGCAGCTAGTATATATATATCGACTACCGGAACTTTAATAGTATAACTATAAAGAATAGATATCTATTACCTAAAATTTAAGATTATCTAGATACTATCGGGATAGCGAAGTACTTTAGTAAAATTAATCTAATAAGCGATTACTAGTAGATTAACGTTATTAAAAAAGATTATACGAAGACAGCTTTTAATACTAAAGCTAGTAAATATAAGTTTTTAGTTATATTATTTAGATTAACGAATATACCTATAATATTCTAAACTATAATAAATAATATATTTAGGCCGTTTTTCGACGATTTCGTAGTTATTTACCTTAATAATATTTTAATCTACTCGAAGAACGAGGAGGAATATATATAGTATATTAAAGCTATTATAAAATTATTCGAAAAGAATTAACTATTTACGAAACCTTTAAAATATCTATTTTTTTAAAAGTATATTAAATTCTATAGATATATCGTCGGTAACGGAAAAGTCCGTATAGATATAGCGAAAGTAAAAGCTATTAGAAACTAGCTACCGCTATAAACGGTATATAATATACGGTTCTTTTTAGAGTTATATATTTATTACCGGAGATTTATAGAAGATTTCGCCCTAATATATAGGCTTTTCTATAAATTAATCTAGAATTTAAAAGGTAAAAAGTATAAACTAATCCGAATAAATTTTTAAATTCGAAATATATATAAACTAATTAAGAACGTTATAATAAACGATAAAGTACTTATTTAGCCCGATATAATTTTACTTTTAATTATTAAAACGGATACTTCCGATTTTAGATAGGATACTATTTTCTACTAGATTAATACCGATATTATTAAATAGTCTATTACTTTTAAAAGTAAGGTATTTATATCTATAGAACGTAACTACACTACCTACGAATAAGAGCTTCTTACTATTAAAAAATCTCTATAGTAATAGCGCTGCTATATTAAAAACGGAATAATTATAATTATTAGAACAGGATATATAGATTTATAATATCTTAAAACTATTATTAAACTTTCTAGAAAGCTCGCTCGCTAGCTTATAGAGTTCGGGAAGTATAAATTCGATATTAAATATAAGCCGGATAGTAAAATAACAGTAGCGGATATTTTAAACTAAAAAAGAAACTTCTAGCTACTTACTAGTAAAGTCGATAATCGTACGATTTTATTCGACAGCGCTATTAGAGCTTATACGGAATCCGGAACCCTATCTAACGATCCGGAGATAAAAGCTACTTTAGAGAAGTATAAATACTATCTCCGAGTTAAAGATAATACGGTATAGTACCGGGACTTGCTATAAAATAGTTAGGTACCCTATATTCTAGTATAGGCTTATACGAACTTGATAGACTATATCTATAAATAATATAGTTACTATTCGTACGAGATAATAATAGATATTATTTATATAAAATAGTAGTAGCCCGAGATAAAAAAAGATATTAGGAATTATATTAAGTACTATCTCGAATATTAGTTTACTACTATCCCTCGCGATATTAAACGGGATATAATATATCTCTCTAGTACCTAGAAAGATAGGTTAAATCCTTTTAAGCGCTAGAAATTCGATTTTATCGGTTTTTTACTAAAAACTGACTAGGGTAATAAATAGATTATAACTACGGTTAACTACGCTATTAGATAACCTATAGTTTAGTCGCTCCTAAATATAATAATAGAGGTACTAGCCGAATTTATTATCTATCGGATCTACTATAATTACGGCTTTCTAAAAGAAATTATTACTAATCGAGGTATAAACCTTTAGACTCTAGCTATAGACGAGGTATACCGCCTACTAGGAGTTAAATATCGAGGTACGACGCCTTATTACCTATAAATAAATAGCGCTATTAAAAGGTTTAACGGAATTTTTAGAAAATAATTTACTAAATACTATATCGGCTAGCCGAAAAAGATTTAGAATCTTTATTTAGACTAGGCTCTATTTACTACGCGTATTTATACGTATACGACTACTAGATTTTTATCTATTTATTTACTTTATAGTATTAATCCGACGCTACCGACTAATACTTCTAGCCCTTTTCCGGAAGAATATAATAAGAGAATTAATCCTATACTATTCTTTTCGCGTAATCGAGCTAAGGTATTTAAGGATATAATAATATAAGTAAAGATAAATAAAAAGACGTAGAACGCGAAAATAAAAGATAATATCTTTATTAAAAGGGATATAGTTTTAATTAAAATTAAGTAATCTTAAAAATTCGAGGTTAACTGGTATAGTTTATATAAGGTTATTTAAGCGGAGATTTTAAATATTTATATTCTAAAACCTCCTAGTAAATTAGCTAATAAATATCTAATTAATAGAGATTATATAAAGAAATATTTTATAGAAGAAAATATTACTATTAGATAGAAAATATTTTATAGGCGTAGAAGATTAAAGAAAATTACTATAGAGCAGCTTCCGCTAGGCGGAAAGCGTAAATTAAAACCGGCGGAAAATCCAGATAATAATTATTTACCTAAATTTAGATCTATACCTAAAAATAATCTCTATAAAAAAGGCGACGATAAGATATAAACTTCTAGAAAAGGGAAAGATTAATTAGATTTTTAGTTTTATTTATTATTTTATATATTTATATACGTTAAAATATACTTTAATTTTAAATTAAATATAATATCTTTACCTTTTATTTATTTTAAGAAAAAGTTATTCTTATTAATTTCCCGTAAAGTAAAGAGTAAATAAAGATATAAATAATTCTAAAATAATACTAAAACGGAGCTTTTTACTAGTTTACGAAATTATATTTAATAAAAATTTAATAATAACTTTAGATATAGTTTTTTATTCTAGAATACGTATAATATATATTTCTTAACTAGAATAACTTAAATTAAAAATTCGGCGAGTTAAACCCCCCTATATTCTAATATAAAGCGGAGATATAATAAGGCCGCCTTTTATAATATAACTATCGTACTTTAAATATAGCTACGCCGAAGTCTAAATAACTATCTATTACTTTTTAGTTTTAGTATATTTACTGCTTCCGACGAAGCCGAAATATCTATTTAGGACTAGAGTAATCCTTATTAGTAAGATTAAGGTTTTCGTATTCGCGTTTCCTCTCGCTTTAGAGCCGATCTATTTAATATTAAGCTACTATATACTATACCTTAAAAATATATATATAGTAAACCTTACGGCGAGCTATATAGGTATTAATAGGAGCGGCCGGTAAAGGTAGTATACTTTTTAGGTCCGAAGGTATAGAGGAAAGAGGAAACGATTCCTAAAAAAGCTCGAAACCGAATTAAAATTCTAATTATATATAATCGGTATCCGATAAAAGTATATAGTTATATAAGTTCGTAGCTTTTAATATATATAATAGAGATCTAGTTAACGGACGACTACTAGCCTTTCCTCTTTTAACTATATTCGTTAACGAGATTTCGGTTTAGGTTATAGAAAGTTTATCTTTATATCTAGATCTATTAGAGTTATTAATAGTAGACTAGGAGGATAAAGCTAGAGGACTAAAGCTCCTATTATCCTATAGGAAATCGGGCGGAAAAACGTTATAGTCTATAATTCGCCTCGACGATAATCGACGTAGCTATAGTAGAGTAGGAGGAAGCGGTATAGAATTATCGTTTATACGGCTTCTAACTCTCGTACCTGCTCGTTTTCTAGGAGATTACGGGATCTATACCCGTAACAGAAACTCTATACCGACTATAGATTACGATCTATATAAAAATAAGTACGGATATTTACTTTAATAGTACTTCAATAGATAGTTACTATATATATCTCCGAATTTCTATTATATATTTATATAGTATATAAAGGGACGGGTAATATCGCTAGTATAAAGGCTATAAAGCTTATTCGCTTAAATCCTATATAGCTAGAATAAAATTAGTTATTCGAAGGAAAGTAGATCGTATATATCTAAAAAACGACTTATTTATACGAAAATAGTATTAAGCTATTATAGATATATAATCTAGATAAATCGGCTAAGTTTACTAAAGTATTTTATACGAATTTCGATATTTTAGCGCCGGAAATTATTAGGAAGGGTAACGCTTCCCGAAATAAATTAACGGAACTACTAATATAAACGATATTTCTATTAAATAGCTTAATTTATAGTATCTATTACTATATAAAGATAGTAATTACCTCTATAAATAATAATTACTACTTTATTAATACGCTATCTATTATTTTATAAAGATTTTATAATAATTCTAACTGCCGCCGGGTTAGGTACGATATACTATAATAGTTATTATTACTATTATTAGAGTAGATAATCGATAATATTATTAAAAGGAAAAGCTCTAAAAGTTAAAAAGTTCGAGGTTATAGTAGTCGCTAGCGAGTTCCTATTAATATACTTATTTACTTCTATATAAATCGTACGAAGGTAAATTTATACTCCTCGCTTTATCTTATTTATTATTACTAGTTATAGTTTTATTTTTATTACTATTTAGTTTTAGAAAATATTTACTTCCCTCCATATTTTATTTAAGAAGAGGAAAGTATAGTAGTTAGAATTCTAAACTATTTAAACGGTTTAAAGGGTTATAGAATATATATCTGGATTATATAGTTATATACGAATTCGGATACAAACTAATTCGGTCGCTAATTATAAGAGCGGGTATAGAAGCGGGTATAAGTCTAGCGTGGAAATGCTTGTATATATAAATGCCTCACTCTTCTATAACTATAGGAAATCAGCTTGGAATTCTATATTATATATAATAATAAAAACATTTTATAAAATATTCTATTAAATAATCAGTGAATATAATATTCTATTAAATAACCATTGAATATAATATTCTATTTAGTAATAATCTTCTATTAGATAAAATAATCACTTACTTTTAATAGATTATAATTAATAATATAATATTACTAAAAATGTTATTTTATTTTAGATAATTAATTGATCTACTATTATCTATAATAAAATTTTGATTATTAATCAATTTACTATTATTATTAATTAATAATTGATAGTATATTCAGATTTATTAGATGATATCTAAAATAGAAAGTTCTTTTATAAATAAACGATTAAAGTTCAACGTTAAACCGAATCGGATAATAAATCCCGTAGAGTTAATAAACCGCGGTTAACGAAATTTAGTCAGCGTATTAGTCAGTCGATACTATCAATCAGTGTTTCTATATCTATTGAACTCTATACGGGCAGTTTAAATGGTTTATAACAATATTAAAAAATATTTTAAACGTTTTCTATATAATATAGTTTAACGTTCTATTCGTCTTTTATTTTTTTTATTTTTTTTATTTTGGTTAGATTGACCGTCGGGTCGGATTTCGAACTCGAATTAGCTAACCCGATCCGACTCGACCGAATTTCGGGTCCTAAATTATAATCTAACCCGATCTACTAAAACTAAATCTTAGCGCCAAACTTTAATATAAAAGTATAAAGCTAGTATAACTTTTATACGACTTTACTAAAAAGTTTTTAATTAATTAACTACGCTAGCTAGAGAGCCTATAGTAAAACTAAATATATTATCTAGATATATTACTTTTATTAAAATATTGAAAAAGTAATATATTAAATATATAATATAATCGGATCGGATATCCGACAATTCGACGGGAATTCGACTCGAACCGGCCAGTCTAATTTTAGTACTATTTAGGTTTTTACGAAGCTATATTAAAATTCAGAGGTACTATTACTACTAATACTATACCTTCGCGAAAGATTATAATTTTAAAAAGTTCTGAATAATAATAAATAGATAATATTATAGAAAACGCGATATTACGATATTATAAATAAATAGTTAGCTTTCAAAATATTATATATATTAACGCTAATTTCTAATATCTATTATCTTCAATATAGACTATTCGATAGAAGTATTTAGTATATAGTATAGAATGTAGTATCTATCTACTTTAACTATTATATAAAAGCCGGGATATAGTATTTAATTTTTATAACAGAGTTCGGAATATAATATAGATATAAATTATCTACAATCCTTTACTTCTACGCCTTTATATCTCTTCGTTTCTATATTTCTACGCCTTTACGCTTCCACGCCTCTTCGCTTCTACGCTTCTACGTTTCTACGCCTCTACGTTTCTACGTCTTTTCGATACGTCGATTTTAATAGATAATAGATAAAACGTATAATATATCGGGATTTCTTCTAGATCTGATATATAGACAACGTATTATAGATTTATAAAGATAAAATCTATTACTTTTCTATATTATAATAAACTTTTTCTATTTTATCTCGTATCTAATTTCTAATCTAAATTAATAAATATTTTAGTTTAATAAAAGTTTTATATTTCGATATTAAAAAATATTTTAAAAAAAGTAAATTTTTTAAACATTTAATATTTTAGCAAGTTGTATTTACGAGATTCTATAAATATAAAGTATTTTTATAAAATATAATTAATATTATAACGATTAAAATATAATTTAAAATCCGCTTTATTAAATAAAATTTCTATAGTTAAATACTATATAATAAAATTAGAATTATATTATATTACGTATCAATATAGTAAAGTTATAATAAAAAACAATGTTCTATAATAACTAAAAATAAAATAAAAATATAACGTATATTAAATTTTTTAAAAATTTAAAACGGATAGTAACGTATATTTTATCTAATTAGCTAAAAACAAATAAAATATATCGAATAATTTTTTAGACTAAATCTGTTAATTATATTATATATAGTATTATTTTATTCAATTAATATTTTGTTAGAACGTCTAAAAAAAATTTTAAAATATTTTAATTAATTAGAATTTAAAGTAATTATAAAATCGCTTTATTTCAATTATATCTAAATATATAAAATATATAAAAAAAAACCGATAGTTAAATAGAAAATATTACTAGTTAAGTATATTTAGTAAAATTAATTGGTATTTACAAAAATACGTATAATATTACAAATAAATTTAATATTTATAAATAGAAATTAGTATTTATAAACGTTATATATTTATAATATTATATATATAAATAAAATTTCTATTATCGTTAATTATTATAGATCGATTTAATATAATAATAATAGTTTAATATTTTTTTATAAATAGAAAATTTTTCTATAAATAAACGAATAAGATTGAACGCTAGATCTAATCGGATAGCGAGTTCTATAAAACTAATAAATCGCGGTTAACGGGATTTAATCAGCGTATTAATCAACCGGTACCATAAGCTAATATTTCTATATCTACTAAATTTTATATAAACTGCAGCAATTTAAATAATTTATAATATTAAAGCCTGATTTAGTTTTCGTATTTACGACGAAAGATCTTTTCCGCTTTAGTCCGTCTACGTAGACAAACGGTATACTCGTCGAAGCGAATTTTTATAACGGTCAATTACAGCCGGAACAAGTTTTCAAATAGATATAAAATCGCGGACCAGTTATTTTTCGTTGCCGCGGTCGTCGAACAAACGTCAATTAGATTCTGATAAATAGTATTCTTTCTAGCGGTTCATAGGATTGCAGACGGGTCGTAAAATTAGATACGGCTTTTAAAGCAGCTGCAATCACCCGTATACGTTATCTATATACACGGCGTCGAAACTGCTTCTACCGATTCTCTTTTATAGCTGATATTTACCGATTTAATATTTCAATATTTAATTAATTTCTACGTAAAATATATATTCTAGCTATTTTGTCTATATATTTCCAACAGTTGATTATTTTTATTATATTTTTGATTTCAATATCGAAATTGAAAAATTTAATAGATTTTTATTATTTTCATTTTAAATATTAAATGATTCAAAAATTTAAATATCTATTTATATATCAATAATTTGATTCTTAATATTTAACTTTTATTATTTGATTAAAAAATCTCTACTATTTAGAAAATCTAAAATTTTTATAAACGAATTTCGATTTTTAAATTAAATTGAAACTATAGATTTATATATACCAATATTATTATAATATTAAAACTTTTCTATTTTATATATAATATACGTTTTCGACGTCATTAATTCAATATTATACGAACTGTAATATTTATCTAAAATCTTTTAAATAATTTAATAATAATAGAATTTCGATATATAAATATTTAGTAAAATAACTATATTTATAAAATAAAATGATTCGTAGTATTTATATTACGATCTATAGTATAACTAGCCTATATATAGCCGATCAACGATTTAAAATAATCTTTCGAAATTAGATTCGTATTCTTTTGGCGCAGCGATATAATCGGCTTGTCTATTTCGATTATAACAATTTATCAAATAAACCGTTTATAGATAATAGAATAAATCTATTATTTCGGCGCTAAACGTCATTATCGCCGTTAATTAACTGTTAATTAGCCGCTATTTAGTCGTATATAGCACGTTTAGTACATTTAGTACCGATACGAATACGAACGCTAAATTTTTATTTAAAGTTCAAATTTTCGGATTTATTCGTTTAGTTTCGAATAACGTTTTAGCAATATCGTTTACGTAAATTTTCGTTAAAATATATTACGAAAATTTCAAAGAATATTTTATATAAATCTAATTTATCTAAAACGATTCAATCGAATTTTTTTTAAATTTTTTCGAATTTCGAAAAAGCTCGGAAAATCTCCGTGCTAAACGGATATTGAATATATTAAACGAATTTTAAACAGTCGCTAATTAGCGAAAAAATCCATTTTTAGCCGCTGTTTACCCGACGATATACAGATGATATTTTTTTGATATATACGACCCAATATACAAAAATAAAAATAATCGAAAAACGATTAATAAACGTTGAAAAATTATAAATACAAAATTAGATCGATAGTATTATTCAAAATTAATTTTTATTAGATTGACGTCAATTTTTATCTAATTAATAAATATAACTTTTTGAAATTATCTACTTTTAACGCGTATCTAATATTATAAATTTTATTTAATAAATTTTAAAAAAATCAATTTAAATTATTAAAATAAACTAAAAAGTATTAATTTCGAATTAGTAGATTTCGAATATCGATTTAAAAATAATAAAATTAATAGTAATCTTTATATATTAGTTCTATTAGATTCATATCAAATTTTATCGAATCTAATATATATAAATTTTCAATTTCTATATTTAATATATATTTAACGTTATAAATTCGAATCTATATATAAAATCCAGCTATTTCAAAATTTTTAAATAAACTAAAGTTTTTCAAATTTAAATTAATAGACGTTAAAAAATTATATATACAAAAAAGTCATTTATAATATTTGATAGTATATAGAAAATCAGTGATTTAATATATATCTATATATATAATTGTTATAACTACTATTATAAAATATAAAATTTAAAAAATATTTGGTTTTAGAAAATATCTGTAAATTCGAAACGCAACGGATAATTAATCAAAAGTAATAAAATAACAAGTTAGCCTAATTGCTAAAATAGTATATAATAATAACTGATAAATTAAATACGAATTATAAAAACGTCGAGTTCGAAATTTATATATCTATAAAATTTTTCGTATTTAATATAATTAGTATAGTCAGAAAATTAATTATATTAATTTTTTTTAAATTTCTATATTCAATTTATTCAATTGTCAAAACTTTTTGAAAATTTTAATTATATAAATAATCGTTCCTTATATTATTAGATTCTACGTAGTTTATATATTTAATTAAATCCGCTAGATTCGTAACAGAGATATTTCGCGATATTATTATTTCGAATAACGTAACGTTTTCGAAACGGATTATATAAATTACGTATAGTATTTTTTACGAAACGTTTAAACGTATTTAATATCTCTTCGTATAATTTTACTTCGCGTTACTATTTTAAAATCGTTATTTTCGATTATAATTAAAAGTACTTTTAAGTTATTATATTTGATTAAAATTTTAAAAAAATTTAATCTAATTCGGATAGCGTTATTAAACGAAATTATACGAAAGATATACGTTAGTTATTAGTAGATTGATCGTCGGATCGGATTTCGAATCCGGATTAATTAATCCGATCCGGCCGGATTTTAAATCCGGGTTAATTAATTCGATCCGATCCGAAAAAATACTAAATATTAATATAAAAATATAAAGCTAATATAACTATTATATAAATTTACTGAAAAAATTCTAATTAATTAACTACGCTAGTTAGAATATCTATAATAAAACTAAATATATTATTTAAATCTATAATATAATCGGATCGAGTCCGAATCGGATTACTAAAATCGGATCGGATATCCGACAGTTCGACGGAAATCCGATTCGAACCGGCCAGTCTAGTTATTAGAAAATATACGATTATATCAGTCGCGACTTTTGGGCCGGAGATTCTAGATACGTAAAGTACGGTCGCAATATTCTTAGCGTAGACCCTAGGCGGGGCTCTAGGCGGGGCGCGACCTGGAAGGTCAAAACGGCACTAAAAGTGCGAAATCACCTCAGACCTCCGGCGAGGTTTGGTCCCAATCCGGCTAGCGTCCGGTGGTCTGATAAATCTGAGACAAGCGATAGTGGGGGTTCGCAATAATTCGTTTTGCAACCAACATCGCCAGATCCGTAAACGCTCCTTCCTTACCACGCCTACAAGCTGACCTGACATGACGGAAATCACGCACCATACTATAAAAGGCCAGTCGTCCCCGATACCACAGTGGACGAGAGTCTTGTGTCCTAGCCGCGCAGCTTTCTGCAGCCACCTTGCTGACGTCTCGTTCAGATGGCTGGTTTCGAGAGATTGGTAACCTGTGGCCAGGCCAGGCGATGACCCTCAAGGTCAACAGCGTGTTGCATCACGAAAAGTCCAAATTTCAGGACATTCTCATATTCGAGTCTAGTAATCATGGAATCGTGCTTGTCCTTGACGGTGCCATTCAGTGTACGGAGAGCGATGAATTTGCGTGAGTGGTTGGACCTGCGCATCTTTATCTAAACTCTCTGCTCATCATATCAGCAGGTACCAAGAGATGATTACTCACCTAGCTATGAACTCTCATCCAAATCCGAAGAAGGTTCTCGTTATTGGAGGAGGAGATGGGGGTGTCTTGCGTGAGGTTATGAAGCATTCGACAGTGGAAAGTGCCGTCCTTTGCGACATTGACGAAGCAGTTATCCGTCTTTCTAAGAAATACCTGCCGGCTATGAGTATTGGGCTGCGACACCCAGATACAAGCGTATTCATTGAAGATGGATTCGAGTTCCTACGCAATCGCAAGAATGAATTCGACGTTATTATCACTGATAGCTCGGATCCTAATGGGCCAGCGAAGACACTTTTCGAGAAGAATTATTTCGAGCTGATGAACGAGGCTTTGAGAGAGGGAGGTATAGTGATCACACAAGGTATGCATCATCACACAGCATAGCAGCCTCCACCATCTGCCATCTGACTTTTACCGAGTACTGACATATCGATCGTCAGCTGAGAACCAATACCTACACCTACCTCTTATCGTGCAGTTACGCAAGTCGTGTCTCGAGATCTTTCCTCGGGTGGAGTACGGCTACACTACCATCCCAACCTATCCTTCAGGTCAAATTGGCTTCTTGGTCTGTTGTAAAGACAAAGATCGCAACGTAAAGGAACCCTTGCGCTCCTGGGACGTAGAAGAGGAGGAGAAGCTGTGCAAGTACTACAACAAAGAGATCCATAGCGCTTCATTCGTCCTGCCTGTATTTGCCAGGAAAGCTTTGCGGTGAAAGATAAGAAATAACGATAGGAACATACACCTCGCTGCTTGCCGAAAAGAAAATTTAGTATTCGATTGTTTAATCGACTGTCTAATATGAACGAATATGTACTTGCGGCTTCAACCATATATATTACGAAGAGTCGGGTGCCACGTTTACTTGTAAATTATATCAAAACGCTTTGCAAACATGCCTTTAATATGTCTTAGAATGAACACAGTTGCTTTAGAATAGGTTTATCTACTTAATGCCATTCTATACTTGATCACCTTTGTGTAGTATTAAGGGAGTAGGGTATTGATCAATAAAAATTCTTTGAACGATCGGCCAAGCGTCTGATCAGGCCTGATACCGTCGGGAACCAATTCCATTTCAATACGAGTATGTTGAGAGTATGTTGAGAGTATGTTGATGCGCCCCTCCGTTGCATTCTGTAGAGCAAGCTGTCGAACCGTGCCAGAGCGAAAGTCATGGGCTAGTACAGAGCCTCATGTCAAATCCTGCCACAAGCTTCCAAAGGGTTGGAAATTTTCTCGATGACTCGTTGACTAGACCACCCCAAAGTTTCCACCAAAAGCAAGGTATTCATTCCTACAACAAACCTTACTGCCGATCAGTCTCGAGGGTCAATTTTCAGAACCGACAAACATGGCCCGGCTTATTCGTTGTTCACCAGATGTCGGTACAGCTCCGACGAATTCCTCCACACAGCAAAAGGATGGATTTTGCGTGCAACTGTGTTTCCTTTCTTTACCCCTGGAGATCAGGTTGTCAGTATACCATTATGTTTTCGAGCTTTCGACTACTCAACAACTCCAAGTCCTTGTCACCGACGATACAATTGCTTCTTCAGATGCAGGACATCTGATACTTCACTGCACAAAGCAGCCCAAACATCATTTAAGCCTTGCTATACTTCAATGCAGCAAGCAGACATATAGAGAAGCCCTTCCAGCGTTATACATGCGTTTCGCTTTCTTTCCAATCGCGGATCGGGACGTAATTACAACTTTTTTTGGGAGAATGTCGGCTTTTGCTCGCTCAAGCATCACTAAGCTACAGCTGAGACCACGACCTCAGAAGATCATACACCGTACTGGACCACGTGCAACGATCTCCAAAACACTTTGGGGTCCTTCCTGGATGTCAGCCTGCGACATCTTATCCGTCCTGTTCATCAATTTGGGCGAATTGTTGATCCATTTGCATCCAATGTATGGTTATGAGCTTGGGAAAGGAGAGGAGATGGCTTGGATCATTCGCCCGCTTACTCGTCTCCATGGAGTAAAGAAGACTCTCGCTTCTATAGGTCATGGATCAGATAACACGATGACAACCGAGCTTATCAGAACATGGGATGAGTTGGTGAATAAGGCCGACCATGAAGCGGAAAATTACGCTATGGCCAAGAATCGACTTATGGAAGACACAACGAGCTGGCCAAATTCTTACTGGATATTGAAGAGGCACAATACCTCTAAAAATTCAGGGTCTAGTCTATATGCGGAGAAGGAAGATCGACGACACCTGCAGTAATGGAGATCACCAGTTTACACACTCCTCTAATCAGTCGGACTGAAGCTGGCTTGGCAGCGTATATCTTTCCATGATCCTTGTTGCAACTGCCTCTCCACTCCAATACGCACCGGTCGACGTGCCTAATGCCACGAAAGGGGCTGTGTGTTCCCCTGCGAACCAGAGACCCCTTTCTGGCAATCCGTGCCTCATGGCTCTGACACCGTCATCAATTGCGGGGTCACCTTTTAGAGGCCCTCCACGATAATGAGTCGTGAAATTGGTATACGAACCATTGCCGGCTAATTCATCGTTTTGCCAATTTGTTGCGAGTACCGCAGTGGGCGCACAGTCAGGGCAGTCTTCTTTATAATTTGGAAGCCGACTATAGAAAGGCCGAAACAACGTGTCGATGACAATGTAATACTCATCACTAGAAGGGGTTAAGCTTGCGATGGCTGAAGTTACATGGGCTGCAGCTGCTCCCCATAGATGAAAGACGAGCAGGGGTTGTGCGTGAGCGCCAAAAAGAGCCGTTGACGACAGTGCTAGCATCTCCAAGGTCCATGATCTCTGCTCTTCAAGGGCGTAAGTAGGACGAAGGAAATGTGTGAACATTGGATATGTGTCCCCTCGTTGAGATGCATCTGTTTCTGATCTCTCCCAAAAAGGTGCAGCGAAAGCAACAAAAACCTTCTCCAAGCGGCCATAAGAAGCATCGGTGATAGCCTGGCTGATGTTCTGAGGAAGTTTGGGATGGAATTGAAGTGTATCCAATTTCAGACATCCAAGGGGAACTGTGACGACCACCTCGTCGAATCCAAAGTTACCGTTCGTTGTCTTGACGATCAACTTTTTATCTCCCTTTTCCATCTCTTGACTGACTATGGCCTCGACACTTGTTGAGAGGTGTATGTTGGCGTGGCTTACTACGGCCTCGGATATACGCTTGATGATTTGTTGGTGTGTACTCGATACGAAACGGTTCTCTAGTGATCTGTCTGCACAGGTTTGGGCATGTTACAGGCTTTACTTACCTCCGTCAAGGCACTCCTCAAGCCAAACCCACTTAAGACTTTGCTTTTCGAATGGATCGCCGTTGTAGGCGCCCCACGTTTCTGCGAGCTCAAGGATATCGTGTTGGAGTCCTTCGTCGAGAGTGCTCGTCAATAATGTCTCCTTCACATAGTCTTTTAGTGTTACGTTTGGTTCTATATCGCTGCATTTCTCATTGCTTTTTTTGAAGGCATCACCGAAAATCCTCCATAAAGTCGTGGAGCCGTCCAGAGCCCTTTGGTCAGTCATAGGCATGCCATTAGAATCATATACACAGGTCTTCTCTCCAGGGGAACAAAGCTTGCTGTCGGTATCTTGCGCAAGTTGAATCATAGGGTTTTCAAGAGTGCCATAAATCCAATTGGGCCCCCTATGCGTCGTCAGCTTCAACTCAAGATTATTTGCGAACCGTTAATTCCCTAACATGTCTACAAGTCGATCTTGAAGATTGCATTGGCAGACCTAGAGAGACCTTGAGCGCCGGGGTCATGTCTCTGTGAGCTGAGCCGAACTTACCCGCCCACCTACTCTATCCCGTGCCTCTATCAGGGTGACATGGATGTCTGCCTCGGTGAGAACTTCTGCACATCTTAACCCTGCTAGTCCAGCCCCAACAACCCCTACATGAAGCTGCTGATGTCCTCGGGCTGTAGCAGTCTGATGCTGCGTAGCTTTTGCTGCTAGTCGTTCCTTCCAGTTGCAGATGAAGTTCTGGGAGCAGATAGAAAGATCTTTCACCATTCGACTTGCTTGACCAGGCTGAGAGAAGGACCCCCCCGAAAGAATCCTCGCCTCCATTGCCCCTTCAACCTCGTTTGTATCCTCCTCGTTTCTACTGCTTCTGCTGCTCTCTGACTCTGCCGATACAATAAGGTCTAATTTATGCAATCTGGCTATTGAAGGTAGCCTTCACTTACTGATTGTCATTAAGTGAAGCACATGCCTTGGAAAGCAAGCAATCTACGATTCACATGATGTCACTTGGCAGATCTACCCCTGCGACAATAAGCGCCCGACATTAGAGGCTTTTGCGGCTATCCGGTATGGGTCTTGATAACCGTGCCCCCCTGCCAGGCTGCGCGTGCCCCCTTTGCGCCTAATCGGCCAATTAAACGGTATACAGCGTCGGACTTCGAAGTTCCGGGTCTAAACGCGGGGTAAAGCTTAATTACGGTCTCGGAATTTTTTAAAACGTCTGATTAACCAGCTTACTATATACTAAACCTATATTTAATCGCAGTTAGAAAAAAGTATCGAGCTATTTATCTTCGAATCTAATTTCTATATAATTTTAAATACTAAAAGCGACTGGAAAGAAATTAAAATTCCTTCTAAAACTTCGTCTATATAGAAAGACACGCGCAGCCTGACAGGGAAATACGGTTATCAAAACCTTCCGGTATAGTTTTAAAATAAAACAAGTTCCTATATTGAAAATAGTTTTACTATAATTTTATAATGGCATTGAATCGTTGTTTTGATTTTCTACTAGAGAATTTAATTCTTACAACTATAGTATAAATCATTTGAATACATTATCGCAAAGTCTTTCTACATGCAAATTACGCTATCAAGCCTAGAGTTGCGATCATATATTGAGGAGTTTCCACTATCAGATCAAATAGAAAGTAAATAGTAGAAGTTGATACTTGGCGTAAACCAGCTTTTTAGATATAAAATAGCCGACGGTTAAAATCTTTAAACTCGCTGGGCTCGTTTAAAAGACTTCGATTTAACGGACTAATTATTTTAAAGATTTTAAAAAGAGATATTATTACGCGTATTATTATAAATTAGTTAAAACTATTTCGATTCTAAATATTTTTAGATTAGATTAAAATTTTCGTTTAACGTTTTATATAATTAATATAATATTAAACGATTAGATTAAAGTAGACTGGCCGGTTCGGATCGGATTTTCATCGAATTGTCGAATATCCGATCCGATTTTAGTAATCCGATCCGGATCCGATCCGATTAGATTATATATTTAATATAATATTATTATAATATTCTAAAAAAGATAATATATCTAGATAATATATTTAGTTTTACTACGGACTTTCTAGCTAGTATAGTTATTTAATTAAAAGTTTTTTAGTAAATCCGTATAAAAGTTATACTATCTTTATACTTTTATATTAGTATTTAGTATTTTTTCGGGTCGGATCGGATTAGTTAACTCGGATTTAAAATCCGGCCGAATCGGATCGAATTAGCTAATCCGGATTCGAAATCCGACGCGACGGCCAATTTAAATTAAAATTGGCCGTATTATTTGTAGATAAAATTATCGAATTTCGGATATATTTATAATATAAATATTTTCTAAATAATTTAAAATATTAATTATATTGAATAAATATTTAAAATTATAGATTTTAAAATCTAGAAAATAGTTTATATTTTAGCCTTTTTAGCGTATAATAAAATTAGAATATTAAAGTTCTATATTTTTCAGAAAAATTCGAATAAATAGCGATACTTTAAAACTTTAATATTATTTTCTTTTTCTAAAACCTTTTCTATTGTCTTTTTTTTTCTTTTTAGTTTACTAATCGTTTTACTTTAACGTTATAATCTATTATTCGTTTAAAAATCTATTCTATAAATTTACGTTTATTTTTTTTCTTTAAAATAAATCTAATAGCTTTTTTTTATTTACTATTTCCGTATTTTTATACGTTCCGAATATATTTTTCTATATTTTTTCTATTCGATAACTCTATATATAGATATTCTAAAATCTTTAAAATTATTTCGTTTCTTTCGTTTAGCTATTTCATCTAATATCTAATTAAAATCGCGAATACGTAATTCTAATATAAAATAATTCTATTTAATAATTTTAAATTATTAAAATATATAAATAGAATTAATAATAAAGAAACTGTTATTTTTTTTCTAAATTTAATTAAAAACTTCAAAAATCTTTTTTATCGTATTAAATTCTCGCGGAATATAATTAAAACTTCTAAAATCGATAGAAGAAAATATAATTAACCGAATTATTTATTGTTTTGTTTGTTTTTTTGGTACCCGGTTAACCGTCGGTTCCGTAAGTAATTTACCTTAGTATTAGTACGTTAGCGTTAAATATACGGTATAAGAACTAGTACCCTAATCTAATTAATTTAAACCAAGGAACTATATAAAATTAACTCGAATCTATTCTATAATACGCTTGTAGTATAAACTCCTATAGTTTACTTAAAATATAACGTAGTAGAATTTTCGTAATATATATATCTTACAGACGCTTTTTCTTTTTCTTCTTTTACCAGCACCTGCAACTACTACGGACTGACTTAACTTATACTATCGTATCTGACGTACGTATCTTCCGTAATAGCCCAGGCTACAGGCTGATATATATAGAACCTCTACTAATAATAAATCACGATTATACTTTTTTAATTAAAAGAAATAGAGCTTAAAATTACTAAATTTAAGCTATTTAATAATATCGACCGAGTCCTCGCTAGTCCGCCTATAATAGACTTTAAATCCCGAAATCCGTCGGTCCTAACTACGACGTTAAAGTCTTATATTCCGAATCTGCCGGAGCCGTATAGTTTTAGCAACCGTATTAAATTTCTAGTAGGGATCTTTATCCTACTAGAATCCGAGCTAGCAGTCGAGCTAGAAATTAAACTAGTAGTTATCGGGTATCTAGATAGGTTAGTAGACTATCTAGATTCGGGTACGACTATAGACGAAGACGAAGTAACGAGAGTAAAAGATAGTATTACCGCCTGGTAGATAGTCCTGGAAGCTATATTAGTAGTTTATAATCGTACGTATTTCGAAGTAATATAAAGGAATTATAGGGGAGAAATAGTAATTAAATAGAGGATATAATAGAATAAAAACGATTAACTGCGCTGTAAACCTTGCTTGACTGCTTCTTTTAACTGCGAAAATTCTTTGCTGCACAAGTAACAATTGTGGTTACCGTATAAAAACTACGGTGATGAAACGCATATATATAATAACTCAATTATAACCCCGGACAGGGGCCCTACAAGAGAAACCGAATTATTATAATTATTTTAATAAAAAGATCTTTAGTTTATATAGTTCGTAGAGACGCTAATATAATTTTAGAATGAAAAAAATAGATTTTAATATAGCGATAAAAATTTTTAAATATATCTTTAATTAATATTTTATTCTAAAAATTATATAGAACTATAAAAAATTCTAGACGTTTAAATTTACCGTCGCCGTTATAAATTATCTTTATAACGGCGAAACTATAATTTATTTTATATAATTTTGAAATTTCTATATCTAATGATTATATAAAATATTTATATTGATAAGATAATTTAAATAATTTCATATTATAATCGTCGATTAAATTAAAAAGTTCTAAGATAATATAAAAACTAAAGCTATCGATAATAAATAGTTAATATTTATTGACTTTTTTTTTCTTTATATTTTTAATAAAATAGTATAGTTAATTTAGTACGAATAGACTGGCCACTTCGAACCAAAGTGGCGACCCGACTTCGCGATAAACGTGGCTAACGCGGCTAAATTACTAGTTAAAGTTAGTCTCCTTCCTAATACGGTTAGATACTCGAACCCGGGACACGATCTTGGGTTCGAAACCCGACAAAACGGCCAGTTTAAGTACGAAACTATCGTTACTATTAAATTTAATATTGGAATTCGAATAACTGATAACTATCCGCTTTATCAAAACTGCAATAACGTAACCGAATATTAAAATTCGATTAAAATTTCTATATAGAATAACTTTTACGCTAACGAATATAATTAGCTATAAATTGATTCTATTTAAAAAATTTAATAAATTCTATAAATATATCCAGTTTGTATATTTATCTGACTAATAGACGTTGATGAATCAAACGTGTAAAATACTTTTACCTATTGCGACCGTATGGACATTGACAGTCCTACCAGCCCTACCGGGCCGGCGCCAAGCTTTACCTAAATCCAGTACCTTCAACTTTCTACTGTATATATTCAATGCGTATCTGATATTATAGGCCAAAATTCATGCATTTAAAAGAGCTTATTGAGGGCTTTTAAACGATACAAAAATGATCAAATTCTGATCAATAGACGTTAAGAAATTACATGTGCAAAAAGGGGTTGCTGGTAATATTCCTGACAGCCCTACCAAGAATACCAAGCTTTATCTAAATCTAGTACTTCTAACTTCCTACTGTATATATTCAATACGTATTTGACGTTATAGGCCAAAATTTATATATTTAAAAAAACTTATTCAGAGTATTCGAACGATATAAAAATAATCAAATTCTAACCAATAGACGTTAAATAATTAGATATTTAAAATGGAATTATTGGTGATATTTCTGACAGCCCTAACAGCTCTACTGGACCGGCGCCAAGATTTATTTAAATTTAATACCT
Organism: Rusavskia elegans; assembly: GCA_011316305.1. Classification (NCBI taxonomy): domain Eukaryota; kingdom Fungi; phylum Ascomycota; class Lecanoromycetes; order Teloschistales; family Teloschistaceae; genus Rusavskia; species Rusavskia elegans. The sequence goes on along the minus strand of SAUG01000083.1, from coordinate 18,473 downwards.
CCAACTTTCTACTATATATACGTAATATATATCTGACGTTATAGACTGAAATTCGAACTAATTAAAAAATTAAACTAGAATTTTAAAATATTATAATAATTAATTAACTTTTATTTAACAGCTATTAAAAATTCGATATTTATAAATAAAATTTATTTAATAATTAAATTATTTTTTTCTATTAATAGAATATATTCGATCTAATTAATATATAAATTTTAATTCTAAAAATCTTTTATTATTAATAGAAATTTTTACTTTAATTATAAATATAGCTTCGAAAATCGGATTTTAAAACGAGTTCGGAAGCTAGACGGACTTATTTTATAATCGAATATCTAAAAAATATACTATTATTAAAATCGATTTTTATATTTTATCTTTATATAATATACTAGATTTTTAAAATCAATAGAAAAGAAATAGTCTCGCCAGTATTATTAGAAAAAGAAACTAAAATAAAGTTTAAATTATAGAAAAATTACTAATATCATTATTTCTATCGAAATATAATAGTTACGATTATATAAATCGACGATATTTTTTTTTCTATTTCTATTAAATATAAAAACTATAAAGAAATATATATAGTTAATTTAAAAGTTAGTTTTATTTATATTCTGTATTTTATTGAGTACGACGTCGTATTATTAAATTTTTATCTAGAATTTACCGAAATATTTTTCTAATATTTCAATATAATTAATATTTTCTCTATTAATATTAAAAAAACATTAGATAGTTATATAATATTTTAGATAATATTTTATAAATCGTATAAACTAGTATTTATCGATAGAAAAAGCTAGCTAGTCGTCGCGATATAGAATATAATTAGCGGCGTTTTTAACGAACCGAAAATTCGATGATTAATTAATATTAACAGGATATTAAATATAATATATTAAAGTATTTAGTTAAATATCGATTAGACGTATATTAATAAAAAATTTTATAGATTTAAAATTACTTCCGGCGATACGTATTATAGATCGATTTGATATAATAATAATAGCTTGATATTTCTATATAGATAGAATGTTCTTCTATAAATAAACGAATAAAGCTAAACGTTAGGCTGTGAACGTCAAACGCGTTATATAGACTTTAGAGATATAATTAGGACGTTTGGAGACGAGACTCGCCGTCTAGTCGCTAGAGCGTCGCTAGTATATCGGATTTCGATCTTTTTTTACTTTTTTCCTTCTTTTATTACTAGATTATATTCTAGTTTTTCTAGAATATAAATTAGTTCTATCGTAAATCTTTTATCTAATCTATAGTTATATGCTATTTAAAATATACTACCGTTCTAAAAGTTTTAATTTATTAATTTAAACGTTTTTAACTCGATAAATATTATATATACTACGACTATATTAATATCGACGTATAGTATTTATAGTAGTTAAAGCCGTGGTAAAATACTTTAAATAGATCAATTTTAAACTAGCGCTAGAGTAATCGAAAGCGATAATATATTTTAAAGTCAATTGTTATAAACTATTTAAATTACTTGCAATTTATAGAATTCAATAGATATAGAAGTACTGGCCGATGGTTCCGGCTGACTAATACGATAACTATATCCCGTTAACCGCGATTTATTAGTTCTACGGGATTCGTTATCCGATTAGACCTAGCGTTCAGCTTTATTCGCTTATTTATAGAGGAATTTTCTATCTATATAGAAATATCAAACTATTATTATTATATTTAATCGATCTATAATAATTAGTAGTAATAAAAGATTTATTTATATATATTATATAATATATATATAACGTTTATAAATATTAATTTCTTTTTATAAAAACTTATTTCTATTTATAAATACTAATAATACTAGTAATATTATCCCCCTTTTCGGAAATACTAATTATTTTAATTAAATATATTTTATTAATAGTATTTACTAATTTACTATCGTTTTCTACTAATTATATCTTATATATTTAGGTACGATAAAAATAAAACGGTTTATTAATTAGATTCTAATTAGTTAAAATAGCGATAGACGAGCCATTTCTATTTCTCGACGAAGCTACTATCCTTTTCGGATATTAGTTCGTTAATTTTATAGATAAAACCGGTCTTGGATATACTACTAATTAGTATTAAAATATACTAGATTAATTAAACTTCGTATACTATAACTATAGCGACCTTAAATCTTTTAAAACCGAAGCAAATAACGTAATAGATATTAAAATAAAATTATTTTCTCGGGTATTCTAATCGCCTAGATAGCTCGATAAATAGTTAGATAATAGATATACTACGCGAGCTACTATTAAACGTTTTAGAAAGTATATAGCGTAATTCCGGAATAATTCTATATATATACAAGCTATCGTAAGTAAATAAACTTCTATTAAAAGTAAAGAAAAGGAAGAAATAGTTAATAAAGTTCTAGCGGACTTTTTTATCTTATCTAAATCGGATATAGTCCGAAAACCAAATATAACGTAAAGCTATAGTTCCGATTCTATAGTAATACGATTTTTAGAAAAGTTAGAAATATAGAATATCGTAATCTAGGTAGAGCTTATAGAACTTCGCTAATAGAGCTAATAGAGAAAAAAAACGTTTTCGCTATTATCTAAATTTCCGACGTTTCTCGCTAGAACCGATAATTATAAAAAGTTTATAATAGGCGATATTAGCTACTTTTACCCTTTCTATAATAATAAATCTGCCGAAATCGAGCTTTATATCGAAGATATAGATAAAAATATCTACTTCCGCGTTATCTATATCTTTACTAAACGAGTTAAATATATTATTAAATTAAATAGTAAAATTAAAAAAAACCTAAAGATATATCTACGTAGTAAAACTCTATAATAGTATTCTAATAAACTTTTAGATATAGAAAAAGAATATCTAATAAAGAACTTCGATATATAAATTAACGTCTTAATTGTTCGCTTTAAACTATTAATAGAAGAAAGAATACGTATTTTAAATTAAAAAAAGTATACTATCGAGGATATAAGCCGTTATCGCGAGCCTCGCGAGTATAATTAGGCTAGGTTTCGAGTTATAAAGATCGCCGAGATAACTAATACTCGATAAATTAATATATAGATTTAGATAGGCTTCGCTACTCCTTTCCGTACTATATTTATTTCTAAATTAATAGAAAAGATTACTATTAATATATTCTTTCGTTTAATAAATAATTATAAACTCGAAACCTGGACTATAGAAAAAGACTATTTTTAATAATTCCGAAAAACGTCTTTTAATAATTCTAGCCGTTAATAAATAGAGAATTTATTTCTATTCCGATTCTAATAGATACTAGAAAATATAGTATACTAATTAATATTTAGTTCCGGTCTTTCCGAATATAAATATTAGTATTCTATAGTTTAGTAGATTCCTTAATCTTTCTAGAAATATTAACCTCCTTTTATTAAAAAGGATTTGCTAGAAACGCCTTTTATTTAAAACGGGATAAATTTCCTTCGTTCTATATTTACTAGTAGATTAGAAAATCTATAAAGGAATCTTTTTCTAATACGGTAAAATTCTGCGCTGATCTATAGTAAAAGACTTTAGAGATTTTATAATAATTAGTTTTAGGAAAGATTTTATTTCGGCCCGAACTTTTAATATTTAGTTCTATTAGCTCCGTTTTAACGAGCCTACTAGGTAGAAGTTTATAAAGATATATACGGCGAAGATTATCCTATTATAGAGAAAGTCTATATCTAATACGCCGAATAGAGTTTTATCTACTGGTATTATAGTAATAGGTCCGCCGAATTTTATAATAGTAATATCGAATACTATAGTAGAGCTTACGAGGAATTAAAATACGAAAAAGTTAGATAAAATTTTATTAATATAAAGTCGAAGGTTTTATATTTATATCAAAAGTATAATATTTCGTTCGAATTATATAATAAATTATTTAAATATTTTAAAATCGTTTACTAGAATACGGAAGGTAATAAAGCCGAAATATAAATATTTATCGCCGATAAATATTACTCTAGTAAAAAAGATACTTCTATATTTTATATAATCGCTCTAAATAGTAAATAGATTATCGGAACCGATTTAGTCTTTAAATATTTCTATTATACTATTTTTCTATTAGCTTTCTATTCGGATATATCTAATACTAAAGATATATATATCGATTTAAAATATACTATATTAATAGTCTATAGTAAATTTATTTTAAAAAGTATTAAAATTAAAAAATTATCTATAAAGATTTCTATTTATAGCGTAGGCGAATATATTTATCGAACGGATAAGTTCGCTATATTTACTTTCTATTTAAAAGGCGATTTAGCTATTATAGAATTTATAAAGGAAATCTATATTAATTAAAATCTATAAACTAATTTACTACTAGATATAAATATTTTAATTCCGGAAGAAATAATTTTGGATTATTAAAAATAGTAAATTATTATCGGTAGCTACGAAAACTTTAAAGTTAACTTTAACTTTTATACGCGTAAAAAGTCTAGCTTTGAATATACTATTAGAGTCTAAAAGAATATTATTTTAAAATCTAATATAATTATATAAATCTTAATATAATATTTAAATAATATTTCCGGAAACTATAATTTCTTTTTTAAATCTAAATTAAAGTTAACGATTAAAATAAAAAATTGCTCTAACGGTAACGCGTTTATTTATATAGTCGATACTTCGTTTAGCTTTATAAATATCTATAGCGTAAACCACTCGCCGGTAGTTTTATTTAAACGAATTCGGTTTAGAAAAATTATTAAAAATCGGTATAAAGAATACTATACCGCTATTTTTAATATAATTCCGCTCGCGGTAAAATTAATATAAAATACTATTAAATACGCTGTTAAGAAATTAGTAAAAAAAAACAGCTATTAGAACTACTATAATATTTACTACCGCCGCAGTTATATAAAATAGAACGATATATTATCTAAAATAATTTTAATATAATTAATTTATAAAATATTCTAGCGAATTAAAACGTTTTCTATTCGGCTAATAAAGTAAATTTTAACGAGATTTTAGCGAGATTTAATATAGATTCGGCTAAAAATATCGAGTTTATTAAATTAGCTTTTTTTACTATATTTATAGACTCTAAATTAAAATACCGTCTATTTAATAGTTTTACGGTTTACGGTAAATTACTAGTAGTATAATAACTAGCCGCCGTTACCGAAAAATATAAAAACGTAATTACCGATTAGAAAGCTATAGTAGATATTTCTAAAAAGGAATAGATACTAATATTTTTAAAGGAAAGAATAAAATCTATATCTTCGAAAGTTTATAATCTAAGCTATATAGACCGTATTAAACTAAATAAAATATTTAATAAATTCTATAAATAAAGTAAATTAGAATATTCCGAATAGCTTACGTCTTTCGTATATCTTGTTTTAATAATATAGAGGACTTTTTTAGATAATACAAAAAAGAGACGAATAGTAGTTAATATTCGAAGCTTTAATACTATTATAGAATCGGATAGTTATCTCTTTCTATTATAAATAGATATTTTCGTTTTAGTATTAGAGTATTTCTATATTTCGGTCGTAAATACTATATAATGATTTTATTAATTTAGAATTAAATATCGTAATTATTATAAATTTAGTATAGTTTTTTATCGAAGATAGAAATAACCTTTAGTAGCGTTTATAGAATATAAAGACTTATCGCAATATATATAACGCTAGACCGATAAACTATTCCGCCCGTTTAAAGATTTCGCTAAAGTCAATATAAATAATATTATTATCTTTCTATATAGTTTAAACGAATATTTAAAATATCTAAATTAAATTTTCGTTCTATTTTAAAGAAAACGAGTCAGCTTTACGCTTTCTAAATTATTTATAGAGTATTCTTCGATTCGTCTACTAAGATAATAAGTTAATATATTAGAAATAACTACTTTAGAAAATAAAATTAAAGCTATTTCGAAAAAGGCTTTTCCGGAATATCTATAAAATCTAGAAATCTATTTCGGAATAACTAGATAGCTTCGTTATATAGTTATAGAATATATATAGCTCGCCGAACCTCTATAAAAGAGGAAAATTCTATTTATAAAAAAACTCGGACGAGGTTTTAAAGAATTTAAACGAAAGCTTTAATTAATAAAATTAAGATATAATTTTATTCTAGAAGAAAAGGAATTATTTTAAATATTCTAAACGATTTTCGAATTACTAATCTTTTTCTACTATTTCGATCCTATAAAAAAGCTCTACGTTAATCTAGATATATTAAAGTAATTCGGCTTTATAGTAATTATCTACTATATTAAAAGAAATATTTATAAAGATTTTCTATCTACTAAAGTATAGCTAATAATATTTCTAAATATATATCTTAAAAGCGCTAAATAAAATTATTAGCCTATCGAATTAGAAGTTATAGGAGTTATCTAGATAGTAAAAAAGGTTTATTACTTTATTAACTTCTTTTTAAAGCTTCTAGTAATTATATATACTAATTATTTAATAGTAGTCTCTATTTTCAAATAGATTTTATAAAAAATAACGAATATAGATAAGCTAATTTTAAGATTTATTCGTATATTATAGTATCTTTTAGCTTTTAAAATTAAATTATATTATAAAGTAGGTAAAACTAATATTATTTCTAATATTTTATTACAGTTTGAAACGAAGGTTTTCTATATTCCGGTCGAGAATAAAAAAGGAATTCTAGACGTATTATACGGAAATACTAAAATTAATAATAAGAAAAATATCTTCTAGTACGCCCCGGATATCGTTATATCTATATACTAAATAATATTCGTCGAAATAGTAAATAAATTTAAATAACGTATTAAAGAAGGCTACGCTAATAATAAACGATAGACTAAAATTATTATAATACTACGAATCTAGAAACTAGATCCTAATATTAAAAATAATAAATTTCGCGTATCTAGTATTAATTTCCGAATATATAACAAACTTTTCTACTATATTTCTAGAAATAGCCGAAATTAATTCTATATTCTAGATAAGTTTATAGATAAAATTATCAACGAAGTTTATAACCGGAATTATCAAAGGTATTATTATATATATAAAAAACTTAATCTATCGATCTTTATTCGTAATATATATAAAAAAATTAAAGAATATATAGAATACTGTTAGTAATATTAGTTAAATTAAATAAAACGATATAGATTTTATAGTTCTTTTAATCTAATTCTTCCGAAGGTACTCTTTTATATAATTACGATAGATTTCGTATTTACGTTATCTACGAAGTTTCCTAATAGAAATTATATACTAACGATTATATATAATTATACTAAAAAGGTTTAACTAATATCTAAATAGATTATTTACTTTATAGTTAATTAGACGAGTTTTATTATTACTATTTTACTTATATATAACTAGAGATTTCTATTAACTATTATTAGTAATAGAAATTATAAATTTAGATTATCCTTTTAGCGCCAGATCTTCTAGAAGCTAGGAACGAAAATTCTAGTATCTATAGCGTATTATCTATAAACCGATAGATAATCGAAACGAACTAATTAAATAATAGAAATTAGTTTCCGTTTCTAGTTTACAGAATATCCGGATAAAAATTAGATTAAAGCTATTCTATTTCTATAATTTATATTTAATAACGCGACTAGTTTCGCTACTAATACAGCTTCTAATAAGTTTATATTAGATTTTTATTCTAAAGATACGGTTAGTACTTTATCGGATCTACCGCCGGAAAATATAGAACGTCTAAAACCTATTAAATATATAGAAGTAGAAAATATAATAGCTTTTAGTACCGCCTTTTCTAAAGTCCGTTATAATAATCTATATAAAGCTAGGTCCTTTAAACTAGATAATAGAATTTTCCTAAAACTTTATTACGAGTATACGCTATTAGATATTACTAATCGGAAGCTTTTATATTAGCGGATTAATCCCTTTAAAGTAATTTATAAAATCGGATATTTTATCTATAAATTAGAATTTTCTTCCGTTATAAAAATCTATTCTATTATTTCTATAATTTAATTAGAACTAATATCTATCGGTAATAATCTATTTAATCGACTTCCGGTTAATAATAAACCTTCCGCTGTCGAAATAGAATTTTCGAAAAAAGATCCTAACCAATTCGAAATAGAACGAATTATAGATCGACGAAAGGTACGCTAGTACTTCTAGTATCTAGTTAAATAGAAAAGCTATAGACCGTAGTATAATAGCTGGTATAGATTATAAGATTTAATATATTATATAGATTTTATTAATAAATATAATAAACGTTTTCTTCTTTTATCTAGAATTTATTATTATTAATAAGCTAATTATATTCCAGCAGTATTGTAGTAATCGAAGCTTTAAATATCTATACCGCTAGCAGATTCTCTATACCGGTCCGGGTTTAGATTAAAGCGTTTATAAAAATATAATATCTCGTTTTTATTCTATTTTTAACGTTTATATATTCGTATTTCTTTTTATATTCTATAAGATCTAATTATAATATATTCGCTTCTAAATAGATAATTTTATTATCTAGCGGTATAATATAGTAGCGGCGTATACCGGGGCCGATCGATTTTTTATATTTAAATATATAACTCGATAGATCTAGATTTGATTTCTAGTAGTACTATTTTCTTTTAGATCTTTTAACGCCTTTATTTTTAATATTTTTAAAGTTTTTAAACGTTTAATACGAGCGTATCGAAGATAATACTATTTTTTTCGTTTTAGTAATATTTATTATAAACTATTTAAATTGTTTACAGTTTATAGAATTTAGTAGATATAGAGGTACTGGCCGATGGATCCGGCTGACTAATACGCTGACTAAACCCCGTTGACCGCGGCTTATTAGCCCTGCGAGATTCGTTACTCGATTAGGTCTAGCGTTCAGTCTTGTTCGCTTGTTTATAGAAAAACTTTCCATCTATATAGAAATATCAGGCTATTATTATTATATCCAATCGATCTATAATATTAGTATAATACGGATATTATAAATTAATTTAATAATTCGTTTATACTATCGACGTTCAATAAAAAAAATCCTAGATTATCTTTTATTATTTAAAAAAGCTAATCGAAACTCTGTTATAATTAGACTGGTCGTCGGGTCGGATTTTAAACCCGGGCTAACTAACCCGACCTAATTTAAATCGGATTAAGAAATTCTATAGTTCGATTCGATTTAAATTTCGAATCGAATTATATAATCCGATCCGATCCGACTAACCCGCTAAACCTATATAACTTATATAACTTTAGTATAAAAATTATATAAATTATTTAAAAAAATTCTAATTAAATTAACTATACTAGCTAGAACGATCTTAGTTAGATTAAATATATTAGTTCAATATATTTTCTATAATAAAAATTAAAAAATAATATATATATAGATTTATTATATAAATAGAAGGTTTAGTAGATACCCGGATTTAATCCGGATTCGATTCGGATCCGACCGTTTAGTAAGTCGAATCGGTTCGACCCGCTAAAATCGGGTCGGGTTTCCGACGGTTCGACGGGAATTCGATCCGAAGTGGCCAGACTAATTATAATTTTATCGCTAGCGCGTCGAAAAACTATACGATTTCCGATAGTTAAATCTATTATTAGTAGCCGTCTAATAGATAATTTAATAGAGATATTTTTTTAGAAACTTTTACCTCTAGAAATTTTAATCCGAGTTAATTATCTAATAGTAGTAATAATCCGAATAATCCAAATAGTAGAAATAATAGCGACGATCTCGATAAAGATAAAAAACTTCGAACTTTAAAGGTTTAAATAGTAGTAAAAAAGAAAACCTTTTTAAAAATAAATAAAATTCAATAGAATTTAGTTTTATAAATCTAATATTTTATCTATTTATATATATTAAATCCGATAAATTTAAAATTTTTTTGGAAGTTAAAAATTAAACTATCAGTTTAAACGAAAGGAGTTTTTTATCGATAAAAATATTTTTAACGGTATATTATAAAATATATTCTTAGATTTTCTTTTAAAATTTATTATCGATTCTAAATTTTATTTATTAAATTCCGCAACGAAATATCTTCGTATAATCTAGAATAGAAACTAGAATATTTTAATATTCTATAATTTTCTTATAATATTAGAAATCTAGTTACTTTTTTTATCGGAAAAATAATTTTCAATTTTTTTCTTTTTTAAAATTCGTCTAGAATTATAGAGTACTATACGCGCCTAAAACGCGAAATTAAAAGATTTCGGCAATAGTAAATAAATGGTTTAAACTATCCGGTAAATAAATATAAATAAAGCGATACCAGATTAGTAGTAGAATTTATCTACTAAAAAATCTAATCTACCTCTATATAATAAAGAAAATTCCCGAATATTTAAAAATCGGAACAGGAAAAACCGATTATAAAACAGTCGGAATAATATCGGTAGAAAGAGTTTTTCTAATATTTATAATAATAATATAAAAAAACGTAAATAAATTAATAAAACTAATATATATATTATATATAGTAGTATGTATTATTACTATAAAAATCATCCCTAGAACTAGAACTAAAATTAAAATAATCGAAAATCTAATAACTTTTATAGTAATAGTAAAAGAATTTTTAAAAAGTCTATAATTAATACGAAGAAAAGTAATTCTAGTAATACTAACTAGTTAAAAAACTAATGGAACTAGTTATAGTTTTGAAAATCGTCTAGAATAAATAAATAAAATAAAAACAGATTTTCTAATAAAAGAATTTATTAAATTACTAGTAAATAAATATAGTAGAACTAAAACGTTTTTAGATCTTGACTGGTCGGTTCGGGTCGGATTCCTGTCGAACCGTCGGATATCCGACCCGATTTTAATAATCCGATTTGGACTCGATTCGATTATATTATATATTTAATATTTTAAATAAAGGTAATATTTCCAGGTAATATTTTTTATTTTACTACGGACTTTCTAGTAAATATAATTAATTAATTAGAATTTTTTTAGTAAATTTATATAAAAGATATACTAGCTTTTTACTTTTATACTAGTATTTACTATTCTTTCGGGTCGGATCGGATTAGTTAACTCGGGTTCGAAATCCGGCCGGATCGGATTAGATTAACTAATCCGGATTCGAAATCCAACTCGACGACCAGTCTATCTAGATCTAAGTATTTAGATTAACGTCGTTTTATAATCTTTTATTATTTAATACGATATAGAATCTATTTAAAAAATAGAAAAGCTCTATTTTTAATGGATTAGAAATTAGTACGCTGCTTATTATAGAATATATAATTTGAACTAGATAATAATTAATAGTTAAAACTATCGAAAAATATATACATCGCGATTTTCTATTTTAGATACAATAAATAAATATAGTATTTCTCTAGATATATTAGTTTTATATTAGATATATCTAGCTATAGATCTAGAATTAAAATAATAGCGATTTCTATCCGTAACTAAAAGATATAAAATACTAAAACGGGTATAAAATAATTAACCCGTTTTAATATCGATTTATCGGTAATTTTTATTTATATATTATAAACCGAAAATTTTTTATTAGTATATATAATATCGATTACCGCCGTATATATATAATCTAATAGTAATACTATTGTATAAATAGAAACCACTTGTACCGTCGTATATATAAAAGCCGACGGTAAAAATAAAAATAATAAAAATCAATAATAGATCGAACTATCGATTTTAGAATCTATATATAGAGAGATCGAGATTTATAATATAAAATTAGCAGATTTCTTACCGCTTTTTAAAAATACCGATTATATAATCGAATTAGATAGATAAAATCTACTATATAATCTAATTTAAAGTCTAATTAAATATAAATTCGACGAGCTATATAATTATCTAGATAACGCTTTAAAAAAAAGCTAGATTCGCTATTTAACGTTTTCTATAAAAGTTTTAATCTTTTTTATATTAAAAAAATATTGTAGTTTTCGTATATATATCGACTATAGGGATTTTAATAAAATAACGTTCAAAAACTATTATCTTTTATCTTTTATTTCTATAATTCTAGATAGATTATTAGAAGTAAAAAACTTTTCTAAATATAATATCAAAAATATCTACTATTAAATCCGAAATAAAAATAGAAATAAATAGAAGACTATATTTTATATAAAATATAATTATTTTCAATATTCTATTATATCTTTCGGTTTTACTAGTATATCTATAATATTCTAATTTTATATTAATCGGGTGTTGGAAAAATTAATTAGTATTTATTCTATAATTTATCTAGATAATATTTTCTTTTTTTCTAATTCGAAAAAAAAATATTAGATTTATATTCGGTAAATCGCTTAAAAGTTATATAATATATAATAATATATTAATTTTAGAAAATATATTTTTATTATTATAAATATAAAGTTTCAAGATAAAATTATATTTATAGAAGATATATTTTTAGATCAGAAATAAATAGTAATTATTAAAAAATAGTCGGTTCTAAAAATTTATCGAAAAATATAAATTTTTTTAGAAATTATAAACTTTTATCGACGTTTTATTTATTAATATCTTCGGATTATAATATTTCTAGTAGATTTATTTATAGAGAATTCTAGTAGAAAAAAAAATAAGAATCGCTTTACTAAATTATCGGAATCTAAAAAACTTTTAAAAAATTAAAATATATTTTCGATACTACCGGGATATTATAGTATTATAATCTAGAAAAAGAAATCTATATCGAAACTTCTATTTCTAGAATCGAGTTGGCTAGAATTATATTTTAATCTAATAAAAATAGTCGCTAGCGTCTATTTATATTCTAATTAAAGAAAATATTTTCTGCCGAATATAATTACGAGACGTATAATATTAAATTATTTACTATTATTAAAATCCTCGAATAATTGAAATATTACGTTAAATATATAAAGTATATAGTAATGATCTAAATAGATTATAATAACTTTTAAAATTTTATAAAAAAAAAAGAATTTAATTTTCTATAATATCGCTAGATTATTAAATTAGCTGCTATAGATTTCGATATTTTCTATTATTTAATAAAAACGAATATAGCTAATTTACTATCTTGAAGATCGGTTTATAAAAATATTAATCTTTAAATCTAAATAATATTATCTATATTTTAATAAAAACTAAATTTACGCGAATTAAATTTCGACGCTAAATCGTCTTTATTATAAATAGTATTATTTAATTATATCCTACGCGGGCGTATAATAGAAAGGCCTAGAGAATTTTCTATAGAATCTAAAAATTCTAAAAATAATAGAAACAATTTTCTATTACTAATAAAAAGACGTAATATATTTCGTATATTAAAATTACTTCCAAGTAAAATAGACTGTCGACGCGGTAGTAGTAGATTAGTAATAACTATTTTCGATAAAAGATATAATAATAGAATAAATCTTATCGCTAGAAATATATACTATACCCTAAATATCTTATATTATACGATAAAAAAAGCTGCTATTAATATAATAGTTTATAGTAATATAGTTTCTAGTATACGCGATATTATTATCTAGTTTTAAAGTTAAAACGTAGATATAAAGAAGCGTATATAGACTATCTACTATAAATCGAAAAAAATAAACCGGACTATAGAATGTAGAAATAGAAACTAGTTATCTTCTTTATAAAAAATCTATATATATATTTAAAGACGAGGTATTTTACATAATATTTCTAGTAAAATATTATAATAACTCTATAGCTATATATTTTAGATATAAACGGATTTTATTATCTATTCGACGTAGTTATAGCTAGCCGAATATATCTAAATATATTAAATAATATATTAAAACGTATAATATCTATTAACGAATTATAATCTATAAATATAAACTATATAGAATGTTTTAAAATCTTTTATATTATATATATTTTTAGAAAAAAATAGCAATAGATTTTATTATTAGATTTTCATCTATTCGATATAGTCGAAATATTATAGATTAAGTACTAGTTGCTATCGATCGATTTACTAAAATAACGAGGTATATCCTATATTATAAAACGATTAACACGAATAATTTTATAGAATTTATTATTAATAAATTTCAGTATTAAAAATCTATTCCTAATAGAATTATTAGCGATAGAAACTCGTTATTTATAAACGAATTCTAGTCGGAAGTCTACTATTATTAAAAGATTAAACGTTATTTAAATACTATATTCTACTTTTAAAGAGACAGATGGATTAGACGACGGAATTAATTACTATAATACTTTCTAAAAGTATATATTTATAAAAATAAAAAAATTAAATTGAACTTTTACTTTTAACTAAATATATCTATAATAATAGCGAATATAATATTATAAAAATATAATTTTTCGAGGCGTTTATAGAATATAACCTTGATATAATATTCGAAAGCGTTAAAATTAACGCCGAAAAAAAGAAAATAGTAAATATAAAAGTACTAATAGTAAAAAAAAAGTTATAAATCTATAAAAGATATATAAATCGATATATATAAACTAGAAAGAAATTTAGAAAAACTAGACTAAATATTATAATATAAAATATTAAATAATAGAATATAGAATTCGTAGTTTAATTCTATTATTTATAAAAAATCTAAAGTTTAAATAATTAAAAAAGATAACTTATAAATTCGTAGATCTATATCGAATTTCGAAATATATAGACTTTTAGAATTACCGGTTAATTTTTTTAATTAAATTAAAAATTTATAATATCCATTATATCTATTATATATCTTTATTAGAAAAATTTTATCATTATTAAAACAGCAAATCACGAAAATATCTATTATCCGAATTTATTTATAATAATAAAAAATAAAAAATAGAAATTATTTTAGATAAAAGGTTTATAAAATCTAAAAAAAGCGAGAAATTAAAAACAGAATATTTAATTAAATAAACGGATTAACTAAAGAAATATAATTTCTAATAACTATAAATTTTTTTTAAAATATATTTATAATTTTATCGAAATATATAATTAGAATAAATTATTAATAAAAAAGCGTAAACTAGTATATAGTAAAAAAGAAGCAAGATTTAACGGAAAAAAATTATAGTTATAGATATTAGATATTTGTAGAATATATATATATTATATATATTTAAATAATAAGATATTATAATTAATTAAATTTATATAAATTTGTTTTTTTACTATTTACTATAATATAGAACGCGTTTTCTTTTTTTTAAATAACTATATTAATACAACTAATCTAATTTTATAGTAAATTTCTAATTCGGACTATCTTTCTAGATATTTATAAAAATCGAGGGAAATAGTACTAGAAAAGTAATTTTTTTATAGAACGGCCGAGAATATTATCTAAAGCGGCTTTAATATAAAATCTAGAATATCTAATAAAATTAGAAGATTTAAAGCTAAAAAGTTTATCTAAGAAGCTAAAGTACCGATAATTCTAATTTCTAGAAATTAAAATCCGAATATTTTCGGCGCCTTCGAAATCGTACGCGAAAGAGTTAACGGAGATTAAAAAGGAACTATAGAAGATAAAAACTCTAGTTTTTCTTTTACTATACGCGAAAGAGTTGATAGAAACTAAAAAGAAACTACGGGGGATAAAATCTCTAGCTCTTCCTTTACTATATACGAAAGAGTTAACGGAGACTAAAAATAAACTATAAAAGATAAAACTAGACTGGCCGTTTTGTCGGGTTTCGAACCCGGATCGGAGGAACCGACCCGAGTTTCTAATCGTATTAGGAAGGAAACTAACTTTAACTAGTAATTTTAACGCGTTAGCCACGTTTATCGCGAAGTCGGGTCGTCACTTTAGACCGAAGTGGCCAGTCTGGATAAAACTTCTACTTTTTTCTTTATTACGCGCGGAAAGGTAACGCAATATAGTTTATTATTATTGTTAAATATACCGCCGAAAGGTATAAAATCCTATATTATAGAGATGAATACTATTTTCGATAGAAATCGGGCGATAGATAATAGAAATATAGTTTTCTATAACAAGATTTTAATTAGTGGTATATTCTATACGATTATTAACGTAAATTATCTAATTATAGAAATTTAAGTTTAAAAGAATTTATCTATAATATTATAGACGATTTTAGAAAAGGATATATAGTATATATAACGTTTTATAACTAAAAATACTATAATTTAAAAAATATTATCTGGTTTTATAATAACGCGTAAACGATTAACTACTTTATTTAAAAGATTATAAATTATATTTCAAGAGTCTAGATCTACTATCGCCGAATATAATATAATTATTTAGTTAATATATTTTGGTTTTAGTATCCGATAAACCAGTGGTTCGGTGAACAAATCAAGCGTTGATATATCAGTATCGAATATACGGTAGCAGAATTTATATTCCAATTCAATTGACGTATAATATAACTATAGATATCGGAACCGCCGCCAGATTACTAGTAGTACCTATTCTAAAAGATAGAAATCTAGATACCGCTAGCGGAATAGAATTTTTACGGCGAAAGCGCGGTAAAATTAGAAATAATAAAAGCGAATTAAAATTATATAGTAAACCGAAATTATATATCGGAAAATTAGAAATAAAAAAAAAGCCGCTGAATTTTAAATTAATAGATTTTACTTTCTAAAACAGTTTATTTAATCTATAAAACTATATTTTTTCGAATTAAACTTTTATTAATAGATTCGTAGCTTTCTATATATTTAATAGTAGCGTGTAGAATTATTATAAAAAATTCGAAAATAGTAAAATATTCTATTATTTTATATAGTATTATATCGGAAAGAAAAATATATTTTAGAATATTAATAGTATCTAGAACGATTTATTTCGCTATTTTATAGTTATTTATAGAAAATTTACTACTATTTTATACTACGAAGCGATACGTTTCTATAATTCATTTTATAGTAGATTTACAGATTTAGAAAATCTATTATAGTTAACTTTAAACTAATATATTAAAGAAAGCCGTATTATTTTATAGTCTAGAAAGTTTTTCTATTTTTTTTAATATTTTATATAAATATTTTCGAAGTAATTTTTAAAATATTTAAAGATCTAGTATAGGCGATTTATATTATTTTTCTGACTAGTAGTTTTTTATAAAGATTTTATAATTAGTAAAATAGATATATTATATATATATAGAAGAAAAAAATATATATAAACGGTAGAAAAACTATTTAAAAATATAAAATAAAAGAAATCAAAATTTCAATTTAATAAAATATTACTATATTATCGCTAGTACGTCGGAACTTTATCGTTCCGAATATTTATTTACTATTTAAAATCCTCGAATATTTATATTAGATTCGAATTCGATTACGTTTATTAAAACTTTTATCTAATATTATTTATAATCGCTATATATATATAGATAGGCGAGTATATAGTATATCTATAGATATTATATATTTAAATAATATTATATCGTTTAATATTATATAATTGATAAATTATTATATTCAGATAGTAATAAATGATAATAATAGTTAAAGAGTATTTTTTTTTATCTTTTTCAATTAATATAAATAACTATACGATTAATAGATTTTTTTTAAAAAATACTAAAAAAGATATAGATAGATATAATAAAATATCGGATATAATATTATAAAAAAAAAAAAGTTTTTAATATTAAATCCGTTAAATAGATTCTAGAAATATAATTAAAACGTTTTAAGACGAAGTTTATCGTCTAGTCGCTAGAACGTCGCTAGCGTATCGGATTTCGATTCTTCCCCGCTTTTTTTCTTTTTCTATTACCAGACTATACTTTAGTCTTTCTGGAATATAAATTGATTCTATAATATATCTTTCGTTTAATATATAATCGTATATTGTTCTAAAAATACTATCGCCCTAATATAAATCTAAACGGATAATAAATTTCGTAGAACTATTAAATCGCGGTTAACGGAATTTAGTTAACGTATTAGTCAGCCGGTACTATCGACTAGTATCTCTATATCTACTGAATTTTATAAAAACTATAGATAGTTTAGATAGTTTATAATAAATTCTATTAAGCCGAAAAAATCGTATCGCTTTTAATAGGTTCGTGTTAAACGTTTAAAATTTTAAAAACGTCAAAAATAAAGGCGTTAAAAGGTTAAAAAGAAAACAGTATTACTAGAAGTCGAACCCGGGCTATATTAAATATCTAAACGATAAAGATCGGCGAATAGAATATCAGCGAATCCTAAAATGGATTTTCAGATTAGACCGGCTGACAGCCATCTCAATCCAAATAATCCAAAAATCCAAATAATCCAAAAATCCAAAAAGTGGATTTTCGATGGATTGGAGCTC
The DNA here is from genome assembly GCA_011316305.1 of Rusavskia elegans. NCBI lineage: Eukaryota > Fungi > Ascomycota > Lecanoromycetes > Teloschistales > Teloschistaceae > Rusavskia > Rusavskia elegans. The sequence goes on along the minus strand of SAUG01000083.1, from coordinate 156 downwards.
TAATAGTATCTATAGTACGAATATCTACTTAGTAAACAGCCTTAAAAAGGATCTATATATAAGCTAAAAATAAACCTATATAATCTAACTCGAAAATAAGGTTTAGCGGCCGCCGCTAAAAGCGGGAATAACGGAAATCGAATATCTATTTAATAA